>OX336396.1:21963686-22511212 GCA_946902985.2 Meconema thalassinum
AATACCTCGCTCAAAACGCACAAAATTGCACAAAATTGGCCCATAATTCATCATATATCTCATTATATATGGCATCCAAATCTTCCACAATACACACAAAAACCTCCACTTATAAATTCATCATCATTATCAATATTACTGTGGAAACCTCCTTCACTTATTAAAAGGCATTATTCATCAGCGACTTTTACACGTCCACTGAACTAACGATTATACATCCATAGTTCCTCTTTAAAAATTCTTATATTCATCAATTGTATCGAAAACTGTTATTATATTTAACCTTCGTGGGTTTCATTCATGAAGCGATATGAAGTAAAAAATTTCCAGTCACAAATAAATTTAATATCAAATACGACAAGACTCGCCTCCCTGGTCTATCAAAATTGAGATTAATATCCTCAAAGTATCGCAGTATAAAAATACTATCTTCAATCAAAATTCATCTAAACTGCATAAATAGTCGAATAGAATACAATTAGACTGTGAACTGCAAACATTATTGTTCCAATCTAGAATTGAGAAAAACTCCTATCAAATGTTCATTACTATAGTGTACTCAATAAATCGAACTCAAAGTTCATATTTCATAAAATTGTCTATAACGCAATGGTATTTCTGAATTGACGATAAATGTCTATGTTGCAATCATGTTCATAAAACGACTAGTATTTCCAAGATCGTCGATATATTCGTGAAGATTTTAACGCTCTAAAATCTTTTAATCATTCTTCCTTCATGCGGACGACAGAAAATTGGTCAAAGTAATTTACTGAAAAGAATTACTTTAATAAAATGACACGCTGTCTGAATTCAAATTTGCCAAAGAAAATCGTTAACTATACAGTCAAGTCGTGACTACAAAAATATGCAAATTACTGAAAGAATATATAATATCAGTCTCAACTGATCCAAAATTATTTAAATATGCCAATGACATAATAATGTCTCAATAAATCGTAGAAAAAGGCATAAATCAGCAAAGTGTACAGAGTACAGAAATATCAAGCAAGAATATGGGGCAAAATATATGGGACAGAAAATATGGGAAAAATGGTTGCTCAGATATCGCTAAATGGCTCAAATAAATCAAGAAACGTTCACGACTACCTTATCTGTTGATTGAAGTTCTAGAGGAAATTTTCCAAAGAAGACTGCTGTTGGTTCCATTTCACCACAGTAAAGATGTGCACCGACCTCGAACCTGGAACCTGCGCCCTCGGAGAATAGAACAGCTTCCTCCTCCGGAAATCGCACTGCTCCGTGTAGACGATAGACATCCTTCTGGCAAAACTCTTCTGTGTAAGCCGGGTCCACCCTGGCCTCTCTTGAAAGTTCCCTGAAGTTCTGGTAGAAATTCGCCATGACGTTCATTGCAATTATTTCCGCAGAAATGTTCATAATTGTGGAGTATGAAGATATTTCCACTGCCATTTGATGTAATTCAGCGATGGATTACGATGCATGAGTGTAGTTGGATGTTCACTACATGCTCGCTTTTGTAGAATGACGATTAACGACGCTCCATGTTGCCATTTCACTCCATCGATGTATGTCCCAATTGCATTAAAGTTTTAGTCTTCCATCTCCACTTCCGTTATAATAATAGTCGAAAGTACTGCCAGATTATATCGTTCCATTGTAGAATGTAGCGTTGTATCACCAAATGTAATCTTCAATATCACGGTTGCAACACACGTGTCTGCCGTAGCGTAGAATGTGGTATTATAAAAGTGCTTCTCAGGTGTCGAGAAAATCACTTTTGTCTGCAGTCTTAAAATGCGAATATCTTCCAAAGTATAATAGTGAAAATGTTCAACTTTCGCACACGCCTCAATATTGTAATGCACAATTGAATTAGCATAAATGCAGTAGCTAACTCTTGATAGATAATCTTGTAGACTCGTTTATGTGTGCGCTCCAACTTCGCCTAGTTTTAGTAACCGTAAAATTGCACTGCTGCACGCTCAGTGCTTGTTGGATGCGGTGGGCTCTGCCACGCTTGCTAATGACGACTTGCTTCACTGAATAATATATACTTGTTCTATCAGAATTAAGAACTCGAAGTCTGACAATATGAGAATGAGAAATGAGCGCCTCCTCTCTGCTGTGCAAGGCCTTTTATCAACTTCTTAAGGGGCGTATCCATCCCTACCATAGCTTGTTCCTCCGTCATTGCTAGAAGTTCTAACTTTGGCTATACTTGACGGATTTTCAAATTTCAAAAACTCATAATTAATTTCTTCATAATTCCTAATCAATGCCATAACTGAAAAAAAAATAGATTTCCACAATTCTGCATGCCAAATGTTATTAAATACGGTAGTTTCAGTAATCTCCGTCTCCCTCCAAGCTATCATTCATTGGTTCGAGCCTCTCCTCCAATAGCGTAACTTCTTCCTCAGCACGTTTACTTGCTTCCCTGCGACTGCGTCGTAAATCTCAGATCCTTCTCGAACAAAAACGTGACGTCACCATGAATCTCAGCTCATCCAGCCTACTTGCATGAAGTCTGCGTCATCCGTGCCTACGTCATGAATATACACGTCACAACTATGACGGCCATAACTTTATTCACATATGCCAATACAGCCACCGTGGTCTCAGTATAATTCAATTTACGGGGGCATTCTCCCTTCACCACGTTTTAAAAACAGTTGCAAATTGTTTTTAAACTCTGTTACAAATATCTGAATTCACTTGAACACGAAATTGAATTATTATTGGCTTACTCTTGGATAATATTTCCTCTATGTTCCTTAATCATAAGTCTCTTCTTCTCTGGGTTGTGTGTGGCTAATGGATTCTCTCCTCTCTACTTTCTCTTCTGTCCTGTATTCCTGTTTTCCAAATTCTGCTGGCTTGTAGAAGGACCAGGATCGATCACTACATCCTGTCTTTTCTTCTGGTTTTCAGCTTCCTTCTCTCTTAACTCCTTCAAATACTGCTGACTTTCTTTCTCTCTCTCTTGATACTTGTCCGGTGTCATAATCTGACCTTGACAATTTTGATTCCGATTCTGGTACTGGTTATTTCTGTTGTAGTTCCTATTGTACCCATTGTTATTATAATATATACCTCTTCCGTTATTATAGTTCCCTCTATTGTTATTCCAGCCTCGTCTTTGCTGATATGGACGGTGACCTTGTGATCTGTTGTTGCGAAAATAATTGTTCCTGTGAGGACCTACATTTTCAGTTTTCTCTTCAGCAGGCGTATCAGTTTGCTGAACTTGATCCATGTAGACTGTATTAATGTCTTTGAATTCGTGCCTCTGACCTTATTGAATCAAATTTGGCACCGGACTCGTGTAATCAAGCCTTCTCAATAGTTCGTCCATACTGGTCAAATCCCTTATATTTGACGATATAATAAGCCTTCTTACCTCAACAGGTAGCATACGTGAAATAGCATCTATCAACTGCTCTGTCGACAATGGGGGTTGTAAAAATCTCAAGCGCGATAACTGGCTCGTGAAGAAATCAGCGTACCGTGTTGGAAGAGTACCCGAATACTTCCTCAAGTATACCTCAGCTCTTAATGAATTTTGTGCTTCTATTGACCAGAATCGTTTTATCAGTGCCTCTGCAAATTCATCGAAATTACTAAAAGTGTACCGAAATGCTCTGAACCACTCAAGAGGTCCTCCAGCTAGAAATCTTTCTACGATTCTCATTTCTCTTTCTCTAGGAATATGGGCTTCAATAAAATAGTCTTTCAGGTTTCTGATATACTCTATCGGTGTTAAAATATCTGTATTACTAAATTTCTGAGGCTTGTCCTCAAAGTTTCGGATGACTGTCACATTTCTTGGATATGAATCCATGTAATTCTTCCCACTATCACGATATTTCCATTCAGGTTCAATATTCCTATCGTCTTCTTCTTCCCGGAATCTGAATATACGTTCCTCAGGACTACTATCTCTCTCTTCAGTAGCGAGGTTACATCTTCTCACGTAATTCCTATTATCTTCACAAGTCAACCCTTCTGGATCCTTATCTGTGATTTCCGTGATGACTTTCCTAATCAACTCTTCTTTATACGTTTCCATCATGCTAGCTTCTCCTAGGTTCAAATTCTGAAGTTTGCTCGACGTTTCATTGACATCAGAGACAATCTTATGAATTTGTTCCTCTAACGCGGATTTTAATGCTTGCACGTCCTGAGTTATTTGAGTTCTATCCTCTACCTGCTTTTCGGATAGCGAATCCATCCTTATATTCAAGTCCTTTCTAATTTGAACTACCTCATTATTTATATCTACCTGTGTACTGGCAAGTTTTCGTTCAATTCGCTCCTGAATCTGATTGACATGTTCCCCACTTGACTTGTTCCATTCATCTTTCCAAACCGTTACATTTGCAGTTAACATTTCAGCAATATCTACTTCAATGTCTTCCTTAAGTAAACGATTATGATCTAAGACTTGGGTCCTCATGACCTCTACATCATGTTTTAATCCAGCTAGTGAAGCTGTTGTCCTAACAGACTCGTCAACCAATCTAGTTGTTAAAGCACTAATGTTACGAGTACAAAGCGTTTTTGAAGTTTCAATCTCTTCTCTAACCTTATTAACATCAGTTTGAACTTTGGCAATGTCAACAAAAACTGTATTAACTTCTATTTGCACCTTATTGATATCGCTTTGCATATCATTAACATCAGACTGCATATTATTTATATCTACTTGAACGTTTGACACATCGGTTCGAACATTTCTAATCTCTCTTTGAACTTCTTCTACCTTGTCTTGTACAGTAGCAACATCATTCCTAACAACGATTACTTCTGCTCTAGCACATGAAATATCACCCCGGACATTAGCAACATCAAGATTCAACATATTAAGGTCCTTATGTACATTGGAAACATCAATCTTAACATCTGAGACATCTTTATGCACATTGGATAAATCTACTTTAACATCTGAGACATCCTTATGGACATTGGACAAATCATTATGGACATTGGACAAATCTGTGCGCATGTCACTTACAGCATTCTCGAATCCCTTGGTACTGGTCTGTAAACGCGACACATTATTTTCCAAGTTTGCAGAACTGGTCTGAAGAACTTTCAAACTTTCACCCAGCCTAATAGACAAATTACTAGCAATCTCCTCCAACATCTTTCTCATACTCTCATCTGCCATCTCAATAATATTTCAATAATAGACTGCGTTAGGGACATACATCAAATAGAGCAAGATAACAACATCTGAGCAACGCCTTTCACCATATATAAAGTTTGAGCAATTTTCTGTCTTAAATCTAACTTATAATTAGCTTATCACTAACTTCATAAACACCCCATGTTGAAACAAACTCAAGCACATGTTCAAATTTCTTTGGTTCATTTTAAATATCCTAACACAAATAATTTACATTTACAATCCAAATAGTTTAATTTTATCTTTAATATGACTAAACATGTCATAAGCCGGTCAAATAAAATAAGACTCCAGATCATAGGCGATTTTTCTAAGTTTCCAGCCTATTTAACCTCTCTCAGGTTGTATAAGATCTGATCTTTTCTGAGAGTAATTTTCCTAATACAATACAACATTAATCCCTATATAATCACACTCTCAAATTCTACAATTGGCCAAGATCTCTAAAAAAGAATCAACCTCTTTATTTGAGTCTTCACAATCCCATTGACATCTATAACTTGGTAATCCAATGTTATTCGAGCCATCCGAGATTCGAGTCAATCGAGCCAATCGATCCCCACGGATTAGGGTCACCAATGCTACTGGCGTTCAACCTGGTAATCCAGTTTTGCAGATCCCCACGTTGGGCGCCAATCCTTCTGTCCCCGATAATCCGGATAGTAGGCTGTCAGATATCCGCCCCCTCAATCGGATTGCCAATAATCAATCGCACCGGCACAGCTACATCAATGAAAATGGCACTGACAGATACTACCGAGATTAGAGCACAGTAGTTAACATGAAATTATTGTGGAACACACCAAAATATACGGGGGTTCATACTTACCTTTTACTTACCTATTCAATTTAATCTCGGGTCTGGGTTTTCAACTGGATCACTTAATAGTATGCCCTCACAATAACCTCCACCACGATATTTAAAATGAACCAAGTCGGAGACCAGAAAATTTAAACTGCACAATAATTTATTTCACATAAAGAAAAATTTTTAACAAAATTTAACAACAAAATATACGTGGCATTCAGAAGCCATCAATGATGCAATCATGTCCTCCTCTAGGACTGTAGTAATCAAATACAAAAATTCCTGCTTTCTAGCTTCAAAAACGTAAGAATAACAACACTGCAAATTGGAGTGGATAAGGGATTTGGGATGAGACATATAGCATTTGTTTCCTTGTTCATGAACTTCACATCTAGTTCATTGACACACATTTTATTTATAACCGCAAGGCTGCTATGTAGTTGACCTTGGCCTCCATTATTCAGTTATTGGAACACCTGCGATACACCCTGCACCGTGTCGCATGCTTGCTTCGTCAAATGGACGCACCTGTCCAACCAATGTTAGCATATGCTAGTTACCTCAGAGCCTAGCTCCTTTTCAAAACACTTTAAATGTTCACATCTCAACTCAAATATTATCACGCAAATCTTTTAAATGCTCCGTTCAAATATCAATGGATTACTCTAATAATCCCAAATCTTGTTTAATTGTATATTCCAATTGTTGAACTAGCGTTGTTTAGAGTATAATAACGAAAACGCTTAATGTTTATAACAAAATGTTCATTAATTCTTTATAACATTTTAAATTGTTTATAACATTGTCAAACGACAATTGAAAAATTTATACACGCCTCTATTAATCCCGTTCGTTTCAAATTATTATTAAAGATACTTACATAGTTATTTACATTATTTATATTATTTATATTAGAAATACATTAACCACACGTTTATCCGGTTGATATTTACTTAAATCGTGGTGATATAATCGACCAATGAAGGTTACTTATATTTAAATTTTAGATTCAGGTTTAATAAGATTTAATAATTATTATTTGTGACGGTAACCTCCATTCAAAATCTTTATCTCAAATTATTTAAACACTCTTGTTAATTTTAACAGTAACTTCACATGAATAATTTTCAATGGATCTGAACAATACACTCAGCGGAAAAATACCTCGCTCAAAACGCACAAAATTGCACAAAATTGGCCCATAATTCATCATATATCTCATTATATATGGCATCCAAATCTTCCACAATACACACAAAAACCTCCACTTATAAATTCATCATCATTATCAATATTACTGTGGAAACCTCCTTCACTTATTAAAAGGCATTATTCATCAGCGACTTTTACACGTCCACTGAACTAACGATTATACATCCATAGTTCCTCTTTAAAAATTCTTATATTCATCAATTGTATCGAAAACTGTTATTATATTTAACCTTCGTGGGTTTCATTCATGAAGCGATATGAAGTAAAAAATTTCCAGTCACAAATAAATTTAATATCAAATACGACAAGACTCGCCTCCCTGGTCTATCAAAATTGAGATTAATATCCTCAAAGTATCGCAGTATAAAAATACTATCTTCAATCAAAATTCATCTAAACTGCATAAATAGTCGAATAGAATACAATTAGACTGTGAACTGCAAACATTATTGTTCCAATCTAGAATTGAGAAAAACTCCTATCAAATGTTCATTACTATAGTGTACTCAATAAATCGAACTCAAAGTTCATATTTCATAAAATTGTCTATAACGCAATGGTATTTCTGAATTGACGATAAATGTCTATGTTGCAATCATGTTCATAAAACGACTAGTATTTCCAAGATCGTCGATATATTCGTGAAGATTTTAACGCTCTAAAATCTTTTAATCATTCTTCCTTCATGCGGACGACAGAAAATTGGTCAAAGTAATTTACTGAAAAGAATTACTTTAATAAAATGACACGCTGTCTGAATTCAAATTTGCCAAAGAAAATCGTTAACTATACAGTCAAGTCGTGACTACAAAAATATGCAAATTACTGAAAGAATATATAATATCAGTCTCAACTGATCCAAAATTATTTAAATATGCCAATGACATAATAATGTCTCAATAAATCGTAGAAAAAGGCATAAATCAGCAAAGTGTACAGAGTACAGAAATATCAAGCAAGAATATGGGGCAAAATATATGGGACAGAAAATATGGGAAAAATGGTTGCTCAGATATCGCTAAATGGCTCAAATAAATCAAGAAACGTTCACGACTACCTTATCTGTTGATTGAAGTTCTAGAGGAAATTTTCCAAAGAAGACTGCTGTTGGTTCCATTTCACCACAGTAAAGATGTGCACCGACCTCGAACCTGGAACCTGCGCCCTCGGAGAATAGAACAGCTTCCTCCTCCGGAAATCGCACTGCTCCGTGTAGACGATAGACATCCTTCTGGCAAAACTCTTCTGTGTAAGCCGGGTCCACCCTGGCCTCTCTTGAAAGTTCCCTGAAGTTCTGGTAGAAATTCGCCATGACGTTCATTGCAATTATTTCCGCAGAAATGTTCATAATTGTGGAGTATGAAGATATTTCCACTGCCATTTGATGTAATTCAGCGATGGATTACGATGCATGAGTGTAGTTGGATGTTCACTACATGCTCGCTTTTGTAGAATGACGATTAACGACGCTCCATGTTGCCATTTCACTCCATCGATGTATGTCCCAATTGCATTAAAGTTTTAGTCTTCCATCTCCACTTCCGTTATAATAATAGTCGAAAGTACTGCCAGATTATATCGTTCCATTGTAGAATGTAGCGTTGTATCACCAAATGTAATCTTCAATATCACGGTTGCAACACACGTGTCTGCCGTAGCGTAGAATGTGGTATTATAAAAGTGCTTCTCAGGTGTCGAGAAAATCACTTTTGTCTGCAGTCTTAAAATGCGAATATCTTCCAAAGTATAATAGTGAAAATGTTCAACTTTCGCACACGCCTCAATATTGTAATGCACAATTGAATTAGCATAAATGCAGTAGCTAACTCTTGATAGATAATCTTGTAGACTCGTTTATGTGTGCGCTCCAACTTCGCCTAGTTTTAGTAACCGTAAAATTGCACTGCTGCACGCTCAGTGCTTGTTGGATGCGGTGGGCTCTGCCACGCTTGCTAATGACGACTTGCTTCACTGAATAATATATACTTGTTCTATCAGAATTAAGAACTCGAAGTCTGACAATATGAGAATGAGAAATGAGCGCCTCCTCTCTGCTGTGCAAGGCCTTTTATCAACTTCTTAAGGGGCGTATCCATCCCTACCATAGCTTGTTCCTCCGTCATTGCTAGAAGTTCTAACTTTGGCTATACTTGACGGATTTTCAAATTTCAAAAACTCATAATTAATTTCTTCATAATTCCTAATCAATGCCATAACTGAAAAAAAAAATAGATTTCCACAATTCTGCATGCCAAATGTTATTAAATACGGTAGTTTCAGTAATCTCCGTCTCCCTCCAAGCTATCATTCATTGGTTCGAGCCTCTCCTCCAATAGCGTAACTTCTTCCTCAGCACGTTTACTTGCTTCCCTGCGACTGCGTCGTAAATCTCAGATCCTTCTCGAACAAAAACGTGACGTCACCATGAATCTCAGCTCATCCAGCCTACTTGCATGAAGTCTGCGTCATCCGTGCCTACGTCATGAATATACACGTCACAACTATGACGGCCATAACTTTATTCACATATGCCAATACAGCCACCGTGGTCTCAGTATAATTCAATTTACGGGGGCATTCTCCCTTCACCACGTTTTAAAAACAGTTGCAAATTGTTTTTAAACTCTGTTACAAATATCTGAATTCACTTGAACACGAAATTGAATTATTATTGGCTTACTCTTGGATAATATTTCCTCTATGTTCCTTAATCATAAGTCTCTTCTTCTCTGGGTTGTGTGTGGCTAATGGATTCTCTCCTCTCTACTTTCTCTTCTGTCCTGTATTCCTGTTTTCCAAATTCTGCTGGCTTGTAGAAGGACCAGGATCGATCACTACATCCTGTCTTTTCTTCTGGTTTTCAGCTTCCTTCTCTCTTAACTCCTTCAAATACTGCTGACTTTCTTTCTCTCTCTCTTGATACTTGTCCGGTGTCATAATCTGACCTTGACAATTTTGATTCCGATTCTGGTACTGGTTATTTCTGTTGTAGTTCCTATTGTACCCATTGTTATTATAATATATACCTCTTCCGTTATTATAGTTCCCTCTATTGTTATTCCAGCCTCGTCTTTGCTGATATGGACGGTGACCTTGTGATCTGTTGTTGCGAAAATAATTGTTCCTGTGAGGACCTACATTTTCAGTTTTCTCTTCAGCAGGCGTATCAGTTTGCTGAACTTGATCCATGTAGACTGTATTAATGTCTTTGAATTCGTGCCTCTGACCTTATTGAATCAAATTTGGCACCGGACTCGTGTAATCAAGCCTTCTCAATAGTTCGTCCATACTGGTCAAATCCCTTATATTTGACGATATAATAAGCCTTCTTACCTCAACAGGTAGCATACGTGAAATAGCATCTATCAACTGCTCTGTCGACAATGGGGGTTGTAAAAATCTCAAGCGCGATAACTGGCTCGTGAAGAAATCAGCGTACCGTGTTGGAAGAGTACCCGAATACTTCCTCAAGTATACCTCAGCTCTTAATGAATTTTGTGCTTCTATTGACCAGAATCGTTTTATCAGTGCCTCTGCAAATTCATCGAAATTACTAAAAGTGTACCGAAATGCTCTGAACCACTCAAGAGGTCCTCCAGCTAGAAATCTTTCTACGATTCTCATTTCTCTTTCTCTAGGAATATGGGCTTCAATAAAATAGTCTTTCAGGTTTCTGATATACTCTATCGGTGTTAAAATATCTGTATTACTAAATTTCTGAGGCTTGTCCTCAAAGTTTCGGATGACTGTCACATTTCTTGGATATGAATCCATGTAATTCTTCCCACTATCACGATATTTCCATTCAGGTTCAATATTCCTATCGTCTTCTTCTTCCCGGAATCTGAATATACGTTCCTCAGGACTACTATCTCTCTCTTCAGTAGCGAGGTTACATCTTCTCACGTAATTCCTATTATCTTCACAAGTCAACCCTTCTGGATCCTTATCTGTGATTTCCGTGATGACTTTCCTAATCAACTCTTCTTTATACGTTTCCATCATGCTAGCTTCTCCTAGGTTCAAATTCTGAAGTTTGCTCGACGTTTCATTGACATCAGAGACAATCTTATGAATTTGTTCCTCTAACGCGGATTTTAATGCTTGCACGTCCTGAGTTATTTGAGTTCTATCCTCTACCTGCTTTTCGGATAGCGAATCCATCCTTATATTCAAGTCCTTTCTAATTTGAACTACCTCATTATTTATATCTACCTGTGTACTGGCAAGTTTTCGTTCAATTCGCTCCTGAATCTGATTGACATGTTCCCCACTTGACTTGTTCCATTCATCTTTCCAAACCGTTACATTTGCAGTTAACATTTCAGCAATATCTACTTCAATGTCTTCCTTAAGTAAACGATTATGATCTAAGACTTGGGTCCTCATGACCTCTACATCATGTTTTAATCCAGCTAGTGAAGCTGTTGTCCTAACAGACTCGTCAACCAATCTAGTTGTTAAAGCACTAATGTTACGAGTACAAAGCGTTTTTGAAGTTTCAATCTCTTCTCTAACCTTATTAACATCAGTTTGAACTTTGGCAATGTCAACAAAAACTGTATTAACTTCTATTTGCACCTTATTGATATCGCTTTGCATATCATTAACATCAGACTGCATATTATTTATATCTACTTGAACGTTTGACACATCGGTTCGAACATTTCTAATCTCTCTTTGAACTTCTTCTACCTTGTCTTGTACAGTAGCAACATCATTCCTAACAACGATTACTTCTGCTCTAGCACATGAAATATCACCCCGGACATTAGCAACATCAAGATTCAACATATTAAGGTCCTTATGTACATTGGAAACATCAATCTTAACATCTGAGACATCTTTATGCACATTGGATAAATCTACTTTAACATCTGAGACATCCTTATGGACATTGGACAAATCATTATGGACATTGGACAAATCTGTGCGCATGTCACTTACAGCATTCTCGAATCCCTTGGTACTGGTCTGTAAACGCGACACATTATTTTCCAAGTTTGCAGAACTGGTCTGAAGAACTTTCAAACTTTCACCCAGCCTAATAGACAAATTACTAGCAATCTCCTCCAACATCTTTCTCATACTCTCATCTGCCATCTCAATAATATTTCAATAATAGACTGCGTTAGGGACATACATCAAATAGAGCAAGATAACAACATCTGAGCAACGCCTTTCACCATATATAAAGTTTGAGCAATTTTCTGTCTTAAATCTAACTTATAATTAGCTTATCACTAACTTCATAAACACCCCATGTTGAAACAAACTCAAGCACATGTTCAAATTTCTTTGGTTCATTTTAAATATCCTAACACAAATAATTTACATTTACAATCCAAATAGTTTAATTTTATCTTTAATATGACTAAACATGTCATAAGCCGGTCAAATAAAATAAGACTCCAGATCATAGGCGATTTTTCTAAGTTTCCAGCCTATTTAACCTCTCTCAGGTTGTATAAGATCTGATCTTTTCTGAGAGTAATTTTCCTAATACAATACAACATTAATCCCTATATAATCACACTCTCAAATTCTACAATTGGCCAAGATCTCTAAAAAAGAATCAACCTCTTTATTTGAGTCTTCACAATCCCATTGACATCTATAACTTGGTAATCCAATGTTATTCGAGCCATCCGAGATTCGAGTCAATCGAGCCAATCGATCCCCACGGATTAGGGTCACCAATGCTACTGGCGTTCAACCTGGTAATCCAGTTTTGCAGATCCCCACGTTGGGCGCCAATCCTTCTGTCCCCGATAATCCGGATAGTAGGCTGTCAGATATCCGCCCCCTCAATCGGATTGCCAATAATCAATCGCACCGGCACAGCTACATCAATGAAAATGGCACTGACAGATACTACCGAGATTAGAGCACAGTAGTTAACATGAAATTATTGTGGAACACACCAAAATATACGGGGGTTCATACTTACCTTTTACTTACCTATTCAATTTAATCTCGGGTCTGGGTTTTCAACTGGATCACTTAATAGTATGCCCTCACAATAACCTCCACCACGATATTTAAAATGAACCAAGTCGGAGACCAGAAAATTTAAACTGCACAATAATTTATTTCACATAAAGAAAAATTTTTAACAAAATTTAACAACAAAATATACGTGGCATTCAGAAGCCATCAATGATGCAATCATGTCCTCCTCTAGGACTGTAGTAATCAAATACAAAAATTCCTGCTTTCTAGCTTCAAAAACGTAAGAATAACAACACTGCAAATTGGAGTGGATAAGGGATTTGGGATGAGACATATAGCATTTGTTTCCTTGTTCATGAACTTCACATTTAGTTCATTGACACACATTTTATTTATAACCGCAAGGCTGCTATGTAGTTGACCTTGGCCTCCATTATTCAGTTATTGGAACACCTGCGATACACCCTGCACCGTGTCGCATGCTTGCTTCGTCAAATGGACGCACCTGTCCAACCAATGTTAGCATATGCTAGTTACCTCAGAGCCTAGCTCCTTTTCAAAACACTTTAAATGTTCACATCTCAACTCAAATATTATCACGCAAATCTTTTAAATGCTCCGTTCAAATATCAATGGATTACTCTAATAATCCCAAATCTTGTTTAATTGTATATTCCAATTGTTGAACTAGCGTTGTTTAGAGTATAATAACGAAAACGCTTAATGTTTATAACAAAATGTTCATTAATTCTTTATAACATTTTAAATTGTTTATAACATTGTCAAACGACAATTGAAAAATTTATACACGCCTCTATTAATCCCGTTCGTTTCAAATTATTATTAAAGATACTTACATAGTTATTTACATTATTTATATTATTTATATTAGAAATACATTAACCACACGTTTATCCGGTTGATATTTACTTAAATCGTGGTGATATAATCGACCAATGAAGGTTACTTATATTTAAATTTTAGATTCAGGTTTAATAAGATTTAATAATTATTATTTGTGACGGTAACCTCCATTCAAAATCTTTATCTCAAATTATTTAAACACTCTTGTTAATTTTAACAGTAACTTCACATGAATAATTTTCAATGGATCTGAACAATACACTCAGCGGAAAAATACCTCGCTCAAAACGCACAAAATTGCACAAAATTGGCCCATAATTCATCATATATCTCATTATATATGGCATCCAAATCTTCCACAATACACACAAAAACCTCCACTTATAAATTCATCATCATTATCAATATTACTGTGGAAACCTCCTTCACTTATTAAAAGGCATTATTCATCAGCGACTTTTACACGTCCACTGAACTAACGATTATACATCCATAGTTCCTCTTTAAAAATTCTTATATTCATCAATTGTATCGAAAACTGTTATTATATTTAACCTTCGTGGGTTTCATTCATGAAGCGATATGAAGTAAAAAATTTCCAGTCACAAATAAATTTAATATCAAATACGACAAGACTCGCCTCCCTGGTCTATCAAAATTGAGATTAATATCCTCAAAGTATCGCAGTATAAAAATACTATCTTCAATCAAAATTCATCTAAACTGCATAAATAGTCGAATAGAATACAATTAGACTGTGAACTGCAAACATTATTGTTCCAATCTAGAATTGAGAAAAACTCCTATCAAATGTTCATTACTATAGTGTACTCAATAAATCGAACTCAAAGTTCATATTTCATAAAATTGTCTATAACGCAATGGTATTTCTGAATTGACGATAAATGTCTATGTTGCAATCATGTTCATAAAACGACTAGTATTTCCAAGATCGTCGATATATTCGTGAAGATTTTAACGCTCTAAAATCTTTTAATCATTCTTCCTTCATGCGGACGACAGAAAATTGGTCAAAGTAATTTACTGAAAAGAATTACTTTAATAAAATGACACGCTGTCTGAATTCAAATTTGCCAAAGAAAATCGTTAACTATACAGTCAAGTCGTGACTACAAAAATATGCAAATTACTGAAAGAATATATAATATCAGTCTCAACTGATCCAAAATTATTTAAATATGCCAATGACATAATAATGTCTCAATAAATCGTAGAAAAAGGCATAAATCAGCAAAGTGTACAGAGTACAGAAATATCAAGCAAGAATATGGGGCAAAATATATGGGACAGAAAATATGGGAAAAATGGTTGCTCAGATATCGCTAAATGGCTCAAATAAATCAAGAAACGTTCACGACTACCTTATCTGTTGATTGAAGTTCTAGAGGAAATTTTCCAAAGAAGACTGCTGTTGGTTCCATTTCACCACAGTAAAGATGTGCACCGACCTCGAACCTGGAACCTGCGCCCTCGGAGAATAGAACAGCTTCCTCCTCCGGAAATCGCACTGCTCCGTGTAGACGATAGACATCCTTCTGGCAAAACTCTTCTGTGTAAGCCGGGTCCACCCTGGCCTCTCTTGAAAGTTCCCTGAAGTTCTGGTAGAAATTCGCCATGACGTTCATTGCAATTATTTCCGCAGAAATGTTCATAATTGTGGAGTATGAAGATATTTCCACTGCCATTTGATGTAATTCAGCGATGGATTACGATGCATGAGTGTAGTTGGATGTTCACTACATGCTCGCTTTTGTAGAATGACGATTAACGACGCTCCATGTTGCCATTTCACTCCATCGATGTATGTCCCAATTGCATTAAAGTTTTAGTCTTCCATCTCCACTTCCGTTATAATAATAGTCGAAAGTACTGCCAGATTATATCGTTCCATTGTAGAATGTAGCGTTGTATCACCAAATGTAATCTTCAATATCACGGTTGCAACACACGTGTCTGCCGTAGCGTAGAATGTGGTATTATAAAAGTGCTTCTCAGGTGTCGAGAAAATCACTTTTGTCTGCAGTCTTAAAATGCGAATATCTTCCAAAGTATAATAGTGAAAATGTTCAACTTTCGCACACGCCTCAATATTGTAATGCACAATTGAATTAGCATAAATGCAGTAGCTAACTCTTGATAGATAATCTTGTAGACTCGTTTATGTGTGCGCTCCAACTTCGCCTAGTTTTAGTAACCGTAAAATTGCACTGCTGCACGCTCAGTGCTTGTTGGATGCGGTGGGCTCTGCCACGCTTGCTAATGACGACTTGCTTCACTGAATAATATATACTTGTTCTATCAGAATTAAGAACTCGAAGTCTGACAATATGAGAATGAGAAATGAGCGCCTCCTCTCTGCTGTGCAAGGCCTTTTATCAACTTCTTAAGGGGCGTATCCATCCCTACCATAGCTTGTTCCTCCGTCATTGCTAGAAGTTCTAACTTTGGCTATACTTGACGGATTTTCAAATTTCAAAAACTCATAATTAATTTCTTCATAATTCCTAATCAATGCCATAACTGAAAAAAAAAATAGATTTCCACAATTCTGCATGCCAAATGTTATTAAATACGGTAGTTTCAGTAATCTCCGTCTCCCTCCAAGCTATCATTCATTGGTTCGAGCCTCTCCTCCAATAGCGTAACTTCTTCCTCAGCACGTTTACTTGCTTCCCTGCGACTGCGTCGTAAATCTCAGATCCTTCTCGAACAAAAACGTGACGTCACCATGAATCTCAGCTCATCCAGCCTACTTGCATGAAGTCTGCGTCATCCGTGCCTACGTCATGAATATACACGTCACAACTATGACGGCCATAACTTTATTCACATATGCCAATACAGCCACCGTGGTCTCAGTATAATTCAATTCACGGGGGCATTCTCCCTTCACCACGTTTTAAAAACAGTTGCAAATTGTTTTTAAACTCTGTTACAAATATCTGAATTCACTTGAACACGAAATTGAATTATTATTGGCTTACTCTTGGATAATATTTCCTCTATGTTCCTTAATCATAAGTCTCTTCTTCTCTGGGTTGTGTGTGGCTAATGGATTCTCTCCTCTCTACTTTCTCTTCTGTCCTGTATTCCTGTTTTCCAAATTCTGCTGGCTTGTAGAAGGACCAGGATCGATCACTACATCCTGTCTTTTCTTCTGGTTTTCAGCTTCCTTCTCTCTTAACTCCTTCAAATACTGCTGACTTTCTTTCTCTCTCTCTTGATACTTGTCCGGTGTCATAATCTGACCTTGACAATTTTGATTCCGATTCTGGTACTGGTTATTTCTGTTGTAGTTCCTATTGTACCCATTGTTATTATAATATATACCTCTTCCGTTATTATAGTTCCCTCTATTGTTATTCCAGCCTCGTCTTTGCTGATATGGACGGTGACCTTGTGATCTGTTGTTGCGAAAATAATTGTTCCTGTGAGGACCTACATTTTCAGTTTTCTCTTCAGCAGGCGTATCAGTTTGCTGAACTTGATCCATGTAGACTGTATTAATGTCTTTGAATTCGTGCCTCTGACCTTATTGAATCAAATTTGGCACCGGACTCGTGTAATCAAGCCTTCTCAATAGTTCGTCCATACTGGTCAAATCCCTTATATTTGACGATATAATAAGCCTTCTTACCTCAACAGGTAGCATACGTGAAATAGCATCTATCAACTGCTCTGTCGACAATGGGGGTTGTAAAAATCTCAAGCGCGATAACTGGCTCGTGAAGAAATCAGCGTACCGTGTTGGAAGAGTACCCGAATACTTCCTCAAGTATACCTCAGCTCTTAATGAATTTTGTGCTTCTATTGACCAGAATCGTTTTATCAGTGCCTCTGCAAATTCATCGAAATTACTAAAAGTGTACCGAAATGCTCTGAACCACTCAAGAGGTCCTCCAGCTAGAAATCTTTCTACGATTCTCATTTCTCTTTCTCTAGGAATATGGGCTTCAATAAAATAGTCTTTCAGGTTTCTGATATACTCTATCGGTGTTAAAATATCTGTATTACTAAATTTCTGAGGCTTGTCCTCAAAGTTTCGGATGACTGTCACATTTCTTGGATATGAATCCATGTAATTCTTCCCACTATCACGATATTTCCATTCAGGTTCAATATTCCTATCGTCTTCTTCTTCCCGGAATCTGAATATACGTTCCTCAGGACTACTATCTCTCTCTTCAGTAGCGAGGTTACATCTTCTCACGTAATTCCTATTATCTTCACAAGTCAACCCTTCTGGATCCTTATCTGTGATTTCCGTGATGACTTTCCTAATCAACTCTTCTTTATACGTTTCCATCATGCTAGCTTCTCCTAGGTTCAAATTCTGAAGTTTGCTCGACGTTTCATTGACATCAGAGACAATCTTATGAATTTGTTCCTCTAACGCGGATTTTAATGCTTGCACGTCCTGAGTTATTTGAGTTCTATCCTCTACCTGCTTTTCGGATAGCGAATCCATCCTTATATTCAAGTCCTTTCTAATTTGAACTACCTCATTATTTATATCTACCTGTGTACTGGCAAGTTTTCGTTCAATTCGCTCCTGAATCTGATTGACATGTTCCCCACTTGACTTGTTCCATTCATCTTTCCAAACCGTTACATTTGCAGTTAACATTTCAGCAATATCTACTTCAATGTCTTCCTTAAGTAAACGATTATGATCTAAGACTTGGGTCCTCATGACCTCTACATCATGTTTTAATCCAGCTAGTGAAGCTGTTGTCCTAACAGACTCGTCAACCAATCTAGTTGTTAAAGCACTAATGTTACGAGTACAAAGCGTTTTTGAAGTTTCAATCTCTTCTCTAACCTTATTAACATCAGTTTGAACTTTGGCAATGTCAACAAAAACTGTATTAACTTCTATTTGCACCTTATTGATATCGCTTTGCATATCATTAACATCAGACTGCATATTATTTATATCTACTTGAACGTTTGACACATCGGTTCGAACATTTCTAATCTCTCTTTGAACTTCTTCTACCTTGTCTTGTACAGTAGCAACATCATTCCTAACAACGATTACTTCTGCTCTAGCACATGAAATATCACCCCGGACATTAGCAACATCAAGATTCAACATATTAAGGTCCTTATGTACATTGGAAACATCAATCTTAACATCTGAGACATCTTTATGCACATTGGATAAATCTACTTTAACATCTGAGACATCCTTATGGACATTGGACAAATCATTATGGACATTGGACAAATCTGTGCGCATGTCACTTACAGCATTCTCGAATCCCTTGGTACTGGTCTGTAAACGCGACACATTATTTTCCAAGTTTGCAGAACTGGTCTGAAGAACTTTCAAACTTTCACCCAGCCTAATAGACAAATTACTAGCAATCTCCTCCAACATCTTTCTCATACTCTCATCTGCCATCTCAATAATATTTCAATAATAGACTGCGTTAGGGACATACATCAAATAGAGCAAGATAACAACATCTGAGCAACGCCTTTCACCATATATAAAGTTTGAGCAATTTTCTGTCTTAAATCTAACTTATAATTAGCTTATCACTAACTTCATAAACACCCCATGTTGAAACAAACTCAAGCACATGTTCAAATTTCTTTGGTTCATTTTAAATATCCTAACACAAATAATTTACATTTACAATCCAAATAGTTTAATTTTATCTTTAATATGACTAAACATGTCATAAGCCGGTCAAATAAAATAAGACTCCAGATCATAGGCGATTTTTCTAAGTTTCCAGCCTATTTAACCTCTCTCAGGTTGTATAAGATCTGATATTTTCTGAGAGTAATTTTCCTAATACAATACAACATTAATCCCTATATAATCACACTCTCAAATTCTACAATTGGCCAAGATCTCTAAAAAAGAATCAACCTCTTTATTTGAGTCTTCACAATCCCATTGACATCTATAACTTGGTAATCCAATGTTATTCGAGCCATCCGAGATTCGAGTCAATCGAGCCAATCGATCCCCACGGATTAGGGTCACCAATGCTACTGGCGTTCAACCTGGTAATCCAGTTTTGCAGATCCCCACGTTGGGCGCCAATCCTTCTGTCCCCGATAATCCGGATAGTAGGCTGTCAGATATCCGCCCCCTCAATCGGATTGCCAATAATCAATCGCACCGGCACAGCTACATCAATGAAAATGGCACTGACAGATACTACCGAGATTAGAGCACAGTAGTTAACATGAAATTATTGTGGAACACACCAAAATATACGGGGGTTCATACTTACCTTTTACTTACCTATTCAATTTAATCTCGGGTCTGGGTTTTCAACTGGATCACTTAATAGTATGCCCTCACAATAACCTCCACCACGATATTTAAAATGAACCAAGTCGGAGACCAGAAAATTTAAACTGCACAATAATTTATTTCACATAAAGAAAAATTTTTAACAAAATTTAACAACAAAATATACGTGGCATTCAGAAGCCATCAATGATGCAATCATGTCCTCCTCTAGGACTGTAGTAATCAAATACAAAAATTCCTGCTTTCTAGCTTCAAAAACGTAAGAATAACAACACTGCAAATTGGAGTGGATAAGGGATTTGGGATGAGACATATAGCATTTGTTTCCTTGTTCATGAACTTCACATTTAGTTCATTGACACACATTTTATTTATAACCGCAAGGCTGCTATGTAGTTGACCTTGGCCTCCATTATTCAGTTATTGGAACACCTGCGATACACCCTGCACCGTGTCGCATGCTTGCTTCGTCAAATGGACGCACCTGTCCAACCAATGTTAGCATATGCTAGTTACCTCAGAGCCTAGCTCCTTTTCAAAACACTTTAAATGTTCACATCTCAACTCAAATATTATCACGCAAATCTTTTAAATGCTCCGTTCAAATATCAATGGATTACTCTAATAATCCCAAATCTTGTTTAATTGTATATTCCAATTGTTGAACTAGCGTTGTTTAGAGTATAATAACGAAAACGCTTAATGTTTATAACAACATGTTCATTAATTATTTATAACATTTTAAATTGTTTATAACATTGTCAAACGACAATTGAAAAATTTATACACGCCTCTATTAATCCCGTTCGTTTCAAATTATTATTAAAGATACTTACATAGTTATTTACATCGGTCCGACGTAGCACAACTCCTATAGAGTGTAGGACTGTCACTGCAGGTTCAGAAGAATCCACGTTCCTAAGAGCTTAGAGCGTCAAAAGCTTAGAGACCGCGGCGCGTGTTCGTACCTCTATTTATAAGTAAAAGGTGCGATGTCAGTCCAGTCAGCGGTATGTTGGGAGTGTAATGTCCTCTGTGTCCTGTCCAAGTGCTTGCTATTGGAGCTAGGTCTATGACCTACGGTCTACTCCGTAGTCGCGTTGCCATGTCGCCTTTTACGTAGTTATCTCTTATTATATTTTATGTATTTATAGGCACAGTCCTTTCCTAAAGGGCTGGGGCCAGGACAAGTCTTCTTCCTGTTTTAATAATCGTCCTCGATTATTGGACTAGACGTGGGGACGGAAACTTTTATTTTCTTCTTTCCTCTTCTTCTTCTTCTTCTTCTTTTCTTCTTCTTCTTCTTTTTTTTTTCTTTCGTCGATATGAATTTGTTTTCGATTCGTCGTATCGTCCTTCGTCGCTTCTGGTCTTCTTCGTGGGTGGGGGGATGAGCGAAATTGTACCGTGCCAAGGGTTGGAAGGCGTGGCAAGAGTGTTGGGGTGGTTTGTTTTACAGTCATTTCATGGCAGATAGTTCTCTGTATCTGTCTATATCCCATATTGTATGTTTTACATAATCTGTATTGCCCATTTGGCAGAGTTGAAATTTTCATAAAAGTGTTGACATTGTTTTGTTAAAATTGAAGAAAAAACTAATAAGTGGAATTTCAGCGGAAATATAAATTGAAATAAATGAAGCTAAAAGATATATCTTTAATGAAATCGCATAGGAAATTTACATTATTAGCACCGTACTCGGATTAGTGCGTGACTTGCGTACGATGCCGTCAAGTCGAGCCCTGCCTCGAGGATGCATACATAACTGTAATTTTCCTACGATGGGAAATGATGCTGTAAGGAGCTTAAATAATGGCGATCCCTTATTAACTAGCACGCGCCCTTCGTAGCGTGTATAAAAAAGGGAAAGAAAAAATGTAGTGTATTGTACTCTAGGCCAAGTGTAGCTATGAGGGTGCGCTACTATGAATAACCTCCTTACAACGTGGGGGATGATGAAATAAAATTGTAAAAATATCCTAGAAAACGTGAAATTCCGTCAAAGTTACTTGATGAAGTGCGTAAAAAAACATGTAGTTAAGTTATTAAGAGAAAAAATTAGCATTGAAGTATTGTTAATAAATAGCTGAAGGCTCCTGCCTAAATCGGCTGACATTCTAGTATGGTTTGTAGGTTTTGACTGCTGTTTGCTGCCATGCGTGTTGTAACTTTGGTCTTGCGTCACGTTCATCCTGGGGGCATCCTGCATGTATGTCCTACTGGGGGATTACAGGATTGTACACCGTATAATTAGTCTGAAATCAGAAATCTCTCTTATCGTTTTGTACAGAGGGATTGGTTTACCCTGGTACCGTTATTTTTTTTTTCACTGAAGTTCGTTACGTCGTACGCGGTAATCTCGTTACTTAATGTCTGCATTATGACATATATACTAATATCCTTATAAACTAACGTGCAATATGTATTCATTGACATATTGGCCATTGTGGTCATACACTATACCACGTCTTATATGCGTCGTTGTAAAACTGCAACATGCTTCCTTAAGCATTTAGCTGCGTATATCCTCTTATATTTCGTAGAACTTGAATCCTTTATATTTGTAAAAAACTTTCTTATATATCGACGTATATCTTTGCTATAGCTGAGAATTAATCCTTAAGTTTTACATTTACACTTTCTCAGCGTGAATTAAGCGACGTATTCGCTTCTTAATCTATAGATATGCAGACATTATGTAAGGATACTCGCACTACGTGTACACTCGATCGTTAAGTTTAAATAGAGTATTGTTAAAATGGCGACTGTTTCGTCGGGAAGTTATTGAAATTAGAAATTATTTGTTGCCTCTCCGGGCTAACTTGGAAATTCTGTGCACTGTATAGAACTTCAGGAAATATAAATTAACAAGATAATACTATCTGAAAAAATATTATCTGAAAAAAATGACATTTATTATTGACATGTGATAATTGCCTGTAAAAAATAACACTGTTAACGACATGGTATGTAAGACCCTTTTGTAAAACTTGCCACGTTATATAGGGGGGGGGGTGATTTACTATCTAACTTAATTCTTAATGCTAAACCTAATAATACTATCTTTTCTTAGCTAAATATGCTATATACACGGGGTAAGGTGGACTAACGTGCCTGGACAGGGGTGAAAAAAAATCTCTTGAAGAGGGGGGGGGGGGGGGCGATATATATTAAAGGTATGTCTTAAATATTTAAGCTCTCTCTATATTGTATCCGCAGCCATGAAAATTTTCTAAAGTGTGCCTTCAATGAGGTGGCTACCTTGCTCCTTAATAAAATAATAGGGCTGTGTCTTCACTGAAATGCATATCTTTGCTCCGTAAGAAAAATAATGGGGCTGTAACTTCACTGAAATAGCTACTTTTGCTCTTTAATAAAGTTAATGGGGGCTGTATCTTCAATTAAATGCCTATCTTTGCTCCGTAAGAAAAATAATGGGGTTGTAACTTCACTGAAATAGTTACTTTTGCTCTTTAATAAAGTTAATGGGGGCTGTATCTTCAATTAAATGCCTATCTTTGCTCCTTAAGAAAAATAATGGGGTTGTAACTTCACTGAAATAGTTACTTTTGCTCTTTAATAAAATTAACGGGGGTTGTATCTTCAATTAAATGCCTACCTTTGCTCCGTAAGAATATAATGCGGTTGCTCTATATGGAATGACTAATATTATGCCTGAGTTGCACAGTTTTATTTCTTTTACATATCCTGTTGCCTTTTTGTCGTAGAAAATACGGATGCATGTGATTATGTATTTTAACCAAGTGGTGTCACTCTTTATACAGAAAATCAGCAAATGTGTCCAGCGGTGTAGGTTTCAGTACCTACTATGCTACAATATCATAAAACGTGTCACTATATTCCTCATGTTAAACATAATACCAAAGAGATATCGTCTGTTGGTAGACTGTCCGTACTTCGATACAGGACGCATTCCATCGGACGTTAAATCCATGCTGTATTGGGTTTATTTTAATATAAATATCTCCTAACATCTTACCAGAATACTATAAAGTTATCGGCTGTTGGCAGACTGTTCGTACTTCGATACAGAACGCATCCCAGTGGCCGTTAAGTTCATTGTGTATTAAGTTTATTTTAATATAAATATCTCCTAATATTTTATCAGAATACTATAAAGATATCGGCTGTTGGCAGGCTGTCCGTACTTCGATACAGAACGCGTCCCAGCGGCCGTTAAATTTATTATGTATTAAGTTTGAATTGACCGCCACAAGATGTATAACGTGGAGGGTTTAATTCCCTGAAAGTATTAAAACGAACGTCATCTAGGCGAAAGGGTTGGCTATGTCCTTTCAAAGTTCAGTAGCGTTCTAATATCTGGACTACTTCTAACGTGTTCAGCGGGTTGGCTAGGTCCCTGAATCTGAAATGATAGTCTTCGGTCGCCGGTTGTCATTATTATATTGACCAATATACCTGTAGCTAATTAATTCCCTCTGGGTGTGACGTTTCGACTTTTACGCATTTGGCTTGCGTAAATTGTGGACTTTGGGGCCACGGTGTGGTCACTAATCTTATTTATTAATGGCATTTGTTATCAACGTAGGTGTGTTAATATCTCCTTAATCTCCTCCATACTACCCTTATCTCAAAGCGATGTCCTCCCTGGGACCTGCTGCATGATATCAATAACGTCGTGTTCTTGAGGCTGTGCGAACTATTGTGCCAGCTCAAGATATCTATAATATATTTCTTCAACTTCACTTAATACTTCCCTTATCTCAAAGCGAGGTGCACCCATGGACCTGCTGCAAGATATCAATAACGTCGTGTTCTTGAGGCTGTGCTAACCATTGTGCCAGCTCAAGATATCTATCAACTTCACTTAATATTTCCCTTATCTCAAAGCAATGCTCACCTTTGGACCTGCTGCAAGATATCAATATTCCTTCAACTTCACTTCAACTTCACTTAAATTACTTAATACTTATTACTAACATACTAACGATGATACTCTTGATAACAATTGTCGTACGTTGCGATGCTGCCCTGCTGTGCCCAAGTCCGTGCTTACGCATTTATGCTATACTGATATCGCCGTGCATTTGTCGGCGTTTTTCATATATTCCTACTGGATTGCTTTCTCACCTATGTTACTTCGTGAGGGAACGGTGTTTTCTTTGCTAACTGAATGTCCTGTTTGAAATGTACTGCTGGAAAAAGAATTCTACCTTAAGAGTGTACTTTACGCTTACATCTTTAAAATCATTAGTGCGCTTTTCTACTATCGCACGCTTCGCATTGAAAACAAAAATAATGCAGGCAAACTTATGCAAGGTTATCTGGCGTGTGAGTGAATAGTGCCAGGAATTGAACTCAAGGTGTCTGGCTTCCGCTCGAGTGCGTCTGCACGCTGAGCTAGCGAGATAGTGTCAGGTTTGATGTCCTTGCGGCGGACGGTGTGCTGAGCACGTGTTAGTCATATGGCATATTGGATTGTGTTACAATGGACAAATAAGCATTTCCTCTGTGGTCGGCTTTCAGAACAAAAGAGAAACTGTAGTACGTCTTGACTGAATGCGTTTACAAACTAATTATTGCGGCACCTTGCAGAAATGTGATTGCAAGGTCTCCTAACTCTATGTAAGCATCTAGCCAATACTACCTTCCGCTAAGTTATACTAAAATGGATTCAGAAGAAAATATTTTAGCCTACAATCATATACAATGTATAGTTGCACTGCTGTAAAAAATACAAAGTTATTTATTCATTCCATTTATCCTATGGGATATCACAATCTCATTCCTAATAGAGCTTCATTGTGGGGGGTTTAATCTGAAATAAGGAGCAATTTTCTCTGAATATAGTAGGGTAGTTATCACTACGTCTTCCTACTAGGCTTCCGTTAATATTCCTAGTGACTTATTAGATAGGGGTTGTTACTATTCAAATCGCTTGGCGTAAGAGGTGTTTATCGCGAAATCTACAAGGGTGGGGGTGGGGGTATTATAATTATTGTGTACTAAAAATATTCTCTAACTTAATCTACTAAAAAAAATCTGTTCGGGGGGGGATTTAAATTGTCTCACTCGCTTGGCTAATGTAATGAGTATAGGGGGCGTTTACATATGTATTAGTTACTGGGGCGGGTGTGGGTGGGTACCAAAAATAATATTTGACCCGTACTTCAAAAAATTTTCCTTAATTTTGGGTAAATTTTGCTTGGCTGCATAAGAGGGTTTTTAGGGACCTGTATCGTAGAAATTCGTTGTCTGAACTCCTGTAGGCGTTGTCTGACGACAACGTCACGATACCCCGGGCCTCCTCCATTTTGTATTGTATCTGTTATGTTAAGGGTGTTGTTGGTTTGACTAACCCGCGCCTCCCACCATTTGTATTGTATCTGTTATGTTAAGGGTGTTGTTGGTTTGACTAACCCGCGCCTCCCACCATTTGTATTGTATCTGAGAGGGATGCCAATACAAATACTAAATCTAGGGGATGAAATTAATCTAAATTGGGGTTGTAGCTTGGCGAATTTGTAAGAGGTTGGGATTGTTTTAGGAAGAACTGCGGACACGTTTAGAGAGCAATTTACATACAGGGGAATTGGCGGGAGGAATGAATACTCACCTAGCTCACCTCTAGGCCGCACGCTGGCGGTGCAGCGCCTCCTGCATGTCAGCGTTCAATGTAGATCTTAAAACTAGGTACTAATCTAAAGGGAAGGGCTTCTTAACCTAAACGAAATAAAAAGGTAGTCAATAGACTGTTCAGAAAGGGGGTTTATTAAGAAATAGTGGCAATTGCAATAGGGGAGGATGGAAATAATAATCTAGGGGGAAAAAGGAATTAAGCAGGCACGATGTCACTCACCCCACCGTTAATACCGGTCTTCCATGATGATGGTGGCGTTGGGACTCGATATGGGGCCATCCCCCATATCGGTCCGACGTAGCACAACTCCTATAGAGTGTAGGACTGTCACTGCAGGTTCAGAAGAATCCACGTTCCTAAGAGCTTAGAGCGTCAAAAGCTTAGAGACCGCGGCGCGTGTTCGTACCTCTATTTATAAGTAAAAGGTGCGATGTCAGTCCAGTCAGCGGTATGTTGGGAGTGTAATGTCCTCTGTGTCCTGTCCAAGTGCTTGCTATTGGAGCTAGGTCTATGACCTACGGTCTACTCCGTAGTCGCGTTGCCATGTCGCCTTTTACGTAGTTATCTCTTATTATATTTTATGTATTTATAGGCACAGTCCTTTCCTAAAGGGCTGGGGCCAGGACATTATTTATATTATTTATATTAGAAATACGTTAACCACACGTTTATCCGGTTGATATTTACTTAAATCGTGGTGATATAATCGACCAATGAAGGTTACTTATATTTAAATTTTAGATTCAGGTTTAATAAGATTTAATAATTATTATTTGTGACGGTAACCTCCATTCAAAATCTTTATCTCAAATTATTTAAACACTCTTGTTAATTTTAACAGTAACTTCACATGAATAATTTTCAATGGATCTGAACAATACACTCAGCGGAAAAATACCTCGCTCAAAACACACAAAATTGCACAAAATTGCACAAAATTGGCCCATAATTCATCATATATCTCATTATATATGGCATCACAATCTTCCACAATACACACAAAAACCTCCACTTATAAATTCATCATCATCATCAATATTACTGTGGGAACCTCCTTCACTTATTAAAAGGCATTATTCATCAGCGACTTTTACACGTCCACTGAACTAACGATTATACATCCATAGTTCCTCTTTAAAAATTCTTATATTCATCAATTGTATCGAAAACTGTTATTATATTTAACCTTCGTGGGTTTCATTCATGAAGCGATATGAAGTAAAAATTTTCCAGTCACAAATAAATTTAATATCAAATACGACAAGACTCGCCTCCCTGGTCTATCAAAATTGAGATTAATATCCTCAAAGTATCGCAGTATAAAAATACTATCTTCAATCAAAATTCATCTAAACTGCATAAATAGTCGAATAGAATACAATTAGACTGTAGACTGCAAACATTATTGTTCCAATCTAGAATTGAGAAAAACTCCTATCAAATGTTCATTACTATAGTGTACTCAATAAATCGAACTCAAAGTTCATATTTCATAAAATTGTCTATAATGCAATGGTATTTCAGAATTGACGATAAATGTCTATGTTAAGATTTTAACGCTCTAAAATCTTTTAATCATTCTTCTTTCTTGCGGACGACAGAAAATTGGTCAAAGTAATTTACTGAAAAGAATTACTTTAATAAAATGACACGCTGTCTGAATTCAAATTTGCCATAGAAAATCGTTAACTATACAGTCAAGTCGTGACTACAAAAATATGCAAATTACTGAAAGAATATATAATATCAGTCTCAACTGATCCAAAATTATTTAAATATGCCAATGACATAATAATGTCTCAATAAATCGTAGAAAAAGGCATAAATCAGCAAAGTGTACAGAGTACAGAAATATCAAGCAAGAATATGGGGCAAAATATATGGGACAGAAAATATGGGAAAAATGGTTGCTCAGATATCGCTAAATGGCTCAAATAAATCAAGAAACGTTCACGACTACCATATCTGTTGATTGAAGTTCTAGAGGAAAATTTCCAAAGAAGACTGCTGTTGGTTCCATTTCACCACAGTAAAGATGTGCACCGACCTCGAACCTGGAACCTGCGCCCTCGGAGAATAGAACAGCTTCCTCCTCCGGAAATCGCACTGCTCCGTGTAGACGATAGACATCCTTCTGGCAAAACTCTTCTGTGTGAGCCGGGTCCACCCTGGCCTCTCTTGAAAGTTCCCTGAAGTTCTGGTAGAAATTCGCCATGAAGTTCATTGCAATTATTTCCGCAGAAATTTTCATAATTGTGGAGTATGAAGATATTTCCACTGCCATTTGATGTAATTCAGCGATGGATTACGATGCATGAGTGTAGTTGGATGTTCACTACATGCTCGCTTTTGTAGAATGACGATTAACGACGCTCCATGTTGCCATTTCACTCCATTGATGTATGTCCCAATTGCATTAACGTTTTAGTTTTCCATCTCCACTTCCGTTATAATAATAGTCGAAAGTACTGCCAGATTATATCGTTCCATTGTAGAATGTAGCGTTGTATCACCAAATGTAATCTTCAGTATCACGGTTGCAATACACGTGTCTGACGTAGCGTAGAATGTGGTATTATAAAAGTGCTTATCAGGTGTTGTAGCGTTTTGCTAGCCCACACGTTGAGCGACAAGTGTAACGTTAATTATTGCCCCATCTGATGGTAGCGACAAATGTAGCAGTTTCGCTGCCCTTAACTGTTTGGTGATAAATGTAACTGTTTACCTTTGCCTAAGCTATGTTGTTTTATTGGGCGCCAAGACCTCAATGCAATGCTGAAATCTAAAATTGTATTTAACAACGTCTAGCTCTGGCAGAACACCTTCAAGACTCTATTCACTCAGATCGTGGTATGATTTGAATATTAACCCAACAAACAATTGTATCAGGAGAAGGAATTGGTCTATATCTAATGCTACCTACTGAAAGCAAAAATTGCATTGTAAAAGAAATGAATTTATTATATAAAACAAGTATAGCAAAATTAATAATAATAATAAGTATAAAATTTAAATTGGAGCGTTGCGATTTTAATATTACCGATAGAAAATTACGTGAAAACGGAGTCTGATAAATTGATTTTACTCTTATTTCCAAGCTATGAAGTTACTGAAATATGAAATGTAAAACAAAGAGAACTGAGAGATTGCGTATTTCTGCGTCATTTGCGCTTACCACTGGAAATTGCCAAAGCATTTCCCTCGTACTGGATGATGCTGTGTGCTTCCCACAGCCTCCTGGATGTCGCCATCTTCTTCGTTGTTGAAGATATATTTGTAGATATGAAGATTTATGGTCCGTACATCGGAACCAACACGTCCAACCACCACTGTTAAGTTTCACAAAGATAGTCGCTAACTCCACTGAACCTCGGAGCGACACGCACTTGCAACCGTACTCGGCAAGTTCTACACAGATTGTCGCTAACTCCACCGAACATCGGAGCGACACGCACTTGCAACCGTACTGCCTTCGTCTTACACAGATTGTCGCTAACTCCACCGAACATCGGAGCCACTCGCACGCGTACCCATACTCGTCAAGTATTTCACAGAATGTCCCCGTTCCACGGCGCGTCGAACGATATATGCACCTGTCGCATCCCACCTCTTCAGCCGACATCTAGCTTACGTCGTCTCCACTGATTGGCTGCACCCCATGTGCTACTTCCCCTTATCTGGCTCATTACACTCCGCGGGAGGGAGAAGTCGATTTCCGTTCCAACAATTCGCCTTTTCTTGACGATGCGACCCAAGATTGCGTCATGCTTCCCGACAAGATTAAGCTTGTATTTGAATTCCCCGTGACTCACGTCTCTCGATATACCCTAACTGACGAATCTCCGTAAATTTCCGTAATCATATAATTTTCTATGATATTGTCGTTCGTAATAATTTGCTTGATAGCGTTTTCTAAGACATAGAAAACCTATCTGTATGCTTATAATTTGTATAAAATGCTCCGAAAATACCTTAATAATAATTATAATAAATTAATAATAATAATAATAAATTAACATGAAAAATTCTCTTGGCTGAACAATTTGCCGGGTAAATAAATATAGAATGGCTTCCTACTGACTTATGCCAGTGGCATAAAAACCCCTCGAAAAACACGTTGCGTATTCGCCTCGGATCATCGGATGATTTACCGTGACGACGGTCCATTATCCGATTATCCCAGACACGTTAATAAACCCCATCCAAAATGCATATTACATAAATGAAATCACCCTAAATCACAGATATATATACACTCATAATTTTTCTTCACGCACTTTGCGTCAAAGTTTGTTGTCACTATGGATTGCACTTTGCAACCAGTCCAATGTTTTACATATAGAATAGTGTTCCACGGATATTTCCGCCTCTCAAATTTCTCTATGTTGGAAAAATAGACATAATTAATGTGTGAGCACTATGTACTTATGATGTCATATCACACGCATTGAAGGTGTTCTGATATATTTATATAACCATAGAACTTCCTAATGTCACTGGAGGTTCCTTCCTTATTGTGAAATTTAATCTCACTTATCACTGAGCACACGATCACACTATTGTGGCAGCGCCTCGTGACCATAATACTTAATCTCTCTTTAAAGTAGATTAAATTAATATTGACTTCTGAAAAAAAAAACAGTAAATGTGCATTACATATAACACCATATATTTCTGTGCCGTAATCGCCCTGTTTTGTTAAGTTCCCGTAGACCATATTCTACTTAATACTAGTTCTCAACACAGACCAGTTCTCCTCACACAAATAATACCATTGTACAAATTACCTTAAATTACACACTTACAAATCTTGCATGGCGAGGCCGTAAACAGAAATCACGTGTGCTGATATGTATGAGTTTCATGAAGGACTGTCTCGCATTCTGATGGCCCATCTTTTGCCTCGTGGACGCCTTAAGCAAAAATACCCTGTTCAAGCGCTCACCCATCTCTTGGAGGCAAATGGGAATTCACCAGCGCTACCAAATTCTGGCCTTGGTGTATTGAGACATTTTAGTGCTCAAGAGCATCCGACAATCCCGTCATATTTCCCTGTACCTTAAAAACTCTCATTTACTTACATACTACCCCCCTGTGTGACTTCTGATACGCCTGCCTTGAAGACCATCTCCTCCACCGCACCAAATACCACACTTACTCATTTGATAGGCTGGCTCGCCAGCTAAACACACTCACTTTATGACACATATTTTCGCAGACTATGTATATTATACGTCCCGTATAATCTGTTTCCCTCACTATTCTCCAGCACATATGCTGTTTTTCCAATACGTTTGGAAACTATAAATGTTACTGCGTCACCTGCTTCCAACCTTGCAAGTGGCCCCCTTAAATGAACGTCATCACGTTACTCTACCTACCATATTTCTCAGTGTCTGTAACGATGCCCTGTTGCTACTGTCCACACATGCTAACCCTACTTTCCTCTGGTGTAACACCTCTACTCGACACTCTATTACCTAAAAATGTCACTTCTGACCGACAGAATGACGACTTAAACAGCTTCAAAGTGAACCCTGCCTGATCTAACTTCTGAAAAACTATATTTAAATGACGTAGATGCTCCTCAAAACTGCGTGAACTAATTACCATATCATCTATGTAAATGGTTACAAACTCTCCTGTGTCATCCCCTAATGCGATGTTTAAAGCCCTAATTAAAGCTGCTGAACTACTATTTAACCCATAAGGTGTTCTACAAAATTGATAAAGGTTATATTTATGACTAAAAGCTGTAAATGGTCTATCTTCGTACATAAGTGGCACTTGCCAAAAACTGGAACTCAAATCTACACAAGTGAAATACTTCTTCCCCTCAAATGTTTGCATTAATTCCTCTATTGACATAGATTTCAGCTGATCTGAACTAATTCTACTGTTAACCAAACGAGCGTCTAAACAAATACGAACCGTGCCGTCGGTCTTGGGTACCGTGATCAAAGAATTAACATATGGACTGTTAGAGTGCTCAATAATCCCATCTTCAAGTATCTGGTTAATTTGTGCCTCAACTGCACTCTGATAAGCGAAAGGTACAGGATATCTATGTCCTGTGAATACTGACCTATCAATAACGTTCAATGAATGTGTATAGCAATTGGCCATACCAATGCGATCCTCAAAAACTCTCCTATTACACAATAACACATCATAGAGCCGAACACACTGTTCATCCTCTATATTTCCCTGAAATGCAGCATCACGTAACGAGTCCTCTAGACTACCGTTCGTAATCACACTGCCCACAAAACATGGAGAACCCCGCTCTACGGCTGGCGATATCTCATTTAAAGTACAAATCACACCTACAATACTACTCCTCTGAATATGGTCATTGAACGCTACTTCTACTTCAGAATCTCCCCATTTAAATTTCAAACTCCCTACATCAAAACATAAGTTACCAGACACTCTACTTAGCCACTCTGAACCCAAGATAACACTGAATACTAAATTTGGAATTACAAGGCAAATCTGCTTCTCTACATGATTATTAATTTTAATGTCTACTAAAACTTGCTTAGAAATTACTTTAGACCTCTTCCCAACAGCTGTGATAACAACAGTGCTTTTAATTGGCATCTCCTCAAAATTTACTCCAGTTCCTTTCATTTTATCATAAAATGCACTACTTATGCAACTCTTCATACAACCACTATCAATTAAAACATCTGTGTACGCCTCGGACACGTTAAATTTAACTATGGGGCTCTTACTAACCACTTCCTGAATAATACCTTCATCATTTAGTTCATGTAATAATTCATTTCTTACATTTAGGTCATAGGGTTCCTGTATAATTGTATGGACAGGGCATGCTACAGACGGAGATTCTGACCTTACTTCGCAGCCTGGTTCGCGTTTAAAGAACCGCTACAGCTGGCCGTAGTACTACTAACTACTAAACTGGTCTGGTTGTTCTGGGCTGTGTTGTCATTGTTTGGCTGTATATTACTACCACTAGGCTGTCCTCTTCCTTGACCCCTATTCTGGTTGTAATTATTGTCATTATAATTTCTCCCTTGATTTCCCCTGAAATCATTGTTTCTCCCTTGATTTCCCCTGTAATCATTGTTCCTCCCTTGATTTCCCCTGAAATCATTGTTCCTCCCTTGATACTGATTACCATAGCCATTTCCTCTGTTCTGATTTAGCTGATTATTATTATTTCTATTTTGAGCGTTGGACCCTTCGCCACCGTTCCCTTGAACTTCTTGATGCCTGGCTTCATTAGGTCTATTATTATTATTACCCTGGTTCCGATTGAAATTGTCCTCAAAACCCCCTCTCCCTAGTGCATCAAATGTGCTTAACAAATTTTCTACTTGTGATATTGTCTTTACATTCTGGATACAAGCAGCCTCCTTGATCCTGTAGGGAAAGTGCCTAAGTAGCAACCTTACCACATCACATTCCTCCTTCAAGCCATCCAGATATTTACACACTAATACCTGCCCTAAAAAGTATTCGGTCATGGTGGAGCTTCCTTTAGGGTTATATTTACCACACACTACTCCCTCACAATGCTGCGACTGAATAACCTCATTCCAGAACTTTTCACAGAATTTCATTTTAAAATCATTGATATCAGTAAACTTGTCTCTGTAGACAGCAAACCAATTCCTCGTTTCCCCCACAAACACTTGTTCTAAAATTTCAACTACCTGGCACCACTCAATACTACCATTTTCCAACCTCTCCCCGGATTTATTTTCTATAGTGTTCATGAACTCCATTGGGCACCCCTGTCGATTTCTGAACTTACCCAGTTCTACCTCCCTGTGTGTGCTGTTCACAAAAACTGGCCTATTCTGACTATTTTCTTGCCTGATCCTAGCTTTTAATTTTAATTCTAAATCTGCGATTTTCTCCTCAGCCTTCCTCTCAATACTGTTTACTGTTAATTTAATGTTTCCTTCTGATTCTTCTACTTTATCATATAGCTTTGCTTGTTTCTCCTCAATCTTGCTAATGCTCTCTCTATTACGCTCTCTTAAATCATTTACTTCTGCAACTATTTGCGAGTGGACTTTCTCAATTCTACCCCCCAGCTGTTCCTTAACCTCTTTAGTAGCTAACTGAATTTTGTCAATTTCTCCCCCCAATTGCTTTTTGACCTGCTGTGTTTCCAGTTGCACTAGTTCTTTTAAATTTTCAGCCTGTGTACTGATTCTAATTTCCAACTCCTCTTGTACTTTTCCTAATTTTCTGTCTACATCTGCAATAATCTCTTTAGCCTTTTCTTCCATCACCCCCCTGATCTCACCTCTAATCAGTTCGAATTTGTCACTCATTTCCCTACTGTTTTGTTCTAATTTAGCATTTAAAGTTTCAGTACTCTCTCTATTTTCCTTACTGTTTTGTTCTAATCTGGCGTTTAAAGTTTCATTACTCTCTCTATTTTCCCTACTGTTTTGTTCTAGTTTAGCGTTGTTTTGTTCCAGTTTTGCATTTAAAGCGTCTGTACTTTCTTTATTTTCCCTACTGTTTTGTTCTAGTTTAGCGTTGTTTTGTTCCAGTTTTGCATTTAAAGCGTCTGTACTTTCTTTATTTTCCCTACTGTTTTGTTCTAATTTTGCATTTAAGGCATCACTACTAACTTTGTTCTGATACATGAACTCGAGAAGTAAAGTTTTTAATTCTGGTTGGCCGCCTACACTCCCTGTTTCAGTATCGGGATTTACCTCCGCTACCCCGGTACTACCATCACTCGACATACTGCTCGTATCATCACTCTCCCGTTGATGACCACTACGTAACCTCATCTGTTTTTCTTTCTCATCCCCCATAATGACATACACTGATACAGACAAATAACCCCCAAAATACAGGCACAGAAATATATATCCTTCTCCTTCCACAAATGTAATTAGGTTTTCAGCCCCAAGTTGTCGGCGACAAATGTAGCGTTTTTGCTAGCCCACACGTTGAGCGACAAGTGTAACGTTAATTATTTCCCCATCTGTTGGTAGCGACAAATGTAGCAGTTTCGCTGCCCCTAACTGTTGGGTGATAAATGTAACTGTTTACCTTTGCCTAAGCTATGTTGTTTTAATGGGCGCCAAGACCTCAATGCAATGCTGAAATCTAAATTTGTATTTAACAACGTCTAGCTCTGGCAGAACACCTTCAAGACTCTATTCACTCACATCGTGGTATGATTTGATCATTAACCCAACAAACAATTGTATCAGGAGAAGGAATTGGTCTATATCTAATGCTACCTACTGAAAGCAAAGATTGCATTGTAAAAGAAATGAATTTATTATATAAAACAAGTATAGCAAAATTAATAATAATAATAAGTATAAAATTTAAATTGGAGCGTTGCGATTTTAATATTACCGATAGAAAATTACGTGAAAACGGAGTCTGATAAATTGATTTTACTCTTATTTCCAAGCTATGAAGTTACTGAAATATGAAATGTAAAACAAAGAGAACTGAGAGATTGCGTGTTTCTGCGTCATTTGCGCTTACCACTGGAAATTGCCAAAGCATTTCCCTCGTACTGGATGATGCTGTGTGCTTCCCACAGCCTCCTGGATGTCGCCATCTTCTTCGTTGTTGAAGATATATTTGTAGATATGAAGATTTATGGTCCGTACATCGGAACCAACACGTCCAACCACCACTGTTAAGTTTCACTAAGATAGTCGCTAACTCCACTGAACCTCGGAGCGACACGCACTTGCAACCGTACTCGGCAAGTTCTACACAGATTGTCGCTAACTCCACCGAACATCGGAGCGACACGCACTTGCAACCGTACTGCCTTCGTCTTACACAGATTGTCGCTAACTCCACCGAACATCGGAGCCACTCGCACGCGCACCCATACTCGTCAAGTATTTCACAGAATGTCCCCGTTCCACGGCGCGTCGAACGATATATGCACCTGTCGCATCCCCCCTCTTCAGCCGACATCTAGCTTACGTCGTCTCCACTGATTGGCTGCACCCCATGTGCTACTTCCCCTTATCTGGCTCATTACACTCCGCGGGAGGGAGAAGTCGATTTCCGTTCCAACAATTCGCCTTTTCTTGACGATGCGACCCAAGATTGCGTCATGCTTCCCGACAAGATTAAGCTTTTATTTGAATTCCCCGTGACTCACGTCTCTCGATATACCCTAACTGACGAAACTCCGTAAATTTCCGTAATCATATAATTTTCTATGATATTGTCGTTCGTAATAATTTGCTTGATAGCGTTTTCTAAGACATAGAAAACCTATCTGTATGCTTATAATTTTTATAAAATGCTCCGAAAATACCTTAATAATAATTATAATAAATTAATAATAATAATAAATTAACATGAAAAATTCTCTTGGCTGAACAATTTGCCGCGTAAATAAATATAGAATGGCTTCCTACTGACTTATGCCAGTGGCATAAAAACCCCTCGAAAAACACGTTACAGTGTCGAGAAAATCACTTTTGTCTGCAGTCTTAAAATGCGAATATCTTCCAAAGTATAATAGTGAAAATGTTCAACTTTCGCACACGCCTCAATATTGTAATGCACAATTGAATTAGCATAAATACAGTAGCTAGCTCTTGATAGATAATCTTGTAGACTCGTTTATGTGTGCGCTCCAACTTCGCCTAGTTTTAGTAACCGTAAAATTGCACTGCTTCACGCTCAGTGCTTGTTGGATGCGGTGGGCTCTGCCACGCTTGCTAATGACGAATTGCTTCACTGAATAATATATACTTGTTCTATCAGAATTAAGAACTCGAAGTCTGACAATATGAGAATGAGAAATGAGCGCCTCCTCTCTGCTGTGCAAGGCCTTTTATCAACTTCTTAAGGGGCGTATCCATCCCTACCATAGCTTGTTCCTCCGTCATTGCTAGAAGTTCTAACTTTGGCTATACTTGACGGATTTTCAAATTTCAAAAACTCATAATTAATTTCTTCATAATTCCTAATCAATGCCATAACTGAAAAAAAAATAGATTTCCACAATTCTGCATGCCAAATGTTATTAAATACGGTAGTTTCAGTAATCTCCGTCTCCCTCCAAGCTATCATTCATTGGTTCGAGCCTCTCCTCCAATAGCGTAACTTCTTCCTCAGCACGTTTACTTGCTTCCCTGCGACTGCGTCGTAAATCTCAGATCCTTCTCGAACAAAAACGTGACGTCACCATGAATCTCAGCTCATCCAGCCTACTTGCATGAAGTCTGCGTCATCCGTGCCTACGTCATGAATATACACGTCACAACTATGACGGCCATAACTTGATTCACATATGCCAATACAGCCACCGTGGTCTCAGTATAATTCAATTTACGGGGGCAGTACGTACTGTAAGGCCACGGCCGCCTCCTTCCCTCTTCCTAGCCTAACCATCCCAATCTTCCATCCCTTCCCATCCCTCATGAGGCCCCTGTTCTCTTTGCAGGTGAGGCCGCCTGGGCGAAGTGCTGATCACATCTCCCCAGTTGTATCCCTCCCGACCAGATGTTCCAAGCTCCAGGACACTGCCCATAGAGGCGGTAGTGGTGAGTTCCCTCGCTGAGTCCGTGGGAACCACCAACCTAGAGGGTAAATTGACTAAATAAAAAAAAAGTAAATACTATCAAGTGAGCATGATGATTGTGTTAATAAAAAGTATCATAAAATGGTCTTAGTTGTGTTTGACATTAACCAAACATAAAACATCACAACAAATTCGTTGAAAAAGTGTTGCCAGATAGCCTTAAAACTCATCATTTTGCACCAAATTATACAAAAGTTCCCCGGGGAGAATCCCGGACCCCCTATTCTTTGGGGCATATACCATGCCCCTTAACCCCCGTTTGGGCACCCCCCGAAATAAAACTAATACGCCCCTGTTGGGCACATTCGTGTTAATAGACCTCAAACCTTCTACTAAAATTTAACAGATAACCATGATGTTCGCTCCCTTACTGCAGTAATCACCTGTTGCTTCTTAAGATATTTCTCTTAAGGTACGGTGTAAGTTTTAGAAATGTTTCCAACCCTGAGAGAGAACTAGAGAATGTATTGACTTTTTCCCATTTCACACCCCCTAACGATTATAAATCTCCCTTCTGTGATAATGTACGCGTGCCCACATCTGTCGTACAACTACGCTCAGCACACTGTTAAACGTTATGTGCGGTACCTTTTCCTTCTTTTATCACAGAACACAGCGGAGAGATATTTGCTCCCTTGTGCTGTCTGTGTTCCAGTTTACTGGTCACAGCCCTCGTGTGCGTAAAGTATACAAGCGACACATGCAGTGATGGTTGGTTGGTTCCTCAGTTTAGGGGCTGTGACAACGTGATCATGTAGCCCCGTGTACTTTAGGTGTGTGTAGAATCTGTCTGATAACCGGTGTTAATTGTGATGACTGTATTAGTGTGTGTTATCTGTTTTTAAATTCAAGTAAGGACTGCAGACTTTTGAATTTTTCAAATAGTTCCTACTTTTGCCGCCAAACGCCACCTCAACGACTACTAGTTCAGAACTTAGCTACCAGACGCCACCGCAGTCGGCTCTTGGCAACGAACGTAGGAACCTAAGAGCGTTGTTTACATTCTTAACCTATACAATTTAGCTTCACACAGGTGTAATTAATGGAAGGTTTTTTAACATGCCATAAATCTATGACATGGGACTGCCGGCTTTACTTCCCCTCCGAAGGAAGGCATACTGAGGGATTTTTAACGCTCTTAACAAATCCGACGACTTCAGCCGGGTTTGAACCCGCAATCTTGGGCATAGAAGCTCAGCATGCTACCGACTACGCCACCGAAGCCGCCCACGTGCAGTGACGTGGATCCTTTGCTCTGTTATATTTTCCGCTTAGGAGTGCTTCAGATTCCAAGTGGTATATCATTTCACTCGTGGGCCTCGAGGGTAAGTCTATGGCGGTGGGCGTCAATCGGACCGGAAAGAACATTATTACACACACACAGGTTGTTCTTTGGGGAGCTGACCCCAGTCTGTCAGTGTAAGGAGGCCAAGGCGATAAGTAATTATCAGCTACATGTTAAATTATCAAAAGGGTTTCTGCTTTACTGTTATGTCACATCGTTTCTGTAATAGGTTAAAAGGTATCTCTATGAAGGCAGCTTCGGTGGCGTAGTGGGTAGCATGCTGAACTGTTGTGCCCAAGATCGCGGGTTCAAACTCGGCCGAAGCCGTTGGATTTTTTAAGAGCGTTAAAAATCCCTCAATATGCCTTCCTTCGGAGGGGAAGTAAAGCCGGCGGTCCCATGTCATAGATTTATGGCATGTTAAAGAACTTTCCACTAATTACACCTGTGTGAAACTAAATTGAATAGGTTAAGAATGTAAACAACGCTCTTAGGTTGCTACGTTCGTTGCCAAGAGCCGACTGCGGTGGCGTCTAGTAGCTAAGTTCTGAACTAGGCCTAGTAGTCGTTGACGTTGGTGTTTGGCGGCCAAAGTAGGAAGTATTTGAAAAATTCAAAGTTGCAGTCCTTACTTGAATTTAAAAAACAGATACACACACTAATACAGTCATCACAATTAACACCGGTTATCAGACAGATTCTATACACACCCAAAGTACACGGGGATACATGACCGCGTTGTCGCAGCCCCTAAACTAAGGCACCAACCAACCAACTATCTCTATGAAATGCTTACAATGTATTTTTCTTCCTGTGTTCTAGACAGTTGGATGACGAATGTGACCAAGAAGAATGGGAGGTGGGTGTGTGTCTTTGCACGGTTTTAACTTAAGAGCGGCTTGATGTTTTTGGAGTGAGATTCAGTATAGTTATTAATGACTGGCGTGACTAAATTCATCACTTTCTATATTTTCCCTGTATCACTCATTAAATGGGAAAAACCTCTGTTTGAATAGGCCTATAGGCTAACGATAGTAAGTCGTATAGCCTATGTTTATTACGTAAGTGGCGATGGCACAGAAAAACACCTCAACAAACATCACATAACTGCTATGGTCATATACAGTCTTGTCTGTCTGTATGTTAGGTAGTCAGCTCAGAAGCTGGTTGGATCCTCAAAAAGTACCTCCATAGGTATCACTATAATGAGGCGTACTAGGCAAGAAGAGGAGTGAGGTAGTTTGCCATTGCTTCCCTCACTGAGTCAGAACAATAGCACTGACCCTACGAGTAGAACCTTTCACTGTGAACACAGCCACTAGCTGTGCCCCGAGGCCATTACTCAGCACCACCCGTACCTCAGTAGCTTCCATAGAATCACAGTCATGAATTAGACTGAGACAAGCCACATTTTACTCTAGCCTGTGCCAACAGACAAACGCAAATGTACTGCATTCACCAAGAGATGGTAAACATATACCGTACAGTATGAGCGGTGAATCGTCCCACATGACCATCTGGTACAACTGCAACATCGTCGACCGCGCTCCAAAACGACTTAACTTTGAAGGGGTGATTGTTCTATATTATTTACTACTTGGAAATCTGTTTGCATCAGGACGAGAAGATTTGCAGATCTTCGACTGCAGGAAAGCGGCAAAGATGACCCAAAACTGTAGACACGTCTAGGCCTATCGTCTGCAACGGTTCAACTGAATTTAGTCTGTCGCTTGAATCAAAATTGCATTTAATTGACAAGGTTAGTAAGTTGGTTCCTTAGTTTTGGGACTGCGACAACGCGGCCATGTAGCCCCGTGTACTTTGGATGTGTGTAGAATCTGTCTGATAACCGGTGTTAATTGTGATGGCTGTACTAGTGCGTGTTATCTGTGATTCAGGAAGAAGGTCTGCAGACGGTCAATTTTTCAAGTAATTTCTACTTTTTCTGCCAAATGCTACCGTCCACGACACCTAGCTGTGGAATTGGCTACTAGATTCATCGCAGCCACCACCTGGCGAGGAACGTTGGAACTAATAAAGCGTTATCAAACTAACCTACATAGTTTAGCTCCAAGTGTAGTTAGTGGAAGGTTCTTTTACATGCCATAAATCTATGACATGGGACCGCCGGCTTTACTTCCCCTCCAAAGGCATACTGAGAGATTTTAAACGCTCTTAAAAAAATCCAACGACTTCGGCCGGGTTTGAACCCGCGACCTTGGGCATAGAACTACGCCACCGAAGCCGCCTATTTCAAGGCTTAAGTTTTTATGAATGTAGTATACGGTACCATGTTTCTCTTTTTGACTTGTTCAAAGTCGATCATCCACGTGCTCCTCAGCAGTTGTGACAACTTCAAAGATGTAGAGACTCCGCTTATGTTACCATCAATATCAGACAACAGAGTTCGTTGGCATTACCCTGGCATGAGGAATGTTGTAGTTTCGTTCGAGGGGCTTAGACATCGTGGCCATTTAGCCCCGTACACTTGGGTGTATGTATAATTTGCCTGATAACCTGTGTTGACTCTCTGGTGTGTGTGTATTTGTGATTCAGTTGAGGATTGGGAAGGAGGCGGCCGTGGCCTTGCCTCACGAGGCTGAGTGTACACCGTTCCAGCTCTCAAAACAGAATTACATTTCTCGTCAGGGCCGGGAATCAAACCCAGAACTCTGGGATGGCACCTGCAACACCACGAGGTGATCCTCATTAAATATAAAATTAAAAATAAAACTAGTAAAATGATTGGTAGGTCAACATGTTAATTGGGGAGGAATAACACGTTTCTACTAACCTGAGAAATTAGGCTACATGGACACATTATAAACTTCTTTTGCACTTCGAGAAGTGTATAAGAAGTCAGCTCCGCGTCTTATAGTCTCTCCCCACGAGTTTTAAGCACCACGCTTTGGTCTCAGCTCTAGAACCCATGGTCTCTCCCCGCAAGGTCCGGTAGCTCGCTGAGACCCCAGCTCTAGGGCCCCAAGGTCTCTCCACCCGAAGCCTTGGCAGCGTGCTCTGGCCCCAAATCTAGACCCCCTGGTATCCCCCACGAAGCCTTGACAACGTGCTCTGGCCCCAGCTCTAGACCCCATGGTCTCTCCTCGCGAGGCCCGGCAGCTCGGTGTGGCCCCAGCTCTAGGCCCCCTGGTCTCCCCCGTGAGGCCCAGCAGCTCACTGTGGCCTCAGCTCTAGAACCCCTGGTCTCTCCCCGCAAGGTCTGGTAGCTCACTGTGGCCCCAGCTCTAGACCCCCTGGTCTCTCCCCGTGAGGCCCAGCAGCTCACTGTGTCCCCAGCTCCAGACCCGCTGGTGACTCCCCGTGAGGCCCAGCAGCTCACTGTGGCCCCAGCTCTAGACCCCCTGGTCTCTCCCCGCAAGGTCTGGTAGCTCACTGTGGCCCCAGCTCTAGACCCCCTGGTCTCTCCCCGCAAGGTCTGGTAGCTCACTGTGGCCCCAGCTCCAGACCCGCTGGTGTCTCCCCGTGAGGCCCAGCAGCTCACTGTGGCCCCAGCTCTAGACCCCCTGGTCTCCCCGCGAAGCCCTGCACCACACTGTGGCCTCAGCTCTAGACCCCCTGGTATCACCCCGCGAGGCCCTGCACCACACTGTGGCCCCAGCTCCCGACCCCCTGGTCTCCCCCCTACAAGTCCTTGGCAGCGCACTCCACCACTCTCGCTGGCCCGTGTCCCCATTTCTCTCCTCGCCGCAGCAGCAGTCTCTGACCAGAACACGAGCTGGTGGGACGTGTGTGTGCTCGACTCCCGGACGGTGCGCTCGCTTTGACACACTGGATTATAAGTGATCTGAACTCAAGATGGGAGCCTTAGCAGTCTTAGCGTCCGTGGTTCTAGCCCTGTTCATAGCAGGTGAGTACAGTGCAAATCATGTGTCTCATGTCCACCACGGTAACATACTTCCTCCCGAATTATGGTCCCAAGAAACGGGCTCCGATTCTCAGCCGAGGAAGAGCGTCCATGTCTGCTCGTAAAAGACCTATCGTGCCACATTTGGTGACTTATTGGCAAAATTAGTTAAATTTCTGTGACAGATCGCCCAATAGACTTCCAGCTTTATTCTGGATGGCAGAGCAACCGTCACTTCGATACAAGAGAGGGAATCACGTAGTCAGTTCCACCTCAAGTGCGAGTTTCTTTTGCGGGTATTATTATTATTATTATTATTATTATTATTATTATTATTATTATTATTATTATTATTATTATTATTATTATTATTATATTCGTGAGCCCCCTAAGGAGCACGTGGAACCATTAAATAGCAATAGAATTCATGTTTTTGAACTTCTTATTCGCCCAAAATGTCTTCATTCTTTCACTCTGGGCCTGCCGTCTTTCTTGTATCCAAGAGTTTTGGAGTTTCAAACTTTTCTCGGATGGATTCTTGGGTGCAAATTTGTGGGTGTTGATCTTTTGTCTGTAAGTAGTCCTTGTAGCCATTGGATCAATGTCGACTTCAGTAAGGTCCATTTGTGTATCTACTAGCCAGCGAATTTTGGTTTGTCGGTTCCCATTGATAATAAGAAATATTTTCTTAATCAGACGTGAATCATCCATTCGTGTTAAATGTCCATAAAATTTCATACGCCGTTTGCGTGTATTATTATTATTATTATTATTATATCATTATGTCTGTCGAAAGAACGAAATTGAACCTACTTAGCTGAGCTTGCTTTCTTGTCCTCTTAAATATATCTTCATGCTCTCGCTACGGCACTTTCTGCGCCTCTCGGTCCACGTTCTGTTGGGTGCAATGTTTGGGAGGTCTGAAAATTGAAGATGGCTTTTACATCCAGTACCATATCACTTGAGATGACTTTCCTGAAGGACTTTTTCAACTTGAAGCTACCAGTTGTTCATTGAGAGAGTAATATTTTAAATTCTTTTAGTCAGCCTGTGATCGATATGCGCGTAAAATTTCAAACGAATTTTGCTGAATGTGTCCGAGATGTTCTGCAAATGCTAATGAAGCTCCTGGGATTTCCTTTTGATCCAAATTCCCTCGGTACAAACTGCGCCGAAAATATCCTCCAGATTTTACTTTCTTGCTTTTGTATATCTTCAATTAGTGTTCTGCCCCCAATGATCAGTGTTTCAGTGCCTCGGGTTTGATCACCGTGTTGTAAAGTCGTAATTTTGGTTTACGGGAGATGGATTTCTTTATTATTATTATTATTATTATTATTATTATTAATTAAGACAATATGAAATGTGTTAAAGAGCAAAAGAAAATATTATGACTGTACCTATTATGAATGAAAAATTATAAAAAATTCCTAGCAAAAAACAAACTTCTAAAAATTCTAATCGCAACTTTATTTTTCCACAATATTCAGAAATTTCCTTTGCTGTGACATGTTCGCCGCCGTTTGCTATTTTTGGAATTTCTTAACTTTTTTTAAGTGCTTCTTTAACTTCCAGTTGAAAGTTAATCTCACTCGGACCAACGGAGCTTTTATTAACTTTCATATAAGACATTTTTGGAAAGAAATCGTTTTGAAGTTCCCCAGAATGAAAATGATGATAATAATGTTTAATTAACAGACTAAGAATGGTTGAGATTGAACTTGTACCTGGAGGTTCAACAAGTGTTTCAAAACATAAAAGTAAAATTATTCCTTGAAACAGGGCAGATATGGTGGTGGGCAAATTTGAAAATTGATTAAAAAACGAAACCGTTGTAACAAGGGTTTTACAAATTGATTATTTAAGAAGCCGAAAGATAGAGGTTTTATCCAAAAGATTTAAAAACGCTTTTTAAAATCTTTCATTAGAAATACAAATATATTTTAGTGGATGATGTAATCGTTTAATTTCCCTCATTCCGCTATTTAAACAGATTATAAAATGTTCTGAGTTTAGAACAACAAAGATCTGTTGAATAACACATGAAAATATGACCGTATTGGGATTTTGTAGTCTAATTTCCGGCATTTTTGACGGGTACATTATTCGACTACGCTCTCACGACCTCTGCTCTATTATGCTTATCTTCATAAAGTGTATGTTTTCTCGGTTGCTCACTTTTGCGACAAAAGATGCTCCTTGCACATATTTTGCAGAAATAATCTTGTATTGACCAATAGGCTGGTTGGTTGGTTCCTCAGTTTAGAGGCTGCGACAACGCGGTCATGTAGCCCCGTGTACTTTGGGTGTGTGTAGAATCTGTCTGATAACCGGTGTTAATTGTGATGGCTGTATTAGTGTGTGTTATCTGTTTTTCCTAATTCAAGTAAGGACTGCAGACGATAATGTCAAGTAGTTCCTACTCTCGCTACCAAATGCTACCGTCCACGACACCTAGCTGTGAACTTGGCTACTACTAGATGCCATCGCAACCAGCGCCTGGTTGGAACTTGGAACTTAAAAAGAGCATAAATCAAACCTAACCTACAAATTTTGTTTCACACAAGTTTAGTTAGTGGAAGGTTCTTTTACATGCCATAAATCTATATCATGGGCCCGCCGGCTTTACTTACGACTTCGGCCGGGTTTGAACCCGCGACCTTGGGCATAGAAGCACAGCATGCTACCAAGTATGCCACCGAAGCCGCCTAACTTCTCAGAAGTATTCATATGAACTCGAAACAAATGGCCAAGTATATTTGTGGACACATAAAAGTCATGATAATTGAGCATTTGGAAAATGTACATAGTACAGAAATAGTGATGATTGTAGTTTTAAGGGGCGGAACAGCGAGGTCATCTGTCCCGTACAGAGATAATCTGTAGTATAATGTGTATTGATCTGAGGGCGCCGGCCCCATGGTGTTAGCTGCCTTCTCACTCGAAGACCACGAGTTCAATTCCTGCCACCGTCAGATCTTTTAGAAATTTACCTGAGGACTGGAGCGGGGTGCACTCAGCCTCGCGAGGACAGTACAAAAGAGCTGAGGGGACACGACAAGCTAACCACATGTCACCCGCAATATGTTGGCCGATAGACTGGACAACGGTCGCTTGATAGGCTAAGGCTCTTCGTGCGCTGTGGTGCTACGGTGTTTGGAAACTCATGCCCACTACCCCTTGAGCTTGTTGTTGTTGTTTCATTTGAGGGGCTTGGGCATCGAGGCCATTGTATCATTGTGGTGCACACTTCGTCAGCAGATACAAGTGGGGCGGCCGCTAACTTTGGCCTAATTAAGGAAGGGTCAGAGGAAGAAGGTCGGCCGTGGACCTGCTGAAAGGTACCGTCCCGGCATATACCATTTTCAGGAAAATCAAGGTGGGATTCGAACCCAGACTCTCCCGATGCCAGCGAGGAACGAGCTAACGCGTGATCAAACTCGGTCACGGTGTGTGGCCGGTTTACAAACTTGCTAAACATAAATAGTAGATGATAACTCTCTGTGTTGGGGGGGGGGGGGGGGGGGGATGATCGCTGCTCTAAATAATTCCCTCTAGTTATGAGGGCATGGTGGCGCAGTGATCAAGCTGTTTGCCGCTCACCAAGTCGGACCCAATTAGTGCATGTGAGATTTTCAAAGTGAAAGATTAAGCTCTGTGGTTCAGATTCCACATAAATTTAATGTTCCGTGGCTCATGATCAGTTTGCCACGGTGGGAGAATGGTTATCATGTCGGACCACCAACCCCAAGCTTGCAAGTTCACTCCTGGCCGTGGTAAGTGATTTTTGAAAGGCGACAAAAATCACGATGTTGGCATGTCAAAGAACCCATTTTAATTCACTAGGCCGTGTTCATAATGGCAAAATTAATGTCGGGATTTTCCGTCAACCCAAAAGTTCCTTCTTTCTCTACTAGGAAGCGCTATAGTGTCAAGGAGCTTAGATATCTAACCTCCTTGACCTTCATAGTGCTCCAAGGAACAACAAAATTCGACATGCACGCTGCCCTCTGGGCGTCAATTAACAAAGCTTGCACCCGGCACCCGAGGCCATACGATATTATTATTATTATTATTATTATTATTATTATTAATAATAATAATAATAATACGATACTAACGGATGCCATGTCCTGTGGTTCGGATTCCACATAAAAAGGTCTCGTGGCTCATGATCGTATGATTAACGGTCACGCAAAACTACAAGCTTCCTTCTGCCTACTCGATGGGCAGTTTGAAGGGCATGGCCATCGTGGTCATTTACCCCCGTTTGCTTGGGTGTGGTGTGTCTGTTTATAAATTGTCTTATAACCTGTGTAATTGTGGTGTCTGTAGTAGTGTGTGTATTGGGAAAGAAACGGCCAGGCCTTCCCGGCATTTGCCAGGAGTAGAAGTGGGAAACCACTGAAAACCATTTCTAGGATGGCTGTAGTGGGAATTGAATCCTCCTCTTCTCAGTTTTGCCTTCACGAGGCAGTGAGGACCCCTTTCCATCTCTTTAGCCAGAATTAAAATTTCTTGACAGAGCCGGGAATCAAACCTGGATCTTCAGGGCGACAGCCAAGAGCGGTAGTGACTAAAGTAAATATTATAAATAGGAATTAATTTCAAAAAATGGCACATTTAAATTCCAGAGTTACGGAAGTGCAAGATGGTACGATAACCCAAGTGGTTAGCCAACGGCGCAAGCTGAAACACACATTCCTTATTGCGTACTACTTTCAGTTAAAATATGTAGTAGCTTATTAAAAGTAATTATAATGGTTCTAGAAGTCTCATTCGTTGACATTTTAAGTTTTCAGGCAAATACGTATCAAGGAAAAATAAGTAATTACATAAAAATCCTGACTCTCGTTATTATTCCATTTCAGATCTAGTGGTCCCCCAAAGGCTACATCTTGTGGGACGTGGGTTGGCGACCACGGGACCCCAGCTGAGTCCGGCATTGCTTCCACTTACTTGTGCCGGGCTCCTCTCCGTCTTCTTTCCTGTCGACCTCCCTTGGTCAACTCTTGTTCTTTTCCGACCCCGACGGTATTAGGGTATCCGAGGCCTAGGGAGTCTTTCACTTTCCCGCTTTACTTGGCCCTTGTCTCATCTTTAGTGATCCCTCCTTCTTCCAGGGGTCAGACCTCTTGTTTTCTTTTCATTATATTTCCTTTTCTCTTTAAGATTCCCGCACTGTTTTTGTTACTTGGCCCCCCGTGTATCTAACTTTTTTTTCATCTATACTACATTTTGTAGGTATTTTTAATCTACGTTGCATTTTGTAAGTTTTTTTCGATCTAAATTGCATTCCATGATTGTTTTCAACCTCAATTGCATTTTGTAAAGATTGACAATCTAAATTGCTTTTTAGTAAGTCTTTCAATGTAGGAACAGGGCATTTTAGTGTGTATTTTGAATTTCAATTGCACTTTGTAAGTATTTTCAACCAAAACCGCATTACGCAAGAATTTTAAATCTAAATTGCATTTTGTGTGGTGGGCATTTTGCAAGTATTTTGATTCTCAATTGCATTTTGTGGGTATTTTGAATCTAAATTACATTTTGTCAAGTATTTTCAATCTAAATTGCATTTTGTAAGTATTGTCAATCCAAATGAGTAGTTTGAATCTACCGTACATTTTGTAAGCATTTTCAATTTCAATTGCATTTTGTAAGTATTTTGAATTTCAATTGCACTTTGTGAATATTTTGGATTGGAAATGGGATCTTTCAATCTGAAGTGCATTGTGTATTTTCAATTTCAAGTACATTTTGTAAGTATTTTGAACCTCAATTGCATTTTGTACATATTTTCGATCTCATTTGCATTTTGTAAGTATTTTGAATTCCAATTGCATTTTGTAAGTATTTCGACTCTACATTGCATTTTATACGTATTTTTAACCTAGCCTACATTTTGTGCGTATTTTTCAATCTATTCCTTTTGTGAATCTTTTCGTTCTTAATTCCCTTTTGTAAGAACATTTTGTGAGTTGTTTCAATCTGAGTTCCTTTTTGTCAGTATTTTCCGTCTCACTTAATTTTCGTTCTGATTTCCATTTCATTCTCATTTTCGCTATCACCCAGATCATTAGGGGCCGATAACCTGGATGTTAGGCCCCTTAAAACAACAATTATCATCATCGTCATCATGATATTATTCCATTCACCTCGTGGTATAGTGGCTCGCGTACCAGTGGTCCAGGCTTCACTCTCAGCTGTGCCCAGAAATGTGATTCTGGTTTGAGTTACAGGAACGGTATCCTTGCGATGTCCCAGATTATCTCAATGTCGCGAGAAGAGACCGTTATTTGTTTGGAACCTCGATTGTTTCGTCCATTATCTGACGAGCCATTTCCATGGTCCATGTTATCGAGGTACAGTACTCACATAATTGGCTGGGTGTCACAGAAGGGGAGGGAGGTTTTTACAACATTATCGACTGACATATCGAACTAAATTTGTTCCTGACAATACCGCTGAGTAACATTATCGAGACGGCTTCGGTGACGTAGTTGGTAGCATGCTGAGTTTCTATGCCGAAGACAGCGGGTTCAAACCCGGCCGAAGTCGTCGTTTTCAATCACTCTGGGATGGGCCCTCTCCTCTTCCCTCTTTCCGCTGCGCCTTTCATGGCTCTACTTCATTCAGAGTCCCTCAGTTATCATTCTTCGAGGGTTGAGCGCATTTCCTTTCCTTGTCGTTTATTTCCCTTGTTCCTTATTTGCCCTTTTCTACTTCTAGTCCGCAAGTTAGCTTGGGACTAGTTGTTAGGTTCATATCATTAGGGACCGATAACCTAGCTGTTAGACTCCTTAAAAGAACAATTATCATCACTTATTTACTTACTTAATGTCTTAATTTGGTAATTACTTAATTATCATTATTATTGTATTATTTTTGCCCTTATGAACAGTGTTTGAACTTAAATATCTCATGATGACAACATTTTCATTTCTTTCCCTTCCTCCCCTTCTCTTCCCAAAATCTCTTCACCCTTTGACTGTGTTCCTGTTTCCGTTGTTCTGTCCACAATGTTCTTGTCTTCTTATTTTCATTTACTTTGAATGTTGTATTCCTATTTTTGTATCTGAATTCTCCTCTGTCCCCAGTCATTTTCCTGTCGATCCCCACCTGCTTTAAGTCTTCCTCTATTTCATGATACCAATTAGTTTTCCTGCTTGAGCTGTTTACTATAAGATCTTCTTCTTACGTCTGTTGTTGTTTATTCTCGTTGTGTGCTCGTAAAATGTTAGCCTGCGTTTTCAGAACATATCTGTGAGTCTGTCTGTCTTTGGTAGGTCTTTTCATCCATATGCCATCTCTCTGTATTGCTCCAAATATTTTTCTGAGAATTTCGATTTAAATATTTTCAATTTCTGTGATCCTGCTGCTCCAATTGCTGTCGTTTCTGACGCATATAATGCTTCTGGTAGTACGACTGTTTTAGTAGTGTCTAAGTTTTATTTATTTATTTATTTTTTATTTATGTATTTATTAACCGATGGAAAGACATGAGAACATAATGACACAGGCGCTTGCCTGTCATTATGGTGGACCGGGTCCGACTCCAGGTTGATGCATGCCAAAATCGCGAAGTGAAATGCGGATCGAATTCGACGTAACAAGGCGCTCTAATGGCTTATGGTCGCTGGGTTAAGAACCAAGTTCTTTGTTTATTTGCTGAAGACTATGTTCAAATCAAGCTCGTGAAGGAACATCAAGTGTAATGGGAGACCAGGAAGTTTGGACCCAGCTCTATACTTTGAGGTGCCCTTCAGTGATGAGCAAGAAAGGCTGCGTGAGGTGCTTGTTATTATTGGCGAGAATAATGGCCACGAAACTGAAAACGAACTTTCGCTGAATGTTAAGGAACAAATTGTTCATTTAAAATGCGTCAAATTAAGCAAGTTACTTTCACAGTGTCACACACATCTGGAGTTGCTTGACTCGCGCTCCGCTTTGTCTGACTTGACGAGAAAGCTCCGCTGTGCTAGATATGAACCGAACCGGGGAGTGATCAGCATATCAGGGCATGAGAGTGAAACTACATCTTAGGATGCTACCAACTGATTCACTCAGGAAGTCCTTATCTATAGCAATATACTGTATGACGAATTGTGGCTCGTCCTTCTGTGACAACAATAGGTTATTTTGCCAATTTTTGGCTCTGCCGAGCGCCAAAAGGTCGAAAACAGAAGAATATCTTACTGTATATAGCGAGACGAAGCCTCCGTGGCTTAGGCGGCAGCACGCCGGCCTCTCACCGCTGGGTCTGTGGTTCAAATCCCGGTCACTCCATGTGAGATCTGTGCCGGGAGTGTCCGAGGACATGTTCGGCGTGCCAGAGGCTGTAGCTGCTTCAAGTGGACACCCATGGGGTGAGGTACAAGTTCCGTTCAATTTCATGAAGTTCCAACTTTCACTACCAGATGTCACTGATACCTAGTGGTGAACGTTGGAACTTTGATAGAGCGTTTCAACGAAACCTAACCTAGAAATTTAGCTTCACACAAGTTTAGTTAGTGGAACGATCTTTTATATGCCATAAATCTATGACATGACACCTCCGGCTTTACTTCCCCTCCGAAGCCGGCCCGACGAAAGGGAGGGGCAAGCGGGGCTGTAGCCCCGGGGCCCGCATATCTTGAGGGGCCCGAGGCAGTAAAAGGATAAATTTATTTAATTTAATGTCTAAATTATGATGACATTTTCTGATATGACTCTGTTCTATGTAAATAGGGAATAGTATCCGAACCACAACAAAGAGAACATATAATTAATTTTATAAATAAACATTGTTTTTTGTTTGTTTTATTCTTCTTCCGGGGAAATGGCAAGGTTGCCTAGCCATTTAATTTATAACGTGACAAAGTTTAAGAGTTAATATTTTAGCTGTCTTTAAAGTTAAAAGGCCCTTTTTGGTGCATAATGTGTCTAATTCAATCTCAGTCAAACTGATTCTTCACTTCTTACATTTTTGAAAGGAGGATGGCTTATTGTTGTGATGCCTGAACAATGCACAGTGATCAACATCTTGAAGTAAAAGAACAACCAATGAGGGAGAAAGAATAACTAAAAGCAAAGTAAATTAATATCCAATTCGACAAGCTAAATTTCATGGAGGTCTTTTTTTTTTTTTTTAGGGAAGCGGGGTGAAAATTTGCAAACCTAACGCCGTAATTTCAAAATTTTCAGGTTGAATAAAAATGGAGGGGCCCGAAAAAGCTTGTCCTCGACGGCCCTGCTCTGAAGGAAGGCATACTGAATGATGTTAACGCTCTTAAAAATTCCGACGATTTCGGCCGGGTTTGAGCCCGCGATCTTAGGCACAGCAGTTCAGCATGCTACCAACTACGCCACCGAAGCTACTATGTTCATGTGAAATGTCAGCAACAGACAGACACCGCTTGATAAATTACACCAATGAGAAGAAATGTTTTGACATCCCGTGGGTCGTAGGTTGGACAGTCCTGATATAGAGCATTGGAGATTAGTCTTATATTTAGTCGGGGATATGAGGCCGCCGGATGCCTTTCCTGTACTGTCACTGGAATTCGAACCCCGGTCGTCCGGGTGAAAGGGAAGCGGCTGAGGCCATATCTCTCAGTTAATTATAAATGTAACTGGGTTACGCCGTGAAAAATGGAAACATTGTAAATAATAATAATTATGCCAGCCTCCAGCGCTATCTGGCTGCAGTTTCCGCAATTGTCGCAACTCTCAATTAATGTGTAAAACTCCGAATGGTGGCTCATTAACATACACACAATAGTACATCCACCGCGCCGGAAATGGAACTCCAGCGGTAATATATTCTTGTGTGTGGCAATCGCATTTTCTCCCTTCTCTATGGAGTCTAAACTCTGTTCATCACCTACGTCCAGTTGTGTTGTGTTTGACATTAAGAACAAATCAGATTAGTCAATTGTGATATCAGTTCAAGGAAGGGTGTCTGAGAAACTAGGTGATAATGATGATAATTGTTGTTTTAAGGGGCCTAACCTCTAGGTTTGCGTGATAGTGAAAGATGAGATGAGAATGCAGACTATAACAATACTAACTACAGACTTACAAACTAGAAGAAGAAATGGTAAACAAATAAAGGATAAGGCAAGTAATGGACAAGAAGAAAATAAATGCCCTCGACCCTTTAAGAATGAGGATTGAGGGACTTGGAAGGAAGGAGAGCCATGAAAGGCAGATAGGAAAGGGAAAGAGGAGAGGGCCCGCCCCTAGGCAGAGGGAAAAGGGAACAAAACGGACCCAGCTCAGGAATCCCTCGTGGTCGCCAACTCCCAAACTCACCAGCCGTGAGCCCTTGAGTGTGTAGCACTATCCAGGGTGCACCAGAAGTGCCTCCTAGAGGGCATTGTCCAGAAGGCAGGAGATAACATGAAAAGAAAAAGAAGGCTGACCCCTCGAAGAATGAGGGTATCAAGAAAGATTAGGACCAATTAAGGTGGGAAAGTGAAAGACTCCCTAGGCCTCGGATACCCCAATGCCGTCGGGGTCGGAATAGAACTAGGTTTTCTGAACAGAAATTGTAGTGAATTCGCCAATATAGGTTCTCTCAAAATTTTATTTTTAGCATATGTAAGGTCGACTGTTGAATACTGTTGTGAGGTATGGCTGCCTTCTCAGCAATATGCTATTCAGCGGTTAGAGAGAGTGCAGGTGAGATTCATGAAGTGGATCAGCTGTAGGTATATGGGCATTCGACTCTCTACATTGGACTATGAGACCTTCTGTGGAACCATGGGTATGCGGTCTTTGAGGTCTCGCCGCATGTGTGCCAACGCCATGTTTCTATATAAGTGTCTGACCAATAGAATCGACTGTGCGCCCCTCTTGTGTTTGATTCCGCTTCATGTTCCAGGCCGCAATACAAGGCAAAGACTCACTTTCCGGATCCAGAAGTGTAGAACTGGAGCCCTTGCCAATTCCTGGTTATTGATGGCGTTGCGCTCTCTAAACCATCTTGATAGCGCTATAGATATATTTTACTCGAAGACTACGGAAATTCGTAGATCATTGTTGAACTCAAGATCGTAGGTGTTTGTTGTGTGTAGTAATTGTTATTTTAATTTAAGTGTATAGAGAACTTAGTTTATAAGCTTGAATCAATGTTTGTTTCTAGGTTAGTTAAATAGTTGCTTTTAAGTAAATTTAATGTTTATTATGTTTTATTATATAATCTGTAATTGGGTGCCTATCCTGTTGATGGTAAATAAATCTATCTATCTATCTATCTATCTATCTATTGACCAAGAGAGGTCGACAGGAAAGAAGACGTAGATGGGCCCTGCACAAGCAGGGCTGAATTTAAGAGTATGCCGCCTATAGTCTAAAGTCCATTTGCCGCCCCCTCTATAGTTGATATTTGCTTAATACAATTGTTTTATACAACAAAAGGATAGAGTTCATTGGCGTTTTCATCTTTTAAAAAAATAAAGTTCATTTAGTTTTGATAAAACTACAAATTTAATGGTTTACATAATAAACTATACCGTAATGAAATTAGTTATCTACTTGTTTTTTTTTTCTTACTTCTTTTAAGATTCGTTAAAAACTGAAATGGGTTTCGAACTTAACTAATTAATTTGTTCTTGGAGATCAGTGATCACTATTTTACACATATTTTTATATTTTAATGCTAATGACTATCTTTTGCGTAATTGAAGAGCTGTGTTCAATTTGAATTAAGTTTTCCTACATGGTGAAATGAAATTACACAAAATGTAGTTAATTACTGGTTTATTTGTTGAAAAATATACAAAGTTCTCTAAAACAACTCACCCTACGTAATCTTCGTGTTCAAATTTACATACCGGTATATTTCTTACGAGATTTCATAATGGCAGACTCGTTAATAATGTCCTCATATGAAAGTGTTTTTGTTGTATTTGCCTCAATACAAAGTAATGAAAGTGAGTTTAACCGTATTTCAGAAATACTAGTTCGCAGATAGTTCTTAACTCTTCTAAGGCAGGAAGAACTGTGGAAGGACTAAAACATATTTTTAAGTAACTTGTATTCTTAAATTCGTACGGAAAATATTATTAACGTCTGAAATACTTCATTTTAGCTTTTGAACGAATTGCCAACCTGCCGCCCCTGAAAATTTGTCGCTCTAGGCTGCAGCCTACTTAGCCTATATAGAAATATGGCCCTGTGCACAAGTAAGTGGAAGCAATGCCGATTCAGCTGTGATCCCGTGGTCGCCAACCCACGTCCCACTAGATGTGAGCCCATGGGTGGGGGGTGAGAAACAAGGGCAACAGTTGTTATCAAAAGTTTAAGATACGACTTCCAGCGTCCAAATTGGAAACTATTCTTGGTTTAGTTGTGTCACGCTATCAGATGCAGTCGCGGGGGGTAGGATATGGCTCAGCTCCAGTAGCAGCAGTCTCCGTGGTGACATGTGCTTACGTTAGCTGGATTTATGTGGACACTGTACTCTGTCATCGCTGTGTTCCGCTGCTCGCCTCGTAAGGATCCAGCTGCAATGATCCCACAACCAAGTTCAGCGGCAGTCGTTTCTTAACTTCAAGTAGCGCCTGAATGAGGTAATTCCCCGTTACTTGAAATCTGACGCCCGATTATAACAAATGAAGCAACGCTGCCATCTAATGGGTCACAGCCGCTGATTTCTGAAATAGTTGAGGGTAGATCATACAAATTGTGAATAATAATATAGGCGGATTTGGTGGCGCAGTGCTAAGCTTCTATGCCCAAGGTCGCGGGTTCAAACCCGGCTGAAGTCGTCGGATTTTTTAAGAGCGTTAAAAATCCCTCAGTATGCCTTCCTTCGGAGGGAAAGTAAAGCCGGTGGTCCCAAGTGATAGATTTATGGCATGAAAAAGAATTTACTACACTTGTTTGAAGCCAAAATTTGTAGCTTAGAATTGATAACGCTCTATTAGTTCCAACGTTCGCCGCCAGGTGCTGACTGCGGTGCCATCTAGTAGGCAAGTCCGCAAGCTACTTGAACTATTTGAAATTATTGAATAACGAGTACGCCAATAGGTGTGCTGGTTGGTAGTGGAGGGAAATTAGTTGATTGTTTCAACCTTTGTAAATTTGGGAATCGCAAAATTCCCACAGAGAAAAAAATACAGTATATAATGATAGCCTATTATCTCGTAGCCTAGGCAATTCTAATATGGGAAACCGTTATCTGAAATGCGTGCGAAAGTAACTGCCTAACCTCAAAATGTAGCAAACATTAATATTTTAATGCAGCGCCATGATATTGGGCTGCCCTACTCGCCAGAGCACAGTGAGGTTTAACAGTTGAAGATCGAAATTAGAAGGTGATAAGTTGATAACCATTGGTCACTTCATAGTGTTGTTGTTCGAAGGTTCACTTACGTACATTGTTACATCGTGCAAAACCGCTCAATATTTCTTAATGCAAAACCTGTTCAGCTGACGAGGAAGGCAGTGACTTTTGGTCTTGGTAAATGAGCGTCAGTCTCAGGTGTGGTCCAACTATTATCATACCGTATAGGAATCAAGGAGTAATTAGGGAGACGCCCTAGCGGCCAAAGAGTGAAGCCAGGGGGCACGCCGACTGACAATGAGATGTTCAAAACGGAACTCGTGTAGTATACGGTGTCCGCCGCCATGAAAATCCGAAAATATTTCTATAGAAATGGCTAATGTTACTAAAGATACAGGATTTGAATATTTTATCGCTAAATGGTGCTATTGCATTTTTTCAGTAGTGCCAACATTATTGGTTGGCGCTGGTTTTGCCGCTAGTTCGAAACAGGGAATCCTTGCGATATGGATTGTAGAAGTAGCGAGATAACTGTCACCAGTTTCAATGGTTAGCCTATGCCTAGACCAATATTTTTTATCCAGACCAATGGTTTTCGCCTAGACCAATAATGGTTAGGTAGTGCGGCCCTGTGGCCACGTTAGCTAGTAGAAACACCCCTGGTTTTTGTCACGCACAGTGGGGGTAGTCACGCATCAATAATCTTTATCCAGGCCAATGGTTTTGCCTAGTAGTACAATCAGTAATTTTCACCAATAATTTCGTCCAGTCACCGAACCTCGCAACAGGGGATTGTGGTGAAGTGAAGTTGGCAGCATTGCCTACTAGAACATGGCGACGTATTTTTCGTAAGTTTATTACTTGAAAGTTAATGTTGACAACGTGGTGTTTGTTAATGGCAGTGGGCCTCAATAGCGTGGCACAGCGAGTACAAACAATTTTCAGAGCGCTACTAACAAAAGTAACGCAAAAATAACAGCTTTGAAACGGGACACCGTATTCTACACGAGAGCCTTCAAAACATTGCTGGCAAGTGTTAGAAATAGGACTGTTCTCCGACTAAAACGAGCCTACTTTTGACCCACAAAGTATTGTAAGTAGATGCCTAAAACTCTTAATTCGCAATGTACTGCTTCTATTTGATGTTTAAGTCCTCTTAGCCTAGTCAAGCTGAAACTGATGGAAATGCGCATACATTGTTAATTGTATTGCCCACAGTTCTCTTATTAGTTAATGTTCACTATTTCTCAGTAGGCCACTGAAATATACGAAATATTTAGGCTACAGCGAAAATCCACCCTCATGCATGCAAATGATCACTCATATCGCTTAATCAGTCTATTGTCCATGGAAATGCACCATTTTAATGACCGTATCTGTGTAAACTGGCCATTACAATAACCTAAGCACACCGTATTACGAGCAGCTAGAGCCTTTACGGGGACGTGGTCGATGATTCAGCTCACAGCGTGCTAGAGATCTGGCAGGGTGTCTCCTTATTACTCCTTGATAGGAACGCCAGCTGTGAATGGACTGTGATCTATTCCAGCTTTTTGAGAGAGTTTATTTGATAATTTGTCCTTCACTAGTCCTATAAAGTCAGCTCGTCACTCCTGATGGCTTCTGCCAGCACTAAGCAGTCCAGCCACTGAGCTACCACTCGGGTTCACTGGCGAGCATTTTGCTGATTTAACCCTAATGCTAAGGCGTTATTTTTGTAAGCACTGTGCATACGCTTCACACCAAAACGAAAATCTCTGTTTGCGCGAATTAAAAGCACAATATTCGCCTATTGCATATTGTTATTGTTTCATAACATCATCGCCATCAGCTTCGTGATGGGTGTGTTTGACACCCCGTGTACTTGTATTTGTAATTGCAGTAATATACAGTATATGAAGGAGCCAATCATGGCGTTAAGTTAGATACCATTCCAGCATTTGCTTGGAGTAGGCTGCAAGTGGGGAACAAAGTTTGCTATTTTTACCAACATATTTGCAATGATAAAATAAATGTACATTTTTTTATTGTTGCAACCCAAGTGCTGTTAATTGTTCAATTAATAAGAGAGGGACGATTAAGCGTGAAGATATTACACATCTCCATATGACTGGTTGCCTGGCTCTCGACTGCTGTGTCTAAGGTTGCAGGATCGAATCCTGGCGCTGCCAGTTGGCATTTGAGGGTGCACAAATGTGAGGGAGCCGTGTTAGTAGATTTACTGGCACGTTAATGATCCCCTTCGGGGCAAAATTTCGGCATCCCGGCGTCTCTAAAAGCCGCAGTAGTTAAAAGGGACGTAAAACCAATAACATTATTATTATTAGTATTACATCTCCATATACAGTATCAACGCGCGCACCACTACAGTTGGGTGCTGACTAGACTACCAGGACAAATCCAAAACACAACGTACTATTGCTTTAAGAATTAGAGGGAACTACTTTATATGATGCACGCGAGAACGAGGCAGTTATTGGTTGTGGTTGGTGAACAGTGAAATTATGCCTTACACTCTTTGTCAATACGAAAAAGCTTAACCATTGACACTCAAGATATACAGTCAAGATGGCGTCACAGTGAAAGTGTAGTGAAATAGCAGCTAGTGTAAATATTTGATAAAAGTGGTAAAATATTATAACAGAGGCTTAAAATCTATAAAGTTACTTTCCTTAGATCAAGTGTAATACGGAATATTGATAGTATTTAGAAATTCTTGTTGATAATTTAATAAACTTAAACTAAGTTGTGGGAACGTGTATCCAAAGATTCGGTGACTTCTTCAATCACTGTTTGAACCAAGTAGAGCAGTGGTGCTTTTACGAGACTTCACCCGATTGGAAGATATACGTATTTCACATTCTTCTTTATTGGTAGGTTATTAGATTAATTCTATTAGGTAGTAATAATTAAATTAAATTTAGTGTAATTTGGTGTAAACATCTAGGCTCACTTAGATCTCTAGTATGACGACAGTAAACAGTGTTAGTATCTCGTCAGGTTGTGTAACCGTAACGGATTTATGCTCGTCGTGCAAAATAAAAGTAAAAAATGCAAATAAAATCATCACAAGATCTCAGGTAAAATTGAATGAGGAGAAAAGTGAAACCGATTGTCGTAATGTAGGCCTACCGCTATCGTCATGCGAATGTCATAACCTGAGAAACGAACTGTCCTCAAAAGACGAAATTATAAAGCTGCTAAAGGAAGATATTGCTAAGTTAATGGAAGAGTTGAATAAATTAAAAGGAAACAGAGAGGAAAGCAAGGAAACTTGGTCGACAGTGATTGCTGGTAAGGTAAGATTGAATAAGCCTAGGCCTATAAATGGAGTACATGTAACTGAAATTCCCGTCTCAAATTCATTTGGAGTGCTTGTCGAAGAAAATGATGACTTTCCTCAAGAAGAAAAGAAGAAAGTGATAAAGAGAAAATCCAGGAAGATGCGGATATTTGCGGATAGCCACGGGCGAGATGTAGCAGCAAGCGTTTTGGAGAGAAGCCGAGAAATGGAGGTCACTTCGACAGTGAAGCCAGGAGCTCAGATTGCAGAAGTCACGAACGGGATGATAGGAGAGTGTGCGTCCCTTACTGCAAAGGACTACGCAGTGATCATCGCTGGAGCAAACGACGTCTATAGAAATGAGAGTAAAAAGGTAATCAAAGATTTAAAGGGTACATTGCCATCCATGCAAAAAACAAATGTCATTATTGTAAACATTCCGCAGAGACACGATTTAATTCCCAAGTCATGTGTAAATGTAGAAATAGAGGCTACAAATGGAAAAATTCATAAAATTTGTAAGAGTTTTCCAAATGTCCAAATTGTAGATGTAAGTAAATTAGACAGGAAGTTCCACACTCGGCATGGCCTACACTTAAATAGATTAGGAAAAGAGTATCTTAGTGATGAAATCTGCAAAATTGTAAATTCAAATGGTAAGAATAATTCAACAGTAATATCATTAGAGTGGAAGCAGGGAAACTGGTAGAAGAAGCCAAACGTGAGGTTTGGCATTCACATCTTTTGAAGTCTAATTTAACGGAGTGCAACAATGGTATTTCGGATTTGTCTAGCAACAATAATAATAACAATTATGATAATAATAATGTAAATAAATCACCAACACAAGCTTGCAAAAGTAACAAATTTAAAATTTACCACCAGAATGTCCAGTCTCTTTATAATAAAATTGATTACATAAATCTAATGCTTAAAAATGAACTTAAAGACATCTCAGCACTATGTATTTCAGAACATTGGCTGAAAGAGGAACAACTCAAATTAATTCAATTCCCAGGTTTTATACAAGCTAGTAAATACTCTAGATCTAATATTAGCCATGGTGGTACTTGCATCTTCTTAAGAAATAATTTAGATCATGAACAGATAACAGCTTATGATTATCTAATTATGGAACAGGATTTTGAATTCTCTGCCGTAAAAATTCAGCAGTTTAAGTTAATAATTGTATGCGTATACCGTTCTCCGTCAGGAAAGTTTCCTCTATTTATAGATAAACTAGAATTGTTACTCAATAACATGAGCAAAGTAAATTACGTTATAATAATTTGTGGGGATGTAAATGTGGATTTCTTAAAACTTGATAGAAATTGTGAATTATTAAACCAGTTACTAATTTCCTATGGACTGAAACCTACAGTAAATACACCAACAAGAATAACAAAATTTAGTAAAACCACTCCTGATCAAATTTTTATAAATACAGATAAATATCACCATTCAATAGAAGTCTATTGTCCGGGTTTTAGTGACCACCATGGACAAATACTGAGTTTTGAAGTATCCGAAGTAATCAATAATAATGATAATGGAGTAAAATCAAAGTGCAGGTCATTCACTGAATCAAATGTTACATATTTCAATGACTTATTAAATAAGGAAACATGGTCAGAAATGTATGAACTAGAAAATGTAAATGATAAATTTAATGCATTTAACAGTACCCTAAAACACTATTTTGAAATAGCATTCCCCTTTAAACGAAGAACTGTTCAAAATAACAAAACTAGCAATTGGATAACAACAGGGATTATAAATTCATGTCAAAGAAAGAAATTTCTACACAAATTATATAAACAATACCACACAACACCTGAATTCAATTTATACTACAAAAAATACACTAGCATATTAAATAAGGTAATAAGACTAGCAAAGAAAATGCATAATGATAATTTTATTTCCCAATCATCTAATAAAAACAGGGCTATGTGGTCCGTAATAAAGAAAGAAACTGGAAAATCTGCTAAAATACAAAGGAACATTACACTGACCAGAAATAATAAAGTGATTAATAATCCAGAGGAAATAGCAAACACTTTTAATGACTATTTTCTGGAAATTCCGCAAAAATTATTAAATAAATCACAGGTAAATACACTAAATTCTAATAATAAAATAAATATATGCAGTGATTCTTTATTTATAAATCATGTCACAAGTGAAGAGGTAAGAATAGTTATAAAAGAGCTAAAAAATAAATTCTGTGCTGGCATTGATGGCATCCCTGATGCAATTTTAAAGAAATGTGCAGAAAATATAATAAATCCACTTACGCACTTAATAAACAGTTCAATTCTCTCAGGAACTTACCCGGATATTTTGAAGTTATCAAAAGTAATTCCAGTGCACAAAAACGGTTCAAAAGATGAATTAGATAACTATCGTCCTATTACCTTACCAACTGGTATTGCAAAAATTGTGGAAAAAATTATGTATAAGAGACTGATAAGTTTCATAGAAAAAAATAAAATATTATCAAACTCACAACATGGATTTAGAACGGAAAAATCTACACAGACAGCAATTTACGAATGTAGTAATAGTATACTGAAATTAATTGACAATAAGGAACATGTAACTGGCCTATTCTTGGATTTATCGAAAGCATTTGATGTAGTTGACCATAAAATCCTCCTTACCAAACTAAATCAATATGGTGTTAGAGGTCTAGCTAATAAATGGATAGAGTCTTACTTAACAAGGCGTAAACAAATAGTAAGCTTGAGACACAAGGATGATGGAACCAAATTACTTAATGAAACATTGTCCAATGAGGGAATTATTGAATTTGGAGTACCCCAGGGATCGGTTTTGGGCCCACTACTCTTTCTTCTATATATCAATGATATAACACAGAACGTTCATTCACATAAGGAAATTTTGTTTGCGGACGATACAACACTCGTAATAAAAGGTGAAACTAAACAGGTCATACAGCAGTCTGCTGACTCCGTTACAGGAGAGTTAACCAAATGGTCACAAGATAATCGCCTCATAATAAACTATAAAAAGACAGTATGTCTAAATTTCCACACTATACAGAATAGGAATCCTGCGATGCCCAATATAACATTAAATGGTCATCAAATAGAAAATAAATCAGAAACAAAGTTTTTAGGACTATGGATACAACAAGACTTGAAATGGAATAAACATATACAATATCTGAATACTAAACTGAACTCGATGTGCTTTGCGTTACGTATTTTGAAAACCTGCACTAGCATGCACACATTAAGAAATACTTATTTTGCTTATTTCCATTCATACTTAAGATATGGGATCATATTTTGGGGTATGTCGCCAGATGTACTAAGCACGTTTAGGATACAAAAGAGAGCGATTAGAATTATGGCAAATGTAAACTCTAGAGAATCATGTAGACCTCTGTTTAAAGATTTAAACATTCTCCCACTGCCCTGCATATATATCTTTGAAAGTATTATGTTTTTTAAAAAGAATTTAATGAATAAAGATGTTTTTCTTAAAACAAACAATGATGTTCATAGGTATAACACAAGACAAAATCAAAACATTCATATTTCACACACACACACAAGCATATATCAAAAAGGAACTTTTCACACTGGAGTTAAATTATACAATAAACTACCCCAGTATATAAAACTGGCCCCAAAAATAAAAACCTTTGATAGAATGTTGAAAGCTTATCTGCAGTGCCATTGTTTTTACTCAGTAGTTGAATATTTTAGCGTATAGGAGTGATGGAATCTATAACTATATTTTACTTTTTTAATTTAATTTTAATACCTAGCTGTATGTTGTTGTATTTATAGAATTAAGTTTTCATATTATGATAATAGAGTGAGGTGTAAATAGTTGTGCAATATGATTGTATCTATTAAGATTTGCTATTATAATAAGTTATAAATAGTTATAATCTTAGTAATATATACCTGTTAGTTCTTTTATTTTATGCATGTAAATTCTGACGTGTCCTATATCAAAAATGTATTGAATGCATGTATTTGATCAAATGGAATTAATAAAAATCTATCTATCTATCTATCAAATTTCTTCTTCTTCTTAGCTGAAATGTTCTTAACATACCCCGAGAACCAAGATGTTAGGCTCCTTAAAACAACAATTATCATCATCATCATCATCATCATCTTATCTTACCGTACCTTTTGTGTCCCTTCCAATATCTCTTTCATTGTTTCGCTTGTTAAAATATCTATCGTTGAAAGAGACTAGCCGAGTGGTGGTTGCAAACTTGAAGTCAAAGTTTGCGAGAAATGCATACAATGAACATGAGAAAGTTTACTGGTTACCCAGTTAGAACTGTTATTTGATGAACCAGAGCCTTTTTCAACTTCAGATTCATTTGATATTTCTGAAGCACCTGATACTCACTTCCTAAATCAAACTCTGAAAGATAATCATCTTCAGTTAAATACAATCCCGCTTATACTGGGACTGCTCTCCCACTTTATTTGCGTACGACTATTTTTACGCCAATTGACTATAAACACATTGCTTTATGTAGGTTCTGTGGATTATCAGCCCAAAGTATACTAAGAAATATATTCAGAAGGCCATGAATACTCTAAATTCTATGTAGATATTAACCGAAAATCGCTAGCTGCTATTAAAACTCGCCAATCTTGGAGTAAACATGTCTGAACATTTCCGACATATGAACTTAAAATGTTAAATTCACGCAAGGAATGTGATTTCAGCATACTTAAATCAACCCCACCCCATCTCAAACATATTCTTCCAGGTACTGATAACCTAGTTGTTAGGCCCCTTAAAACAACAATTATATCACACTCATCAAATATGTTGTGGGAAAAATTCACTTTATTTTATCTGCAATTCAGAAGGTTTGTTTCTTAACTCTTCCTCACGAGGCTTAATGCACCTCATTCCAGCCCTGAAACCAGAAGAGGCTCTGTACGTATCCCTAGAGGCGAGAAACACTCACTCGATCAGCCGTGCCAGAGCCAAGTATAGAAGCAATATTGAAGATCTAATTGAAATTGACATAACTGTTAGAGAAACCTGAACAAGATCCAGTTTTCACTATCCATCGTCCAAGGAGACGAGTGGCACAGTTCAGAACCTGTTCCCTTCGGCACGCCGCGCCGTCCCGGCTCTAGCTCATTTCATTTATGGGCTAAATACATACAGCATACAGTGTGTGTCATCAGTTCCGTGCTCTTGGGGGCAATGGGGCTTCAGGTCCCTTGTGAATTTACTGACATCCAAGCGAAGAGCAAAGCTGGTATTATTACAGACTGGTTAGCTCAGCATGTTAACGAGCAAGACCAAGGCCACGGGGACAGACTGTTTCTGAGCTCGGAAGGTGAGTGGGTTCGAACCCCTTTTCGTCATCCATGTATGCCAGTTTTCAACTCCAGCTAATGCTGGGACGGTACCTTCATTCACTCCTCCGATGAGGTTGGTGTTAAGAAGGTCATCCGGCTATATAAACCATTCGACACAGGGATCACCTCATTCCCGACCCATGAGATGGGGTAGACACTGTCACTTAATAGGGAATTCTGTCAATAATATTGGTGTCAGTTAAATGGTTGCCCACTCAATTCTGTGTTAATGCATTACGTAGGGAGTAAATAGCTGTGTCCATAATATTATCGAGTGTCTAGCAGCCGGCTTCAGGCCAAGCTGGGTAATGGGATAAGTCGTTAACTCGTGGATTATGTCTCAAATATTTCCAAGGAATTTATTTCTCTTCCTCTAGGTTGAGGGTTCGAATACCGACACAGACACACGGCAATTTGTTGCTGTTACAGTGAAACCTGCCTAAGCCGGTCCGGACAACTGAAAACAAAATTCGGAACGGAGGTGTTTCCGATGTAAAATGACACTCTAAACCGGAAAACTGCCTAACGCGAAAACTGAAAGATTTTTCGGAACTTTAGGCGTTAATAACCTGAGTAAGACGTATAATCTTATCCATAATACAAAGCTACGGTATGTACTAAATTTTGAACGCGACTTGCACCAATGTCCTAGGAAACATTAACTGTAATGTTTCCTCCAATACGCGGCAGGTTTGCTACACTTCACAACATCTGTACCATCACTTCCTCCAAACCTCTTGTGATACACACAGTTTCCTCCTGACAAATGAGAGTAGAGGAAAACAGTGAACTGGAGTAATCTTCAAAGGTGTTCTTTTCACTGTGGACTGCAGTTATTTGCGTACTGTAATTCAGTGACAATGACTTGTAAACATAAGTCACTTACAATGAAGGAGACAATTAAAGTTATTGATGAACACGAGAAAAACAAACGTCCGGCTAAAGAATTAATTGTGTTGTTTAAAATGGAAAAAACTCAAATTATTTCATAGTTATTTATTTATTTATTTATTTATTTATCGTATGGCTTTTAGTGCCGGGAGTGTCCGAGGACACTCGGCTCGCCTGAGTCTGTAGCTGCTTCCAGCGGACACCCATAGGATGAGCTGCAAGTTCCGTTCAATTTCAAGTAGTTTTAACTTTGGCTACCAGATATCAATGATACCTGGTGGTGAACGTTGGAACTTTGATAGAGCGTTCCGACGAAATCTAACCTAACAATTTAGTTTCACACAAGTTTAGACTGTGGAAGGATCTTTTACATGCCACAAATCTATGACTTGGGACCACCGGCTTTACTTCCTCTCCGAAGGAAGGCATACTGAAGGATTTAAACGCTCTTAAAAAATCCGACGACTTCGGCCGGGTTTGAACCCGCTCTCTTGCGCACAGCAGTTCAGCATGCTACCCACTACGCCACCGAAGCCGCAATAATACAGTATTTCCTTGTAGTGTAATTTGTCTTATTAAAACTCAACCCTTTGTAAAACAGAAACTTTCGAAAACGGAAAAATAAATCAGGAAGGATAGCGTTCCGCTTTAGGTAGGTTTAACTTGGACATCGTGGTCATTTAGCCCCGTGTATCTTGGGTGTGTGTGTGTGTGTGTGTGTGTGTGTGGATTTTTCGCCTGATAACCGGTGTTATTGTGCCAGCTGCATTAGTGTTTGTATTTGTAATTCGGGAGAGAACTGGCAAGTAGATGTCCATGACTTTAAGTTATGATCAATCCCAGTAGGCTATTTGCCTTGAGAAGTGGGAAACCACGCACAATCACTTCCAGGGTGGCTCAGACTGGAATAGAACCCACCTCCCTTCAGTTTTGCCTAACGAGACTTGAGATTCCTGTTCCAGCTCTCAGAACAGAATTACATTTCTTGGCTTAGCCGGGAATCGATTCCAGACCTCTGGGGCGACAGACTGAAATTTGTGGGCGCTTAAAATGCGAGAGGTCGATGCATTTATTGCTACAACAAGTATCCACTCATGGGCAAAATGTCGGCACTCCCTCGTCTCTAAAACCACCAATATTAGTACACAGAAGGCCACGCGTGCACCTACAAGGAAATGCCATGGAATTCCCTCGTCGCGTCGCGTCCTCTATGTGGGCTGTGTCAGCATTCATGGCCACATTGTCTATTGTCTCCAGCGTAAGCGTTGTGGGCCGACTTCAGGAAACATACAGTAGGTAGAGGCACGAGTTCTTCTCATTAATATCTGCACAGTTTCGCGAGAAGGTTAACCTACCAATTATCACGTTTTTTCGCGAAATAGATCGTGCCCTATAGCTTCAATTTCACTTAAATGCAATTCTAAAATTATTTATTAAAGGTTTCAATGTAGTGGTTTTGAATTATTTATATGAATGGTAGATGTAGAAATTACTAATTAACATTTAATATTAGTTTATTACATTCTTGATTATATTTAGGAAATTATAGAAAGGTTTGTAACATTGTGATTATTATTATTATTATTCATATGCCACATTCATTAATATTAGTATTTAACATAATTAATTTACTCTTTATTGATAACCATAATGAACTTGTAAGGTACCGGTATTTATTGTATTTCATATGTATCGGTGCCATATTGCTTGGTTAAGGGGCCATGAGCCCTAACTTCGCCACTAATGAAGACATAAAATAAATAAATTATGATTACATAACACATCATTAACATTACATAATCATTGGGCCATCCTAATCATTCTTTACTTCTGGAAAATAACATAGCTCATATTGCAATGGAGCTCTCTTCCAATATCGTCTCAGTTCATTGACAATCAAATCAAATTTACTACGAATTTCGTTGCAATTTCACACTTATTGCAAAATGAATAGATTTCGCTTTAAGTTGTCCTTATCGCTTTAATTCTCTTTAATTCGTGAAAGGAAAATGGCTATTTTCTTAACTAGAATCAAATGATTCGTTAAGATAAATGAGATTCGCTTCGAAATAGTTTTGTCCCATTTATCGTTAATGTTGATGTGAAATCAGTTTGCCCATAGGTTCCTAAATGCAGGGATTCTAGGAAAGATTTGACTATTGATATGTTATGACAGGGGTTGATGATGATGATGATGATGATGATGATGACCTATACAGTACCGTAAATTCAGCTATCTCATGTAGATCGTTTCGAGTGATGACATATAGGCTACGTGTTCAACTTCTGGGTTTATTTTCACTGCCATCTAGCATAGAAACTGTAACTTGATGTGGGAGATCCGTGTAAAATGTTGAGTTTTGTCTTACATGCACCGAAATTGTTATGCGAAGTCGCTAAGGAACAGACAGATTCACACACTAATACAGCCATCACAATTAACACCGGTTATCAGACAGATTCTACACACACCCAAAGTACACGGGACTACATGACCGCGTTGTCGCAGCCCCTAAACTGAGAAACCAACCAACCAGACATCGTACGACTTACGAGTGCCGTGGACTTTGCCCAAAACTCTGACTTCCCTATTTGGATCGTTGGGCACGTACCTCGATATTAGAACCTAATAATTGGAGGGTGTTATCAATTGGGCAAGCGCAAAAGAAAAAAAAACTGTTTTCCGGATTATTGCACTATCTGGTGGCAAAATTCTTAAATAACCTAATTAAAGTAGATGGCGCGTATACATGTATCATTTTTTTAGATTCTCGATTTCGAACAAGCGCCAATCGAAATATCGCAGAGATTGAAATTAGTGAGAGCCTTCTGTTCCCTCCGAATTACGCATCAACTGACCAAGCGACGGTTTAGTGTCACGTAGTCATTGTGTGTTCCCACCTCCAGAAGTCCGTATCGTGCAGTGCTATGCAGTCACCGCAGAATCACAGGTTACCAGCCACGGGGCTGATTGCCGAAGATGTTCCAACGCTGAAGTGAAACAACACAGACTTTCTAGTGCCGAAATGTTGCTGATATTAGTTCCCATGGATAACCGTGTTGAGCAATACGGTCTTGTTTCATTAATCACACAGGTAACAATGCTTGGGAACAGCATTACATAACCAGTGACTGAGAAAGTCATATAAGAGTTTTAATTTTCATCACTCGTTTACATAATAATATCATGTCCTTAGATTGGTCGTGTGGTGTCAAGTGAGACAACGGCTTCGCTTAGGAAATACCGTTCTGGATTTAAATAATGAGTAGAATTAACTAGCGCCGTGTCGTGACACTCCTGAACTCTGGTGGTCGTTTTTATTACTCCCACGTTGAAAATGTCAGGTTTCGTTCTCTTCTCTTTGCGCTATCTCTGGTTGTATATTAATTTTGTTAACAATGAGGGCGTGGAAGACATAATTTTGGGATTTAAAGTGCCGTACTTAGAATGTTTAGTTTGGTTGGTTCCTTAGTTTAGGGGCTGCTACAACGCGGTCATGTAGCCCCGTGTACTTTGGGTGTGTGTAGAATTTGTCTGAAAACCGGTGTTAATTGTGATGACTGCATTAGTGTGTGTTATCTGTTTTTAATTCAAGTAAGGACTGCAGACGATAATTTCAAGTAGTTCCTACTTTCGGCACCAAATGCTACCGTCCACGACACCTAGCTGTGAATTTGGCTACTACTAGATACCATCGCAACCAGAGCACGGTGACGAACGTTGGAATTAAGAGCATTAATCAAACCCAACCTACAAATTTTGCTTCTCACAATTGTAGTTAATGGAAGGTTCTTTTTCATGACATGGGACCGCCGGCTTTACTTCCCCTCCGAAGGAAGGCATACTGAGGAATTTTCCCTTAAAAATCCGACGACTTTGGCCCGGTTTGAACCCGTGACCTTGGCCATAGAAACTAGCCTACGCCACCGAAGCCGCCCCAGTGCCGTACTTAGAATGTTTAGTTTGTTTCTCGCGAAACATAATCGTCGCCACAGCGATGAATGTGCAACCGGAGACCTCATAAATAAAATACCATAATCCCAAAGCACTGAAATGAAGGACACCTCGTGGTGTGACAGATAAGATAGATGAGGCCCTGATTCGATTCCCAACTCTGCCAAGAAATTTAATTCTGCTTTGGTTGCTACGAAAGTCACCCAAGTGGTGTGAGCTTTGAAGACTCGCTCCAGGCCTACCTTATTTACATTTAATTTCAAAACCCAAAGGAAGAGCCAGCTGCTGGTTTTCAACTACCTTACCAGACGTGGAACCGGATGAGTTAGCCGTGGTCGTTACGGCATGACTGCTGGCAGTCGCTCACATCCGGGAGGCGAGGAGGTTCGAATTCCCCCGCAGGTAACCTTGAATATGGTCTTCTGTGGTTTCCCATCTTCCTTCCAGGCAAATGCCGGGGTTGGTCCCTAACTATAGGCTACAGCCGCTACCTTCCAACTCCTCGTCCTTACATTCCAACTTCCCTCCCCAACGGTACTTGTAGCTCACCCGTTGGGTGTCCGTCTCGAAGCAAGCTACAAAACTGGCGAGCCGAACATGTCCTCGGACACTCCCGGCACTAACAGCCATACGAAAAAAAAAGCAGACGTGGAAGACTTTGAACAGACTGGAAATGGAGTGACGCGGTGCGAACAAAATTTGAAGCGATGGGGCTACATTACTGAAGATGCAACCTGCGAATGTGGAGAAATTCAAGATGTTGAACACCTCTTGGTCTGCCCGAAATTGCCCAAAGCCTGCACGTTGGATGACCTGGCTTCAGCAAATATTCCTGTAATCAAGACTGCCGAATTCTGGGCCTCAAATTCAATTTGATATGTACAAAATCTGTGTGTATATTGTACATATGTTTTAAATTTGTAAATAACTGTATTGTACAGTCCTGGATACGAATATACTGTATATACAACATTTCATTTAGCACAGACACCTGCAGGAATAAATTGTGCGGTAAACCTGGTTGGCAAATAAAATTAGACGAAACAGAATTTGTACTTCACTATAGAGAAACTGAAATAAGGGAATGACTTGAAATTGTCAACTAATTTTTGGTGGTTGGCTTATGATCGCAACACTGTAGGTTCCTTGCTTGTTTTGCATCCATAGTCTTCTATTGATCAATGATTGATGGAAATTATAATTTATTGAGCAATCCGTAGAATTCATCTCTAGCGGTAAATTCGATTAAAGCATCACCGGCTTATTCAATGAATAACATTATGTTAGGAGGTGATGCAATGACCGGCGCACTACTTATAGGAAGAGGCTTCTTGTTATGTAAAGTAAAGGTTGCTTTACCTTTATCTGCCCGGGATTGGCGTCGAAACGACTGCGGGGTCGGTATTTCTGGAAGTCGGTTTGCGCGGTTTCTCCACTTCTTTTCCGGGCAAATGCCAGGATGGTTCTTAATGGAAGGCCACGGCCGCCTCGTTCCCAATCCTCATCTGAATTACAAATGCTCACACTGGTACAGCCATCACTACAACACAGGTTATCAGACAAATTTCACACACACACACACACCCAAGTACACGGGCAAACATGCCCACGATGTTGCAAAGCTTCTTAATTAATCAACAACATAACAACTTTTGGATAATATTCAAGAAATGGTATTTTACCGCCTACAAGGGGCGGAACAGCGAGGTAATCTGCCCCAGAGTAAAGACACTAAGCACTATGGACAAAAGTTCGATACTTTTCAGTCGGTCAACACGATTGTACCGAAATGAGATGGGTTATTCCCCAATCCTGAAAAAAACCATGAGATTAATAAATACACTTAGATGACCAGTTTCGATCGTCAAGCGATCATCATCAGATCCATTACACTTAGGCTATAAAATCTATGTCTGAAAATATTTACAATTATATCTCATTTAATATTATTATCTCAACTAATACTACAACTAAATAAGTGTATATATTGCAAATATATTTTCTTTCAGGATTAGGGAATAGCCCATCTCATTTGGGCACGATCGTGTTGACCGACTGAAAAGCATCGAACTTTTGTTTATTAAGGCAAACACTGATAAGTGTCTTATAATAATAATATCGTATGGCCTCGGGTGCCTGGTGCAAGCTTTGCTATTTGACACCCAGAGGGTAGCTTGCATGTCGAATTTCGTAGTTCCTTGACTATGAAAGTGAAGGAGGTTAGATGTTAGATATCTAATCACCTTGAACACAATAGCGCTTTCTAGTAGAGAAATGAGGAACTTTGTGCTGGCAGAAACTCCCGAGATTAATTTTGCCATTATGAACACGGCCTACTGAATTCAAATGGGTTCTTTGACATGCCAACATCGTATGACATGCGTATCGTATTTTTGCCGCCTTTCAAAAATCACTTACCACGGTCAGGGGCGAACCTGCAACCTTGGGGTTAGTAGACCGACACGCTATCCACTCACCCACCGTGGCAAGCTATAAGTGTCTTCAAACACTGTAATAAGCACTGTTGGAAGCATTGAGTAGGTGTCCACACGCAACCAGAGCACGGCTTGTTCTGCTCTAGAAAGGTGTGGCCACTGCACGCGCACGCACGCACGAACGCACTTCCTACTCCAACGCAAAGGGGATTTATATCAAGTTCTGGCGCAATGTAATGCGTAACTTGCTCAATATGTTTATCGTGATCATAAAAACAATCAAATTGCAATAACTTGGCATGAACTAAAAACATTACGATACGACTAGTAATAATATCGTATGGCCTCGGGTGCCGGGTGCAAGCTTTGTTATTTGCGCCCAGAGGGCAGCTTGCATGTCGAATTTTGTCGTTCCTTAGAGCACTATGAAAGTCAAGGAGGTTAAATATCTAAGCTCCGTGGCACTGAAGCGCTTTCTAGTAGAGAAATGAAGAACTTTATGTTGGCGGAAAATCCCGAGATTAATTTTGCCACTATGAACACGGCCTACTGAATTCAAACGGGTTCTTTAACATGCCAACAACGTATGACATGCGTGCCGTGATTTTTGTTGCCTTTCAAAAATCACTTACCACGACCAGGAGCGAACCTGCAAGCTTGGGGTTGGTAGTCCGACACGATAACCACTCGCCCACCTTGGCTAGCAATAATAATGATAATGATTAGTAGTGGTAGTATTTTATGAACCACCCTGTCTTGAAAGAGGATTGCCTCACAGACTAAACAGCTGTGTGTGTTAAAACAGATCGCTGTCCATAAAGATTATTTCTTAAGATCGATATTGTGTCGGACTAACTTACTTGTGAATGAAGTCTGTTCCTCACCCCAACTCTCGACAGAATTCGGCAAATAGTTTGGTAGTAATTCCTCGAGCCCCGAACATCAGTGAATGGGCCATTCCAATATCCGAGGGATTCTGGTCCATATATAAATTACTAAATTTGATATTTTCTCAAATAATTCGATTTCATTTTTTTTATCGCTTATCCTCCCAGAACGGCTTCACCCCACGGACTCTGTGAACGATCATTCCTCTACCGTCGCAAGGACGGTGTCTGGCAGCTGAACACACTTTGTCAGCAGATACAACTGGGGATGGTGACAGGCGACCGCTAACTTGGCTCTAACTAAAGATGGATCAGGAACATAAAACATAACACAGACCCTAAATCTCTTTGGAACATGACAAAAATATTCACCAAAAGTAATCGACCAGTTCCTCCTGTGGAAGACAACAACAACAACGTACTAATAACAAGCAACAAAGGCAAAGCCGAACTCATGGCCGACACACTTTATGACCAATTTAAACTTAACGACCACCTACAGGACGACGATCATGAAAAAAACATACAAGACGAGTCACAAAATGTTTACACCAACCAGCACCCAATAACATTCCCCTAATTACCATACAAGAACTGCAAGATCACATCAAAACACTCAAAACTAACAAGGCACCGGCAAGGACGGCGTAGCCCACCTAACGCCATAGTTAAAAACTAAATATTATTGCCATTACACAATTACTACACCTTTTCTAACTTGATACTAACACTAAGACACTTCCCAGCAGATTGGAAAATTGCGAAAATCATCTGCTTCGCCAAAGAAGGTAAAAACCCTAAAAAAACACACACACAGGTCTATGGACAGTCTATTAAGCCATAATTCCAAACTTTTAGAAAAATATTACTCTCCAGAATCAAAGACATAATCAACAACTCATTTATTCACCAACAATTCGGCTTTCGCTCGCAACACTCAACAACACAGCAATTACGGTACTTCGAGTGGCCCAATACATAACAACAGGATACCAAGATGAAGGAATTTTGGAAGGAAGAACCGTCCCGGCATTTGCCTGATGGTGATAATGGGAAGCCAGGACGACCTAGGCGGGATTCTAACCCACGCTCTCTAGCGCTCTCGGCCGTACAGTATAGGGTGGAGCTCTCCGCCTAGCCTCAGGCGTGTCACGGATCGTGCAGACTGTGGCCTCAAGTAACGGGAGTTACAACCGTTACGGGGATCAGCTGACGACCTTGAGAGGCGCAGCGTCTTGAGTTCGGAGCCAGGTAAGAGCTGTTGGCCAACAGTTTTCGCAAGCCCAGACTCGGGGGCCACGCCTGCTTTGTCACGAGCAGTTACAACATGGGCGCTGGAAATAGGTCATGCGGCTTGGCGCACTTGCCTGTAATGGACAGTACATCAGATTTCAAATAAACCTATAGAAACTATTAGGTCGAGTACAAAGGTGTGGAAATTGTAGATTCGACGGCCGATTTCCAAAATTCATTTTCACGGCTTAATGATCTAAAATATGTTTGCAAGGCGTTGAATTTACTTCAAATGTTTAATCAAGAGTCTTAATTATATTTTCTTTTAAGAAACTTGAAGTAAAATGATTTTTTAGAATTTGCAAAATGCCACACTTTTTGTTTTGATTACTTCGCTCCACTTTTCGTGTAAATTTAGAGCAGAAAGATTTGTTGTTTTTTTTAAACTGATGATCCGTTCTTGAACTAATCAAAGATTCATGGACCATATATTGTAATCACCTGATTAGAGGGTACATTCCAAAGTCAATGAAAAATAGAAAACGGACCCAGCTCAGGTAACCCTCGGAATCCCCTATTCTAGAAGAATTCAGACGCAATTCCTTATCGCAGGGTGTCGACTGCTCTGGAAAACAGGGATTACTGAGAGAATTTTTAAATCCTGGAAAACTCAGCAATTATCAGAGAATTTTAGTTTTACAAGGACCAACCTTGAATAATTGGAAATTAAGAATTTACATTTCGATGGGGGAAAAGTATATTGTGGTGATGATTGTTGTAGATGTGAGCTCTCATTGCTTGCAAGATAGAGCACACAGATTACATGTGTAACTGTATGATTTCTGAGAGCATTGGTATTGACGAACTACTTTCAATACTCGCAAGTGCAATAGTTTTTCTGGATGAAAAATGTAGAAATTGGCAAAATATAGAAAGACATAGTTTTCTGTTTTTTTTCAACTTTGCCATGGAACCCTTTATTGAAATTATGGCCTCATTGAAATGCTCTGTAAGTACAAATTCTGTTTTATTTATTATGGCCACTTCTGTTACTCAGGGAATTTTCTGATTTATCCTGAAAAAAAAAACAGGGAATTCTCGGGGAAATCTGTTAGTCGGTTTTGGTAGACATCCTGAATGGGAAAAGGTGTAAGTCCACGAGGGAGAAAACATTACTGAGTAGGGTAACAAAAGATGCCAGCAGATTGTCAATAAAATGATTCTGAATAACAAATTGTCACTGGTTTAAATTCTTATTTGATTCTATTATTTTGCACACCCCTGTCTCATTTCTGGAAATGTCTTCAGAAGTTTTGAGGTCCAAACAAGTTTACTTTCAGGAATATGTAAATCCAGTTATTGTGGAATAATTCGTACAATCTATTTTGAACGATGAGGTGAATCACATATTATTTTTTTATTTGAATATGTTGTCAGGCCTTTAACTTTCTGCTGATAATTGTTCGGTTTGTATAATTGTTGTTTGACAGCCAATTAATGAGAAGTGTGCTTGCTCGCCAATTCTAACGGTTCTGCAGGGTATTATTATTACTAATATTATTATTTTATACAACAAACCATAAACTATGTTACAATTATTATACTAGAATTGCAGGCAATGGCCATAGCAGGGTATTAGAATTGTACGCCAATAGGCTCCCCATCAAGTAGTTCCTACTTTGGCTACCACAGACGCCACTGTCACTGGCACCCCGCGGTGAACGCTGCAACTTGAACCAAATAACCTACACATTTTGGTTGCACACTACCAATTGTGGTGGTAGGTTCTCTTACATCTATGACTTATGGCCTTATTTCCCATCCGCTCTTAAAAATTCGACGACTTTGGCCGGGTTTGAACCCGCGATCTTGGCCATAGCAGTTCAGCATGCTACCGACTACGCAACCGAAGCCGTTATGTTACAATGGTATAATATTAATTAATACTAATTTTTGAATCCCTCCCAGTCTGTGTGTCTTCAGTGTCTTGATTATTATTATTACAACAATCCCCCCTCCCCCTCCTGCCCCTCCCTTTCTAGTACATGAGAGTAAGGAAGATCCACAACTGTCTTGAAATAGGATCCTTGAGGCAAGGCGATCCACCAATGAAAGTGAAAGCTTGTTTTAATTTCGCGCCAAATATCAAATAACTTCAATCGGTGAGTCTTGGGGAAAGTGTGAATTCCGGCGAGAGAAAGCATTCTTCATAGTTATTTATGTATTATCTATTTATTCTATTAATATGTATCTATTTAGTTTATTAATATCCATTTCTATTTTCTTATAACGTTACGCCCAACTAAGGAGCGCTATTTCACAGAAGAATTTGAATTAACTCTCTTCTCGTCCCAAAATCTCTGAATTTTCTTCCCTTGTGCTGTCCAAGCAGTGGTGGCTCTCATTCGGGGGTTTGCAGCAAAATGATGCTTCTTCACCAACGATCTGAATCTAATGAAAATTAAGATAATTATTATTGAGAATCTAATTTCGCCAAATAACCGACAAACTCACCTTGTTTATCCAAACTTTATTATGAGCTACGTTTCGATCGGCGGATCATTATCAAGCTGCAACACATTTTTAATTTCTATTGCGCAGTTATTCTTGGCTTTTAATAAGGAGGCAAGATTAAATATTCTTTAGTAAGTCTTTCATTGAATATATCAATAAAATTTTAATTGTCTTTTTCTAATAGTGTCTGATATTGGTATAACTCGTGAGACCTCTTTCATCGACACTTTCTTCTTCTTCGTTCGAACTTGGCCTACTGTGGACCACGATTAACAGTTAATTTGCTGGTCAGTTCCTTTTTCTTCACCCAGAATGTCTTCATCCTTTCGCTGTGGTTCCTCCTCCTTTCCTCTGACCAGGTGTTCTTGGTCGTTCTGCTGGGTCTTTCCTTGAAGCCCTTGAAGTTATCAATTTTAGCTCGAAACACAGCCCTATTCCAGGTCTTTTGCATGTACGCCAACTTCCTCCATGCCTTTTCTCGTTTCTTCTACCCACATTTTGTTAATATCTATGTATTTAATTAGTTTCATCGGTTGGCAAACATTGTTTGTCTAACCGGTTATCAGGGTGTGTGTCCGATGACAATACATAAAAAAGCGCCCGCATCTTGACCCAATGTTCACCGCCGATTCAGGTAGCGACTACGCATAGGGCGAAGAGGAAGAAGGAGAAGAAGCACCATCACTTCATATAAGAATCATCCCAGTTTCCTTCGTTAAGTTCGATGATGATGATGATGATGATGATGGCTGTAGTTTTAAGGGGTGAGTAGTGTAGCTGGTAAAAGGAGTCTACGGAGCCTTAATCTTGCCAGGATATATAACACAGTAGGTAATCAATCTATGTCCCATGCTGAGATTCTATGCCCAAGATAGCGGGTTCAAACCCGGCCGAAGCCGTCGGATTTTTTAAGAGTGTTAAAAATCCCTCAGTATGCCTTCCTTCGGATGGGAAGTAAACCCGGAGGTCCCATGTCATAGATTTATGGCATGTTAAAGAACTTTCCACTAATTACACCTGTGTGAAACTAAATTGTATAGGTTAAGAATGTAAACAACGCTCTTAGGTTTCTATGTTCGTTGCCAAGAGCCGACTGCGGTGGCGTCTAGTAGCTAAGTTCTGAACTAGGCCTAGTAGTCGTTGACGGTGACGTTTTGCGGCAAAAGTAGGAACTATTTGAAAAATTCAAAGTTGCAGTCCTTACTTGAATTAAAAAAAACAGATACACACACTAATACAGTCATCACAATTAACACCGATTATCAGGCAGTTTCTACACACACCCAAAGTACACGGGGCTACATGACCGCGTTGTCGCAGCCCCTAAACTGAGGAACCAACCAACCAATCTATGTCCGGAACTTTCAATGTGTGTTAAAATATGTTCATTAGCCTATCATTGAGTTATTTATTATTTAGCGGATGGCTTTAGTGCCGGGAGTGTCGAGGACATGTTCGGTTTGCCAGAGGCTGTAGCTGCTTCAAGCGGACGCCCATGGGGTGAGCTACAAGTTCCGTTCAACTTCAAATAGTTCCAACTTTCGATACCAGATGTCACTGACACCTAGTGAACATGCCATAAATCTATGACATGGGACCGCCGGCTTTACTTTCCCTCCGAAAGAAGGCATACTGAAGGATTTTAACGCTCTTAAAAGATCCGATGGCTTCGGCCGGGTTTGAACCAGCGATCTTGGGCATAGACGCTCAGAATGCTACCACCTACGCCACCGAAGCCGCTGATGATAATAATAATGTGATTAGGTGAGAAGAACCGCTAACTTTTCAACTGGGAGGCCGAAGTTGGTATCCTGATAACTGAGGAGTGGCTTCACGTGGCATATATTAGGAGGAGCACGCAACCCTCCAGCAGCACCAAGAGAGGTAGTTTAGCTCCATTAACCTGACATAATTGGAAGAGAAGATATCGAAACATTTATGTTGTAAGAAAGTTTCCAAAGGTCACTTGTGCCTGACCGAAGAGTGTGATGCAGTCAGCGTGTCTAGGATGCTCTTCAGTCGCTCAACATGTAATAGGGAAGTCCACTTCACTGGTTACAATAATTATTGCTGCTCTCGATGAAATGCCAGACCACATTCACGATGGACACGAGCTCTCCCAGAATGATCTTTGCCCATTCTAAAAGTGGTTTGCCGGGATGGTTTCCAAATTAAGACACGGCTGGCTACCTCGCAAATCCTAGCCCGCATTACACATTGACACAGACTAAACACACCCAAGTACGCGGGAATACTCGACCACGATGTCGCAAACCTCAGTGACTGAGGAAGACCAAGTTCAGAGCCTCGCTTTCCATGTCCTGTAGACTAGAGTATGGGCCGCACGTATGTCGGTCATCAGTATCACTTTCCTCTCTGAACACCTGTCCTTCACGCTACAGTAATTGCTGCACCTTGGTCCGACAGCTGGATTTCAGCGAAATTATTAATTCTTCAGCTCTGGGACTAGATAAAGATTCATCCTCGTCACGACGAGCAGGTCCTGCTCCAGGCCACTACGGGGGCCACAAGTTATTAGTGAAAGAAAGAGATAATTTGATCTTGTGTCCATGGTCCAGTCCTTGCTCGACAAACCGTTCCGCAAGTAAATAGTGTTTAAGTTTGGTTGGATGGTTCCTAAGTTTATAGGGGCTGCGACAACGCGGTCATGTAGCCCCGTGTACTTTGTGTGTGTGTAGAATCTGTCTGGTTATCTGTGATTCGGTTTAAGGACTACAGACGATTAATTGCAAGTAGTTCCTACTTTTGCTACCAAATGCTACTGTCCTCGACACCTAGCTTGTGGACTTGACTTATAAATGACATCGCAGTCAGCACCCGGCGGCGAACGTTGGAACTAATAGTGTGTTATCAATTCTAACCTACAAATTTTGGCTTCACACAATTGTAGTTAGTGGAAGGTTATTTTTGAAGCCATAAATCTATGACATGGGACCGCCGGCTTTACTTCCTCTTCGAAGGAGGGCATAGTGAGGGATTTTTAACGCTCTTAAAAACTCCGACTTCGGCCGGGTTTGAACCCGCGAATTTGGCATAGAAGCTCAGCATGCTACCAACTACGCCACCGATGCCGCCAGTGTTAAGTTTGTTGTTGTTGATTGATTTAAGGGTTTTGCGACTTCATAGTCATAAATAGCCCCGTGTACTTGGGTGTGTGTGTGGAATTTGTGTTATTGTGATGGTTATACCAGTATGTGCATTTGTAATTCAGATCAGGATTGGGAAGGGGGTGGCCGTGGCCTTAAGTTAGAAACCATTCCGGCATTTGCCTAGAGTAGAAGTGGGAAACCACGGAAAAGCACTTCAAAGATGTCTGACATGGGAATCGAACCCGCCTTTTCTCAGTTTTGCCTCATGAGGCTGAGTGCACCCCGTTCCAGCCCTCACACAGATTTTTTTTTTTTTAGCAATGCCGGGAATTGAACCCGGACATCTGGCGCAACAGCCAATAATGCTAGGCGCTATACTAGGAGGCTGTCAAATCGTGTTCACAGTGGGCACAGTACATTCCAGTCCTGCAAACTCCAAAATACAGTACTTCCTATATTAGAATCCCAGCGTATTCTTCTTATTATTATTCTTTCTTCCGTTTCGGCCATCTTTGGACCACATAAAATAACTTCCTCATGATTTTGTCTCCTTTCTTGATTTTTTCAGTAGTTCAATGATGATGATAATTGTTGTTTTAAGGGGCCTAACATCTAGGTTATCGGCCCCTAATGGTTTGGGTCATAGTGAAAGATGAGAATGAAAACTATAACTAATACTAACTACAGACTTACAAACTAGAAGAAGAAATGGGAAACACATAAAGGATAAGGCAAATAAAGAGCAGGAAGAAAAGAAATGCCCTCAACCCTCGAGGAATGAGGATTGAGGGACTTGGAAGGAGGGAGAGCCATGAAAGGCAGATAGGAAAGGGGAAAGAGGAGAGGTCCCACCCAAAGGAAAAAGGGGAGGCAGGAGATAACATGAAAAGAAAAAGAAGGCTGAACCCTCAAAGAATGAGGGTATCAGGAAAGATGAGACAAGGGCCAATTATAGCGTAAAGTGAAAGACTCCCTAGGCCTAGGATACCCTAATACCGTGGGCTCGGAAGAGAACATGAGTTGACCAAGAGAGGTCGACAGGAAAGAAGACTGAGAGAAGCCCTGCACAAATAAGTGGAAGCAATCTTCTTTAATATACATCTTTTCGGCCCTTCAGTGGGGCATTCGTCAGTTTTGGTTGCTTTGCTATTGTTGTTTAAAGAGGTGGAACGGTTGAGGAGTGTGAGAGGGAGCGCCCAGACGTCGTGACAATATCGAGAGCTAAGAAAGAGAAACGCGAGTCATCTGGGCCAGCACGTGGGATATGGAGAACATCATTCTCAAGACGAGTGTAATTAGCTAGGGTGTCACAAGGGCCCAACCTTGGTCTGGGTCCCCTCTACTTTCTAATGACTCGAGATGAGATTATTGTTTTGTTAGTTTAGCATGTGTGGTATAGTGGTCAGAGAGCGGCAATAAAAGTGAAACCTCTCGGCACATGTCACGTAGTGCAGTAAACGTGATATCCTGCTATTGTGATACAATTAAAGACACGTGAGGGCCATGTGTGAGAGTTTAATGCTCACTTCCTCGTGTTAAAGACACCACCACCAAGCAGTACTGTATGTCCCGTAGTGTTGCCAACTTAGACTTGATGAACATTACTATTTTGTACCGTGTTCCAAGGTCTCAGATTTCTTCTTGTACTTCTTCTGTCGTTTAGGCCGACTGTGGACCACGTTAATTTGATTTAAGCTTCTGGATCTTTATTTTTGCCCAATACTCCTTCGTTCTATCGCACTGCATTCTCCTCCTTTCTTCAGTCCATGGTGCCTGGATCCGTGATGTAGCATGACTAAATATCCCTGAAATTCTTAATTTTGGCTTTGTATGCTTCCCTGTTGCTGATTTCAGCTTCAGATGTTGCCATTTCTTCTAGATCCTTCTTCACCTCCTGATACCAGCGAGCTGTGGTTTTCCTAGTCGCAAAGAATTGCATTATCCGGTTGGTTAATCTTCCTGGGTCCATTCTGTATACAGGTCCAAAGAACATGGCCCTTCGTTTCCGGATGATGTCAGATTTTATCCAATCTGAGGTAGAATTCTTGGTTCCTTTCTTTCTATACGACCCATCTTCTGTTATTATCATTTTAAATGATTTTGTCGACTTCGTCGTTACGGTGAGGTGTGGCGTTACGTTACGGTGACGGGACGAAATGTACCGAGAATGCACTGAAGTGAGTGACGATGTAGCAGCCGAGTACCAAGAAGGCAGTGCGAGAACAATCAAGTAGGCAGTGAAGAAACAAAATAGAATCTTCTTGGTACTCGGCTGCTAGCATTTAAAATGATATAAAGTCCAGTCTTTCAGACTGACTGTCAGTCTCTTTTTTTAGGTCCAAGTATCTTCCTAAGAATCTTTCTCTCTATTAGCTCCAAACATTTTTCTCCATTGAGAGAGAAAAAAATTAGTCCTCAAAATTTGCTAAATCCCATACACTTTTGCCATTTAAATGTGTGAATTTTAAACATCACTAGAACTTGTGACTATTACAGTCGATTTATTGCATACGTCTTGAAGTTTTCAAAACACTTCTCTACATTTACGTAAAACTTAACATAACCTATCATCGCTCTGTTTTGAGTTTAGCCATTTTCGTAGTTAAGTACTATGTTGATCGGCTGCATCATCTAGTCGTCTAAAACAATCGACAACGAGAATTTGTCTTTAAAACTAATTTTGAAAGTGTTTTAACGAAATCCACTGCGAATATGAATGTTATGGTGTTTGAAGCCATTTTTCATTGTAGTCTTAGTAAACAATAGTTTGATGTTTTCAGTCAGTCAACACGATTGTACCCACATGAGATGGGTTATTCCCTAATCCAGAAAACATTTACATGAGGTTCATAAATACACTTGGATGACCAGTTTCGATCATCAAGTGATCATCATCAGATCCATTACACTTAGGCTATACAATCTAAGCCTGAAAGTATGGGTGAAAATATTTACAATGTATACACTTATTTAGGTGCAGTATTAGTTAAGATAATGCAACTCGTCAATGTTTGTTAGTTGTGGTCTATGTGATGTTTTGTTGAGATACTGGAAGTGGTGATGGACCTCCGGAATTTGCTTGTTTGGAGTGAATATGTGGTTGTTGTAAATGGTCAATTCACATTGTATTGTACAGGCTACTTATCTGGTTGAGTCTTGCGCGGTCCCGTTAGAGCAGTTAACCTGGTCACTGTTTGCAATCGAGTGCTCTCAACAGTTAAAATCAAAATACTTCCATACAAGTGATTAATTGTTCTGTAAGAGGTGTTAAAGCGTCTGCAAATAACCTCAAATGATAGTGCAGGAGATGTAATGCACAAGTCTTCTTGGACTGAAATGTCAGTCGTTCAATAATGTACATTTGGAGATAATGTAAATGAAAATCAACCTAATAGGCCTATGAAATACCGTAGTTAAACTAAATGGCCAAGTGCTCGATATGTAGCTGAGGCCTACCGGAACTTGCCGAGAAGGAAGTCTTGTTAATTGTTGCTATTATTGTAGTCTGTACAGTTAAGACATGAGAGTAATATTGATGTATGGATTTTGGGCAGATTCTTCGTGGGATAACACTATCTGTATTGATACTTGGCAGACCACAAAATCCAACTGGCTCTGGGCTAAATCCTAAAGGGCAAACAAATGTTTTATAATATAGTCCTTTTTGATATCGGGTAGCTGCTTACGTAATATAAGTAACATCAATTTCTTCATGCATGATAAATACAGGTAACGAATCAAGGTGTCCACATAATGACCGACGCCCGTTGTCAGAGTGATATCGATACTACCGTGACGTCACGCCGATATGACCTATCGTTAGCCTACCATGGCCCACTACAACCAAGACCAACTACAATCCTCAGACCTTAATGTAGAAAAAACATGGCGGCGATGGTTGCCCTACCATAGCTAAGATCATGTCATCGGGCTTGTCACTGTTCATGTACATTATTATTTTGACTCCATGTACATTATTATTTTGACTCACCTAAGAGCCTAAAATATATCACAAGACGAGACTAGGTTCCAAAGAAATATGCATCAATAATTTAGACTTACCTGAATTAATTTATCTATATAGTGCTGGCCTCGAATTATAGGTTTCTTCGTCTTCACCCAAGAGACAGCTACAATAGTCTCACTGTTTCTGTGGTTGAATAAGAAGCTTTTTGGCGAGTTATCACGATTTGTATTTAAGTTCAATAATTACAGAATAATATTATTAGCAAAAAATCAAACATATTCTGAAGTAGGAGAGAAGAAAGTACCCGGTTACTGAAGTGCTGTCCCAGCACATGCAGAGTATTTGTGTACACAATCGGAATGAGAATAGTTGCCTGAAATAATCGAACCAACGCCATAGAGATACAATTCAATTAGGACCTCTCGTGGAATTGCCAAAAATCTCGGGGAAAACATCACACCGAATTAGTGGTTTGAAATATGCAAAGAAGTCGTCGTGTGGATATCAGAACATAATTATGGAGAATACTACACACAAGGGACACGATAATATGCTACCATCTAACCAATTAAACATTCACTGTTACCGTTTGGAATAGTTGTACGCTGGAAATAGTTGATTTAGTAAAGTACTATAGGTTGGAAAGCACAATCTCCCTCTTACGGAATTATCGCGGCACACCATCTCGCAATATATGTACATAATTGGCAAGGTACTCACAACACTTTATTACACACATCATAATTAAAAATAACTTGCAAGGTGTAAGAATCACAAAAGTATGAAAAATGACGGAACACAATGAGTTCACTGTTTGGCACAGGGGGAACATCTTCCTTAACCAATAAAACAGAAGTTCACTGTATTATTTGGCGTTTATACAAGGCAGTGTAGAACATCTGCCAGACTGATAATGATTTACGGAGGCACCTATTGCTGAGCGTTCGTGATAACGTCAACGGTTTGGTCTAGCCGTAGATGCTCATTGCGTTTTCCCTTTACATACTTAAGCTCGACACTACTGACGTGTACTAAGCTATTATTATATTGTCACTAACTAGCAAATCATTGCGGTGTATATTCTTGAGACACTTCTATTATACTTTAGTCTTAGGGACTTCAACATCCGAAGTAAATGACACAATGCCATCGGTTGACTGGACAACAATCACATAAACGAACCAGTCCATATTAAGCGTATTATCACATATTTACATACGATTGCAGTACATTAACGCGAACTGGACTTTACAGACATACAGAGGACACTAAAATTTACAGATGAGCGACAGTTTATCCCAACTTTCATCAAACGAAGCTAATCAAAGCTAAATAGTGTATCCCAGCAACGAATGTAAACAAACAATATGCCGGGGCTTCAGCATACGCCATTTTCACACTTTCGAGACCTGCATTAAGGTCTGAGTATTGTAGTTGGTCTTGCTACAACAAAGGCACGGCGTTACAGAGGCGGACATCTTTGGCATGTAACGCGGAGAACAGCGCCTCTTGCGGTTAGACGGTTGAAATGTTTCTTTACTTACATGACATTAACAGTGCCATGTTTGGCCGTAAGAAATAGCCTGCAGGTGAATACTCAACCATTCGTGTTGACAGAATGATTTACAGGCGCCATCTCCAACTGTGGAGGCTCTAACACCAGCATCCTCAAAAGGCTTCATATCCTTCAGAATAGAATTGTGTAGGGTGGTTCTTACGGTCGGAGGTTCTTCCTGATACTAATCCCATGAGTTGAATTTATAGATAGAACTGCCACTGAGGCTAAAGAGCCCCTTTATGTAGCTTATACAATGTTCTGGCTTGAAGTATTGTAATAAGAAACTAAACCTAGCTTAACAACAATAAAACAAAATATAAATGACACTTCTATAACTAAACAAGCCAATTAGCAAACATGTCGTATACAAGACGAATAATACAAATTAGAATATAATAATTAAATAAATAACTAACCTAATGTATTATTAAATCTAATGAAAAAATACAGCATGTTAAAAAGGACTACAATTTCTACGTTAATTATAATATTATCTATTATTAACATGAGTGACATGATTACTCGAACTACTATCAATTCCACGGAAGTTGTATCTTGGATACTAAAAATATTATAAAAAACTCTATGACACGGATATATTTCAAAAACTTCGAATGAACTATTTACATTTTTGATTGTAAGCATATTCGTGATTAACGAATTCAACAACTGAGGTGTTTCGTACTCCTTCAGGAATCTTGACATGAGATGAGTTAATAAGAAACAATATGAATAGAATTGGGCAAAGAGTTGTAGGAAGCGGCCTTGACCTATTAGAAGTCACCGTCCCACCATTCGCTTGAGAACCCAGACATCGCATAATATCCAACATTTGAGCTGAGAAAGTGACCAAGTACATGCTTCTGGCTGAAGAGATCCCACAGGTGTGGCGACAGGAATTTGTTATTGTATTGCCTATCATAATCTCTTCCAACGGCATCATTTTGAGGGACAGCGGACAACCTCGATACGCTAATCTGCAAAGCAGCATGCAGAAGGCAGTAATTTTAGAGACCTGATCCTCAAACTACCAACTCCACTTCATGCCTTTTCGAAGTGAAATGCCATGTCCTGTGGTTCGGATTCCACGTAAAAAGGAGGTCCCGTGGCTCGTAATCACAAGATTCACGGTCACGTAAAACTACAATCTTCCTTCCTTCCACTTCATGTTGCAACAATTGGCCATGGAATAGTGTATTAAACCCAATGATGTGGTGAATACATGAATTGATTAATAATAATAATTCTTCATATTTTCCTTCGTCTTTTCCCACTCAAGTGGGGTCGACGTTCCTGGCAAGTCTTCTCCATTTCCCTCGGTCCCATACGTCCTCTTCCCTTAGATGTTTCTCCCTCAAGTCGTCTCTTATACAGTCCCTCCATCTTCCCCTTCCTCTGTCACCTTCCACTACCATTACTGTCATAAGTGTCGTCCCTTGTCATGACATGTCCATACCACTGTAGTCGTCTCTCTTGAACCTTCTTTGATATCTCCGTCACTTTAACACTGACTCTTAGTCTCTCATTTCTATTCAAATCGGCTCTGGTGACACCACAAATTCTTCTTAACATTTTCATTTCAGCCACATCTATTGCCTTACAATGTGCCTTAGTTGGAGCCCATGTCTCTGCTCCATAAATCATTGCAGATCTCACTACTGACTTATACACCATTCCTTTAGTCCTCAGGTTTATCCTATAATTATTATTATTTATTAATGTCTACAAGAAGAAATCAATATCCATTAACGCCAAGATACGGCATTAATGGACAGTAATACGACCGGAGGTCCATTCTTTTTTCCGAAGAACTCCTTGCTATGAATAGACAGATCTGAATGAGAAATTAGAAAAAATAGGAGAATCCTAGATCCAATCAGAGTAAATGATGACTTCGAAAGACGACACAATCACGAAATCTACACACATATAGCAAAGATCACCGACACCATTCGTACGAGGAGGATTGTTTTCTATGCCCACATTGATCGTCGAGTTCTATAAGGTCGATCAATAGGATGTTCAGCTATTTTCTTAACAACAAAGCCAAGGAGGGGTGGTGCACCTGCAAGGAGTGGGGATAACACACGAGGATATCCAGAAACGTGTTCCGATCAAGAAGAAACTCCAAGAGCACCCGAAAAGCCAAAACTAAAAACTGGCTAAACGTGGACTGAAGCAACAAAGGAAATGAATGCGGGAATACTGGGCAAAAGTTACAGCCCAGGCCAATTGAAATACAGTGGCGTGGTCCGTAGATGGCTGAAACGATAGCAATAGTATCAATAGACTACTAATAAGGGTAATAATAATGCCAATAGCACCCGCGCTATTTACGAGTAGGCAAGCATCCTGTCGGGATTGCTTATGTTTGACGAGATTTCACTTTTTGTGGGACACTTCTCGTGTCGAACATCGCATGACTCAGTTCCCTGCTTCCTAGGATAGCGCTCTCACAGCCTTCACACTTTCTTCTCAAAGGCTCTTTCCTGTCAACACGCTTCGCATCTTCAGCACGACCGATCGGGATAGCCACGCGTGCTAAGGCCATAGAGTTCGGACTGCATGGTCGACCGTCCATGCAAATATGGTTTGGTACCTTCTAATTCTTTCGTTCATCTTCATTCCTTTTACTTCGTATTAATTCCTATGTTGAGTTTGCGTCAGGAAGGGCTTCAGGCTGTAACAACATACAGACTCTTCTCACGTCAATCCCGACGCGGTAGAAACAGGAATACCAAGTGAGGGCTACTGTAATGTAGTACGCCCCTGCTTGTGAACATTGCATCACCAACAATGAACGTGTAGTGTACAGAAATTGTAAAGTGGGGTCTGGCTTACGTACATAAATATTGTGCACATGAATTTCCTTTCAATTCCTACTCATTTGTTTAACCTGTAAATATGCAATATTTATTAAATTATATTATTACAATACGATAAATACAGATCGAAATAGGATATCAATTTCATACAGAGCCGGAAGAGCGATCACCTTGTATGTGGCCTGCACATCATTGATTGGGGTTTGTATGATGACTTAGTGCAATAACACGCTCTATGTGATAAAAGTAATGAAGAAAGAAAATTGAATTTGCATGGCTACAAAACAACTAATAATATTTTCAATTTTAATTTTGTTTTCCCTGAGAAAATGTCTCATATGCATTTTCAGCTTCGCATGATTTATTATTATTATTATATATTACTAGCAACCCGCCCGGCTTCGCCCGGGAACAGTTATGAATGCATTACGTGATAAGCGCTTGTTTTTTCTATGTCAATGAACTACGACCTATGTCCGTTTTACGTCTCGGCATGATGGGTTAAAATCACTGACTGGACTATTAATTATATTATCATGGAGATGCAAGTGCAACGAATTCTTGTCAGACGTAATTTAAGAATGGCGAGGTGCATGAAATACAAATCCCCCTTCCGTCCAATCTCAACTTGACTGTGTATTTTGTATTTTGCGGAACGAAAGGTTCACAGGCGGAATGAAGAAAAGCAGAGTTGCACTTCCAAGGAAACACCAAACACAACCCTCTTCTCTGCAGTCTTAACTCAACACGACTCGACAATTTGCTGCTGGCTTTATCTGGGGTAATAGGCTTGCCCGCTAGCTAGGCTGTAACTGGGGTGATAGGCTCGCCCCTAGCCAGCTCGTAAACTGTCGCCTCAGTAATTGAATGGAGATTGTTGGAAGAAATTAAAGCGTAAAAACACTTATCGCAGACTTTTTTTTTAGAACTTCTCCTGCTGAACAATTCTTACACTCATAGTATATAGATATTGTTAACGGTTTGCCCAGCGTAACCTTAAAAAGCGCACGGACCCCAGGTTTTCTTTTTCGACTTTTTCACTGAAATCGTTACTGCTCGGCCTCCTTGATCATAAATAAATTGTATTGTACAGAAACCTTCCTCGAGATATCCTCTACAGAATGCTGAAAATCGAATCAAAGTCCATTCAGTGGTTCTCGAGATTACCCGTGACATCCAAGAATCGGGGACTTCGTTTTATACTAAGTAGATATTATTACTCGAATAGCACAGTGGTTCCTAGGTCTATCAGTGCGTTGGCTGTAAAAAGTCACGTGTAGTGTAATTCTTACTCAAGGAGCCACCATGCATAGACGATATCGAAGGGTGCATCATAAACAAACAACAGAGTTTGAGAATGGACCAGTCGCAGTGAAGGTGGATTTTCTTACGGGACAACAGAAGCAGTGGAGCACGAACTGTCACATCACGGAATCAACACGTGCTAGCTGTGGTATTGCGTGCTCCCTAGAGGACTGACATACAGTACGCCGTGTTTATGCACGAGCCCCTCTTGAGTTTGAATTACAATGATGGGCATTAGTCGATATCGTGGCGGCCGGTATAATTCATTGTTGGCCGACAGACTGGGTTGGGTAGACTAGCATTAACGATTTGCAGTGAGTTGTCGCGCCACTCCTTCAGCCTACTGCTGACGCTCTATTCCGGCAACACAATGCGCCGATCAGATGTTGCTCTTCGCATCACAGCAGATACGACTTTTTCCTTGGCCTCCACTTTCACCAGACATGTTCCCTACTCAATATGTATAATGATCTGTGGAACCACTCGACATAACGCCTCTTTGAGTTGATACCACGACTTAGAGGAACTCTCTTCGCAACTCGCGGAGAATTCACAAAACATTGGTGTTTTACTTGATTGTCGTTGCTTTGAAGTCATTATTTGTCATGTGATAAGTCTTTAAACTGATTCCGATAGCGTCAATTCTTAGCATTACAATTTTCACAAACATGAGTGAAAAAATAATTAAGAATTATAATGTGAACAAGACGAAAACATAATATAATAACAATAATAATATCTGGGGATGAGGTGACATGGGTGCCAACCTGATCAGAGGGGCTAATGACAGACGAATGAAGAACGTATACGCAATCACTTCAAAAGCTCGCTACGGTAGAAGTTAAAAAGGTTAAAAAAGTTTAACACTTAATCACATAAAATGTACTAGCAATACAGTAAACCCAACACTTATAGAAGAGTAACAGAATAACGGAATAAACAATAATTGGTAAACAAATCCGACTCGTTACAAAGTTTAATTTAAAACTTCTTAACTTAATAATTGTAAATACTGTTGCATGTAAGTGTTATATAGGCTACTTATGTGCTGAACCTAACATCTAATGCTCGCTTAACGAACGAAACTAGTCATGCAATTAACCCCCCTGCATTTGTGTGAGAAATGTTTTATTATGTGTGTAAATAATTCATGTAGTTGAATTACATATCTCGTGTTGACCGACTGAAAAGCGATTAATATTAATTGTGATCTGCTGTTGTTATTAGATTTTTGATTGTGGGATGTGATCTAATTCCTAGCGACGCGACGGCCTGGTCCTCAAATGAGCAGACCTTAGCCACACGCATCAAAGCGCTCACCACATCATTTAAGTAGGGAGCTGCAGCGCAAGTCTGGACATCCCAGGTTCGAATCTTGGCACTCACAGAGGATATCCTGAGTGAGGTTTTTCACACTCTCTCCAGGCAAAACGCTACCTTATTCAGGCGCGGATTCAAGGTGGGGGTGACGGGGGTCATGGACCCCCAAAAGGAGATCAATTTTTTTGCAAACTCAAAAAACGAAAACACAATAACCGGACAAATAAAACTTAACGAATTTTAACTAAAAAAACAGTGTGTTTTTTTTCATTTTATCAGTACTAAAAATATCTTTATTGCAATTATTATGTTCTGTTACAACTGTGCATATTTACAACTTCATAACTGTTATATAAAAATGATTATTTATATAACAAAATCAACTCGTCTATTTTGTTTAGCAAACCTTGTGATTACCGAATCGATGTTTATAGCGATGTCACGATGAATGTGCAGCAATGCACGGATAGGAATTTGGGGCTTTTTTCGCACCAAAAAATTTTGCCTACGTCCAAACTGCAAGCTTGGTTGGCAATTTAAGCTGTGACTTTCTCCCTTTGTCGGTACCAACTCGACTTGCCGAAACTGTAACGTACGCTGATACTTTTCTCGAAGCTCGATGTAAAAGTCGCAAAACACGCCGTTGCAATTTGTACGAATATTTTTGGTGCGCTAAACGCATCAAATTTCTATCCATGTAGCTTGCAAAAAAAATGGTCTGGTTTTGTACGTTTGGTTATTTTGTGATTGCGTTGTTAGTGATACCATTTTTCTTAACAATTTCGTTTCTGTGACCCATTCCCCCCCCCAAGCCAAACTCTAGATCCGCTTCTGACCTTATTTCAAGTCCCGAAGCACCTACCCTAATTACACACTACTAGAGTCCATAGAAACACAGGTTACCAGCTACATTGAATACACACCCTGTACAACTTATAATAATGAACCGAGATGCAGTAGCTTCGCTCCTTAAAGCTTCGAACCAAGCTATGTGTGGACATGGGTTCGAACCCCACCGTCGGTCCTCCTTGAATTGGTTTTCTGTGATTTCCCCATTTTCAACTCCAGGTAAATGCTGGGATGGTACCTTCTAATAGGCCACGGCATTCTTCTTCTCTCGAATTGGCCTACTTAGGAGCACGTTTATCAACTACATGACATGACCGCGTTGTCGCTGCCCCTAAACTAAGAAACCAACCGACTGGAGGGTCTTGATCTTCGCACAGTATTGACGCATTTTTTGCCGGTGTAACTCCTTTCTTTCAATAGTCCAGGGGGTACCTTTCTTCCAAGGTTTCTTCTGAAAAACATGGACTTCCTTCAAAGCACGCCTCACAGTCTGTCTGCCATGCAGATCTGATATTCCCAGTTCGTTAATATCCTTGTCAGTTTCCGTCAACCACGTGGTAAGATCCTTCTTATTGTGCCAGAAACTGAGCGAACGATTGGTCAATCTTGTGGAAGGTAATCTCGCGATATGGCCATAAACGGCATTCATTTAATCTCGCATTAAATCCTTTCATGATGATGGCATCAGGAAGGGCATCCGGCCATAGAAACACCCTCCACATAGTCTTTCATCGCTTCTCATCCATGACTCTGTTAAAAACGGGAATAGTAAAGGGGAGACATGCCGCACCCCCAAGGGCTGGTTCAGAATCCAGAGAATCGCGTTATGGAAGATTGAGGAAGGTATATGTACTTACGCGTATAGACTTGAAAAGAGACGACCCCTCCTGGTGAAAGCGATTATTATTTAACCAATAGGACTGTCACTAACCTTTCCAATATGCAAAATATTAGAGTGCTCTGACAAGGAGTTTTTTTTTTGTTACTATGGTTTTGTAAAATACGGTAGGTTTATAATGTTTAGATTGTGGAGTGCATACCTTGGCAATGAACTTTATTTTATTGTGTTTGAACGAGCACAAAGACCTTGGTGTTCCGCACATTTCAGTTGTAATTATCCTCCTCTGTTTACTTTCACCACGTTCACTCTTCAGGGGGCGTGGTGATCTTCCTTTCACCCGCTAGACGCGTGTGTGTGCAGGGTAGACAATCTCGTGGTACACCCGCTAGACTGCGTGTGTCTGCAGGGTAGACTATCTCCTGGTTCGCCCGCTAGACTGCGTGTGTGTGCATAGAAATAAACAAATAGGCCTAAATAAAAGAATCTCTCATATCCCTGTGCAATTGTACCGTCTGTAGTGCACGAGAAGATTGGTAAGGAGGTGGCCGTGGCCGTAAATTAGGAACAGTCCCGGCATTTGCCTGGAGTGAAAGTGGGATACTACGGAAAGCCACTTCTAGGATGGTGGAGTAGGGAATCAAATCCACCTCTTCTCAGTTTTGCTTCTTGGGACTGAGTGTAAATGAGCACGAGGTCTGGCAGAGTGGGCGGTGGTGTAGTTTACTAAAGCGCCTGTGTAGAATGCGGGATATTCGGGCTCGAATTCTGACAGTGGTCTCAATTCCAAGTCCTATCAATATTAACTGCCTCGTCCATCTCCGAAAACAACATCACACTTCTCTTGCAAGCAAGACTTAATAACGACACTTCTTCTTGACTTGATATGCGTTCTGAAAGACACAGGGTGGCCATGAATAATGCAGTGACGTGATGTCATTGTGATCTGCAGGTTATTGGGTCGATATGGGTCAGAGCACTTTCTCCCGCCAAGGTTAAGTAGCATACCTCTCACGTAACCTCAAGCGAGTCACGTTATGAACTAATACCTCCTCACATTTGCTGAGAATTATTATGAAACTGACAAGTGAAGTTCGTGACTCAGGAAACAATATTCCTTTTGGGTTAGAAGTTTGGGTTTCATAGTATTTTTTATTTATTTTTACTTTTTAATTGTGATTATAATTGATTAGTTTATTACGGTAACTTTCAAAGTTTTTATTTTATTTTTATAATCGTTTCGGTCTTGTATGGACCACGTTATTTCAACTGTCTTCTCCCTCATTCTTTCACATTGACCTACTGTTCACGCATTCTTCTTCGGTGAGCTTCTTTTCGTTCTTAGGTCCACTTCTCGCCAGTTTTCAATATGGGTCTTGGCTGAAAACTCTGTATTTCCCCAAGTTTCTTCTTCAAAGAGTCACGTTCCAAGATGTCATCCTTTGATATCCCCAGTTCTTGTAGGTCTTTTTCCACCTCTGTAAACCAGATTCCTTTGGTTTTCTTTCCCACAAAGCAGGTTGATTATTATTATTATTTGGATATTGCGTAACACCAAACTTTCAATTCCTATAAATAGAATTGAATCATGAAAACGAAATCAAGGATGCATTTCCTGCGTGTTTATTTGGTGTGGTTCTATATCATCACACACACATCGTGTATGAACTTCGACCCGTCTGCACAACACCTCCATTGTCTTATGCTTATTTACGACCCGAGTGTTTTGTAGCCCATAAGTGTAGTTAGTGGAAGGTTTTTTTCATGCCATAAATCTATGACATGGGACCGCCGGCTTTACTTCCCCTCCGAAGGAAGGCATACTGAGGGATTTTTTTAACGCTTTTAAAAAATCCGACGAATCGGTCGGGTTTAAACCCGCAACCTTGGGCACAGAAGGTCAGCATGCTACGAACTACGCCTCCTTCCTTTAGGAATCTGCTCATTGCAGCTGTTGCCGTCCATGTTGTTATTCCGTGTCGTTGGACGTGGGTGGTTTTTCCAGAACCACTGAAATTACCCACGGCTATATTCTTCGAAATAGGCTGTCTTTCTTGAAACCATACGCATAGACTAGAGCTCTTAAACTGTGCATTAATATCGATATCTCACATTGGACAAAAAGTGGCATAGCCTATGTTGTAACCCTTGTTTGGCACACGGGCGTGTCGCCTGTCGTGTTATGTTATTCCCAGTTCTCCCGAGCGAACCAAACTTGGCGCTCCATCCCGCGCACAACTAGATTATCTGCAGCCCTGGTTGTTATTGCTGGTGTGGGAGACAAGCCTACGCTTCATCATCCTTTCCATTGACGTGAACAAGTTCAAGAGGTAGAGCGTCACGAATCCAGTAACCTTTTAAACAAAACTAAGTTACACGCTGGATAACTTCCAAGTGGACACAGCGTGGTTTCATTGGCATCCTCTATCTCTTTTGGGTGCCGCTACTTTTTAAATAAAAAGAGCACATAGTTACATGAACTTGTCACTAGACACAGCAATGTTGAGACACATGTCATAGCGTAGTATCAAGTTTGTAATGTTGTGTCATAAAAGTCTGCGGCCCGCGAATGGAGTCTTCAGCTCTTCGTCGGTGTGAAAATGCTGACCGGAGGATGACAAGGATTTCTTGAGGTGCAAGAAACGATGGAAGTCGCTAGGAGCAAGAAAAGGACTGATGATGATCAAACAACTCCCTGCCAAACTCTTCCAGAAGAGTTGTTGTGGTCGGGCATTGTCATGGATCAGCATGGATGAGCGTAGCATTAAGAACCTCTCAGGCAGCGGAAGACAGCACAAGAGCCACAGCTGTTGCGGTACTGACTTCCGCTGTGGCCGATGATTGCTACGTCTTAGCTCTGTATCGTACGCTGCCGGCTAAATACGTTTACCTTAAGCCTTTATAGCGCAAAGCTATCTTTTATTTCTGTGTTTTTACATTTTAATGTATATATATTTATTCGTTACGCCAACTATGGAGCACGTTGGACAGCTTTTACATTATTTGTTGACTTCACTCTCTGCCTCATCCTCTCTCCCTCTTCCTTCTCCTGTTCCTCTGTGTAAGGTCTTCCCTTCCTCACTGACAACTCCCCTGTCTCCTGGAAACCTGGAAACTCCTTAACCAGCCGTCTAAATCGCTCTGTGTCCATCATGTCTTCTTCTTTGACCCCCATCCGATCCAAGTCCAATCTCACTTCCCGAAACCATTTCGGCTCAGTCTTCCTATTCCTAAAGAATTCAAAAATCCTCTTCGTCAATCTGACGTTGTTCATCCTCACCAAGAGTCCATCAAACTGTATTCTCCCTTTTCTCATTAGGGCTACGACTCCTTCTGTCTTCAGGTATCGTTCTTTGTTAGGTTTGAGTCTCCTCTCTCCATCCTTGATATTTGGGCCTAGGATTTTTCGCAGCATTTTCCTTTCGCTCTTTCGGATGTCTTCGAGTCCACCCTTCCCAATCATATCTAGTGTTATTGCTACATACAGACATTCAGGTCTGACAACGGTATCTAAGTGTCGGAATTTAGACCCTTTTTGTTCTAAGTATCCTTCGTTAGTTGATAAGCAATTTCCATTCTCCTCGCCCGCTCTTTGATGGCATCCTTTTCCGACCCATTCTCCTGCAATTTCTCTCCCAATTTTGTTTAAATTTATTTTAATTATTATAATTGTTATTGTTATTTTGGTTTCTCTAATTTTAATGTTTATATATTTATTTTAATTTTCAATTTATGTTCTTATAGATTTAATTTCGATATTTTTATTTTTATTGAAATAATTAATTAACTAATTTCGAATTGATTTTTACAATTAATTTTGTATTGTTTATATTGTAGCTATGTTCATTATTTTAATTTTTATATTTCTTTTATTATTGTAATTTTATTTTTATTATTTTCATTTCTATATTTATATTTTATTTTTACACTTAAATTGCTTTTTATTTTATTTTATCCTTACATTACGTCAAGTAGATGCATACAGTAGGTATATTTGATTCTCCGAAATTTGGCTTAACCCTCGGATACTCGCGCGGGCTACAGGTGTAGCCCAGTGATTTATTTTGTTGTAGCGCCGAGTATATTTTTTGCTAGGAAAATTGAGATTCTCTGTAGCTGCCTGTTGATGCTGTATTTAACAGACGGGTGTGTTTCCAACTGAATCAATTGCACCAAACTGACACCAGATGCATTAGAAGTCCGCGCGATCATCGCTGTTTCAGAATTGAACGTGCAAAGGAAACGTTGCCTCACAGGAGGCGGCCATGTAGATGACTTTCAAATCAGTCAGTGTTTAGATGAAAGTAATAATGATGGTTGAGTGTAGTGGAAATAAAGTAGGTTGTTGCTTCTTGTGTGGACGAGGAAGGGATAAATCAACAAGGAACAGATGCGCAAAGTGCAATGAAGATCTTCTCGGATCATTGTGTCCATTTGCACAGAATGCTTGAGTGACAAATTTGTTGGAGCATGCTTATGGATTTCCTGGGCTGTAGATTGTAGCCAAAAGGGCATAAATAAACTTCAAAACTTCGAGAAAAAATGCCTACATAAAATCTTCAGATTTAGCTTAGACTACTTAGACTATATATACTACTATTTATCATATTATTGAAACTGATCACCGAAAATAACGTGTGCGAGTCCATCAGTTTGAATACCTGTCTGGGCTAGTCCGCGCGAGTAATGCTGTGTCTATCACTAGCGCGAGTGTCCGAGGGTTAAAGATTCAACTATCAGCATCTTTGAAAGCATAAACTGTCCTTGTGACAGGTAGAGACCACTATCTCATGCAAGGTTTAAAGACGATACTTCTCGCACAATGTCTGTTTGTGACTAACGTATTTTCATGAGGGCTCGTGGCGACATCCCCAGAGAATACGTTGGGTGTTAGGAGCTCACAAATGGTGACCACAAACGAAAGTCGGCATGGCCCAGATGTGGAACCACCAGATTTCATGAATTGGTCAGTTGAGGCTAGGGATCACAGGTCATCAGGACACGTGACCTAGACCGTCAGTCTCATCTCGAGAAGGAAGCGGCTTTCACTGCCATTGCCTTCTCCGCTCATTCGCTACGGATTAGCACAGGAAGCAGTCGAGCGTCTCGTCTCACACATTAGCTTCATGACTGAGTTGGTATGTCCCAAATTGTTTGTTTTGAGGGGCCGAGCATCGAATCTCCTTGATACGTGGCATGTGTCCAAGAAAATGCCCAGCTAGACATTCTTCAGCTGTAGGATTGCGATCATCGGAACAACTCCAGAGCTCACATAGGATGTATCCCGTCCTCTACCATTTTCCACATTTGTTTGATCTTAGCAGTAAAGTTTTCGTATTCGTTGATCTGTGAGGCATCTCCATTGAGGTGAACTACTAAGACCTCTAATTTGTTTCTTTTGTCAATAAGAACTACATCTGGTCTGCTTCTATTTATATCTCTGTCATTGACAATCGATCGGTCCCAACTTTATTATTATTGTTAGTATAATTATTATTGATTCGTTATGCTAGAACTTATTCAGCACAATGTTTCCTCTTTTCTTCCCAATGTCTCTTCACTGTGCTCTCTTCTGTCCATCCTGTGTTCTTCCGTGTGGGATTCTGTTGGTTGGTTCCTCAGTTTAGGGGCAGCCCCGTGTACTTTGGGTGTGTATAGAATCTGTCTGATAACCGGTGTTAATTGTGATATCTGAATTAGTGTATGTTATCTGTGATTCAGGTAAGGACTGCAGATGATCAATTTCAAGTAGTTCCTACTTTTGCTACCAAATGCTACCGTCTACGACACCTAGCTGTGAACTTGGCTACTACTTTATGCCATCGAAACCAGCGCCTGGTGACAAACGTCGAAACTTAAGAGCATTAATCAAACCTAACCTACAAATTTAGCTTCACACAAGTTTGGTTAGTGGAAGGTTCTTGTACATGTCATAAATCTACGACATGGGCCCGCCTGCTTTACTTCCCCTCCGAAGGAGTAACGTTCGTTACTGATGGATTTTAACGCATTTAAAAAATCCGATGACTTCGGCCGGGTTTGAATCCATGACCTTGAGCATAGACGCTCAGCATGCTATCAACTACGCCACCGAAGCCGCCGCAGGCTTCTGTGTCTGTTTATTCGGGTTCTATTGTGAATGATTTCTTCGTTGATAACAATTCCTTGTAGTTTTTGTGTTATGTTCACCAGACAATTGCGGTTTTTCAGATGTAGCGTTAGCCTATTGCCATCCATTCTGTATCTGTCCTCCTGTGTCTCAGTCTCCTTTTTTGTTGGAATCTGTGTTTTTTTTAATATATACGGTACTTGGATTTTTTGTGGCTTCTTTTTCATCCAAACCCAGTTTTCATATTTTGGTCGTAAGATTTTTCTGAGAATTTTTCTTGCTTGTTTCTCGATGTTCTTAATATCTTCTTCTTATTATTATTATTACTACTACTATTATTATCATTATTACTCTCTCCGATGCAGGCCTATTGTTACAGATGGCGGATATCGAACACCGATGGCATTTTAGTGCAAGTTATGTTCTATTTTATCTATGTGCTGGAGAGGTTTAACAAATTTCGATGTGTGTAGCATGGCTCTTCAGAGACCTGCTGCAGAGAGAACAAATGGCACTACAGTAGGCATTTCTGGATGCCACATCCTCTTAATTTTTTCTGTCAACTCTCTTGATGAATTTTGGCTGCATATTATTATTATTATTATTCCTCAAACGCGACGCAACGCGACGCGACGCGACGCGGTCTGGGCAGTGAAGTAGTGACGTAAACATTGGAGAGGCTGCGACCTTGACAAAAGTGGGACACACCGGGTTACCGGTTCCACTTTCCATCTTCGCTCCAACTTTCCTGATGAATGGGAACAACGTCACACGCGGATGTGGGTGTTCCCGTCGTTAGCAATAAGGCACAATGCATCTCGAGTGGAGCCTGCGATCTTGTTGCCAATTCACGCTGTGTAGGCCAATCAAAACTCATTGGTCAAGTGAATAGTGCATTATGGGTTATGCTACGGTTTGTTATTTGGTTGGTTCCTCAGTTTAGGGGCTGCGACAACGCGTTCATGTAGCCCCGTGTACTTTGGGTGTGTGTAGAATCTGTCTGATAACCGGTGTTAATTGTGATGGCTGTATTAGTGTGTGTTATCTGTTTTTAATTCAAGTCTGCAGACATTTTATTTTCAAGTAGTTCGTACTTTTGCCGCCAAACGCCACCGTCAACGACTAGTTCAAAACTTGGTTACTAGACGCCACCGCAGTCGGCTCCTGGCGATGAACGTTGGAACCTAAGACCGTTATTCAAATTTTTAATCTATAATTTAGCTTCGCACAGGTGTAATTAATGGAAGGTTCTTTAACTTGCCATATATCTGTGACATGGTACCGCCGGCTTTACTTCCCCTCCGAAGGAAGGCATACTGAGGGATTTTTAACGCTCTTAAAAAATCCGTCATGGTTTGTTATTTAACTAATGAAATACACACATTTTCGTTTGAGGCTGTATTGCCTTTCAGTGTCTAGTCTGCAAGCCTCTGTTTGCGAACAATGATACCCTATTAGCAGTTAGCACTGCGGCCTCTCACTTTGAAATCGTTCAACACTGAATCTCACCATCGCTTTGTAGGTTTACCTCTGCTTCTCTTATCATCGACAGTCCAACTCACTAACCTCTGTCACAGCTGTCAAGGCATGGGTAAGCAGCACTCCGAAAGAATGGTTTCAGGAACGTCTGGAGAGACTGACACATCGATGGCAAAAGTGCATACAGTTACAAGGAGATTATGCTGTAACAACTGAGGTGTAATGTACTTCATTTGGGTAGAAAAAGTAAAGTGTAATACAACATTGTACGCCTCTCGTATATCAATAAGCAAGTATTAATGGCACGGAGCAGTGTGGTGAAATGTGTACAAACAGAAAGTGCGTGTTGCCTGTAAAAAGGTTGCGATCGTGAGTAAACATTCATTACGAAACTCAGTAATTTGAAAAGAAAGTGAGATCTGTTCATACGCGGTGCGATAGATCATGGCCGGTACATTTCCACACGTTTGCTAAATGAACCTTGACTGGAATTCAAGAACACTCGAACATTGCTTCACATGAATTACGGTACTGTCGTGAGCCAAACTCCACTAATGATCGCTATTGAGTTTGAGGTCGGCCCAACAAACACTAAGGTCATGCTGGAAATAACAAAGAAATGAGTTCAGAGCAAAGTCTCTGCTGCAATCTGTGAGCACTCCAGCCTCTCCTGAGCCCTGCCCAGCATCCAGGTGTACCAACTATACAAGAATGAGGTCTTGGCACCGTTCCCTTTCACCACATCATCATATATATTATTTCAGTAGTATAGATCCCTCCTGCGGCGCTCACAAGCGACCGATCGTGACAAATGAGCATTCAAATGAAAGAGAAGAGACATTAGCAGTGACGAATTGCACACTAATTTCATAAATATCTATAATTTCTTTAAAGAATGACTTTTAAAAAACTGTACGAAGTGTGCGATTTGCAGATACTGTTGCTGCAGGAAGATACGCTCCATAATTGCTGTCCACTTCACATTTTGGCCGCTGTGACCCCTGTTTCATGTCACTTTAACATGCTGAGATATTTCCTTTATTTTTTTGCATGGATTTCAGAAACAGTAATTTAAAGGAACGAGTACTCAAATCTTATAATTTCATTAATATCGAATAACCGGTGAGTGTTACAGCTAAGCTGTCAATCAATGGACTCAGCACACAAATGATATTAGCAGTGACATTCCAATTTCATAAATATCAATTTTTGTAAGAAGTGTACGATTTGCAAATACTGTTTCTGTAGGAAAATACGCGGCATCATTGCTTTTCGGTTCGTATTTTGGCCGTAAGGACGCCTGAAACGTAAATTGTGTTCTATAATCATTTGGTTCAAATAAAAACATAACCTTTCTCCTTAAGTCTCTCATTATAAACCTATTGGGGAAAGTGTGGTTTATGAACAAGCGAGCTTTCTCGCATGGGTCCGCTAGTCATTTATTATTTAGTTTTAAATTATTTTGTTTTATTTATTTTATTTTCCTTAGCTTCGTTTTATAATTATTTATTTTATTTTTCTATATTTTATTTCGTAAAATTCCGTTTTAATTTGTTTTTATTTTGTTTTATTTCGTTTAAATTTAATTCTTTTTTCTTATTTTTATTGAATTTTCTCTTTTAAAATGTATTATAATTCAGTTTATTTTCTTTTAATTTAATTTCTCCATTTCATTTTGTTTTATCTTACATTAAACTGTTTCTAAGAGCATGTCCATGTGACATGTTTAAAAGCCTCAATTCGCTCCTCTTTCTTTTAAGAGGCCCTAATTCATGAGAGAAGCTGGTTTGAATGAAACCTCTGCATACCAACAACTCGTACTGTGCGGGTGACACGATCATTTCTGTCTTCTGGGATCAACCATTGTCGCTGGTAGTCCCGAACTTGGCTGAGCAGCGCTCAAAGGCCTAGATAAGATCATCAGATATTCCTCACACACTGAGATTCGAATGGTTACGACCCTAGTATTTGCCATAATAACATACCGTTGTCAAAGCTGGGCCGTAAAAAATAGCGAGATTCGAGCTATGATACTGGAGATGAATGTTATGTATGCCTTGGGTAGCCAAGAAAACAAACAAGTGGGTGATTCAAAAAGTCAAGTCTCTTGTGGCATTCAATACAGTTGTCATACTTTGGAAGAAAAACTATTATACCTGGAAAAGTTGAGGGTCTCTGAGCTTGAGGTGGAATCACTCCATCAAATAGGCTATGCCACTTGATGATCTGGGAGACTTTGTGGAAAATAGAAACATCTGGAGGTTCTTCATTCATTCAGTCGCCTGGTGTCATCATTGTTGAGTCCAGCACATTACTAGCGAACCAGCTGTTTTAAATACCACGAAGGAGTTAACAATGTTTAGATACACTGTACAGTGAATTATAGGTCGATAGTCAAACACCCATGGGTGTCGAATTGGCAGGTGAAAAGCTAAGGGAAGTAGGCGATTTCTGTTACCTAGGAAGCAAAATAACCAGTGATGGACGAAACAAAGAGGATATAAAAAGTAGGTTAGCACAGAGAAGGAAAGCATTTCTACAGAAAAGGAATCTGTTGACATCGAATATAGATTTAGGTATTAGGAAGTCGTTTTTGAAAGCCTTTGTCTGGAGCGTGGCGCTCTATGGAAGTGAAACTTGGACTGTTGGAGCCGCAGAAAAGAGGAGAATTGAAGCGTTTGAAATTAGGCGTTACAGGAGAATGATGATCAGATGGGTAGATAGGGTTACGAATGAAGAGGTATTAAGGCGAATGGGACATGAGAGATGTTTCTGGCGACTGCTAATGAAGAGAAGAGATAGGTTGGTAGGACACATACTAAGACACCCAGGAATAGCAAACTTAGCTATAGAAGGAAGGGTCGAGGACTAAAACTGTAGGGGTAGACCAAGGTTAGAATATGTTAAACAGATTGCCTCGGATGAAGGGTGTGGTAGCTATATAGAGATGAAACGATTAGCTCGGGACAGGGAGGCATGGAGCGCTGAATCAAACCAGTCGAATGACTGACGACTAAAACAACAACAAAACTTAAGTGTATCGAGATGAAAGCAGGGTTAAATGACTGTACCTACGGTGATTAAATGTCAGTATGATCACATGCTAGTGTTTCCAAGGAAGTATGCACTGTGCATTATATCCCACGAACTATATGTGAAGGGAACAGTCCCACGATGGGTGTCGTGATGTCTTGGAGCCACTCCATTCACTGCCGTTCACATTCGTGCTACACCAGCTACGAGCAACAGCAAGGTCCTAATGGGGGAAAGACACGTCATTGCCAGCAAACAAGTCTTCCTCATTCAAAATCCACACTTCGGTATCTCATAGGTCGATAGTCAAACTCATTATTCACATACTTTACAGAGAGGTAGAAATACATACCGGCAGCGTTCAGTCTTAACAGCTTGATTTTAAATGTGCTGAAACTCACTGGCTGTCAAAATCCACTAGATTCCTATTTGATCAATAACAAGAAGTTCCGTGACGAACTAAAGAGCCTACTTTTCATGCCAATGATTATTCTACAGTATATGAACCTACCTAGAATAATGACGAAATTAAGTTGGTAATATCGAAATGTCTAATTAGTTCGAAATATTCCTGGTATAATGTAGCCTAATAGAGCACTACAGTTGGCAGCCCTGGTGACTGAATATATTCTTAGTTCCATCTCTTAAGGTACAGAATACAACATTTGGTTGAAGCCCAATGGACGTTACATGCAGTTAGACCGTGGATCTATCAGTACGCGTAAAAGCATGTTGGCAACAATGTCATGCGAGTGCTGGTTAGAAATAATCTGAAATATTATGATATCCTGTTGTGCCAATTTTGGATGAAATCCATTTGTTAGTATAGAAGTTACATGTATTTTAAAATTGGACCTATCAGCAAGCATAGAATCATGTTGGCAGCACTGACTTATATTAATTACTCCAAATTAATCTAGAATGTCAGGTGCTATACGTGTGCAAATTATAGAGCTGTTGGCTTGCATACTTTCTGATATATTGATATTAGTGTAAAAATATATAGACAGCATTTATTAACAGTTTGCAGCCCTGGTGGCTCTTAAGAATAAGTTCAGTCATATCTGTTTGTGTGCACATATCACATACAAAATTTGGTTGAAATCCAATTGATAGTGTAGAAGTTATATGCATTTAAAAATTGGACCTATCAGAAGGCTTAAAATTATTTTGGCAACACTGTCATGTATGGCCTCCTGGAAATTAAACTGAAATAGTATTATCTACATGTGTGCCAATTTTGGAATAGCTCCCATACATACCTTCCAAGATATCCAACATGGAGCTCTAATTTCTAGTGCGTTTTTTCGGCAGTTGGTAGCACTGACATCATTTTCAAATATGGATGTGAGATATTCCGGTATACATCTTTACTCATACTCAATTTGGTTTCGATTGCTGCAGCCGTTTAGGAGTTGATAGGGGGGGGGGGACACACACACACACACAGCCAGACAGACAGAAGGACTGACAGACACACACACACATTTTCCCGGATCGATCTCATAAGTCTACTTTTTTCCTCATTTTTGCAAAATGTGAAAAGTAGGCTAAAAATAATTTTGTTGCTTATGTCTCTTCGAAGTTGTTACCAATCCCCTATATTAAAGTATATTAATCGCCGGTTCAAACCCAGCCGAAGTTGTCGGATTTTTAAGAGTGTTAATACTCCCTCAGTATGCCTTCCTTCGGAGGGGAAGTAAAGCCGGCGGTCCCATGTCATAGATTTATGACATGTAAAAGAACCCTCCACTAACTACACTTGTGTGAATCTAAATTATAGGTTAGATTTGAATAACGCTCTTAAGTTCCAACGTCCGTCGCCAGAAACCGACTGCGGTGGCATCTAGTAACTAAGTTCAGAACTTGTTGGTCGTTGACGGTGGCGTTTGGTAGCAAAAGTAGGAACTACTTGAAAATTGAATGTCTGCAGCCCTTACTTGAATTAAAAAACAGATAATACACACTAATACAGTCATCATAATTAACACCGGTTATCAGACAGATTCTACACACACCCGAAGTACACGGGTCTACATGACCACGTTGTCCCAGCCCCTAAACTGAGGAACCAACCAACGCCTAAACCTGCTCAAAATGTCATGAACAAACCTCGGACCTATGGGAGTGATGGAGTTCCACTCCCATCTGACAGATCAGGGTCTCCTTGGAAGAGAAGCAGGGGTAGAACTGGAAGGCGATGGTTACATTCGGTCTTGAACGATTTCAAAGTGAGAGGTGTAGAAGCAGAGAAGACTGCAATGCTAACTGCTAATAGGGGATCATGAAGGCGACTGGACGCTGAAAGGAAAAACAGTCTCAAATGAAAATGTACCTTATTCGTCCAGTAATTTGCCTACCTTCAAAAGGCGTGTTGCGATATCAAACTCTTGTGCTCTCACGATGAGGAAGACACCTCTATCTCAACTGAATTGTCAGTAAATCATCTTGATAGACTGATGACCTAGATGTGTATTGAGGTCGCTCATCTCCATGGCCTTCACTTTATTGATCAGGTGTACGAGTCTGGTAGAAAGTAGGGGTCCACAAGTAGATCACAATGAGCATACAGCATCACCTCCGGGTCTAAATTCTGTATTAGATAAGGAAAGTTAAAATAGAGATGGTTCGTTCCTCAGTTTAGGGGCTGCGACAACACATCTATGTAGCCCCGTGTACTTTGGGTGTGTGTAGAATCTGTCTGATATCCGGTGTTAATTGTGATGGCTGTATTAGTGTGTGTTATCTGTTTTTTAATTCAAGTAAGGACTGCAGACATTCAATTTTCAAGTAGTTCCTAGTTTTGCTATTAAACGCCACCGTCAACGACAACTAGTTCTGAACTTGATTACTAGATGCCACCGCAGTCGGATCCTGGCGACGAACGTTGGAATCTAAGAGCGTTAGTCAAATCTAACCAGTAATTACACAAGTGTAATTAGTGGAAGGTTCTTTTACATGCCATAAATCTGACATGGGACCGCCGGCTTTACTTCCCCTCCGAAGAAAGCCATACTGAAGGATTTTAACGCTCTTAAAGAATCCGATGACTTCAGCCGGGTCTGAACCCGCGATCTTTGGCACAGCAGTTCAGCATGCTACCAACTTCACCACCGAAGCCGCTGGCTATCCAAGAACTTCTACACAAGCACACACCCAACTACACAGGGCTGAATGACCACGATGTTCAAGCCCCTAAAATGTAACAACAACACTGTCATGCTAGAGGATTATGAGTCCGACGACGACCGGTACACCCGGCTAATACACTTGTGGAGTTACATAAAGCGAACAGAGATGTAGAAAGCGAGAAAGTTGGTTGCATGTTGCACAGCCCGGGCCACTTTGTGGTTCACTGAGTGAGTCAATGCTTTATCCTGCTGATGTGGGGATGGATGTGGTCACTCAGCAAGAGTTAAGGCAACGCATGCTTACAACTATCCCAATCCCACGTACACAAGTGTCCGTCTGCCTGTGTTTGAATCTGCTAGGAAGTTATGATAGCAATCAAATCTAGGCTATATGCTTTTCAGAGGGTGCGTAGGCCTACATCAAAAGAGACAGATGATGAATTACTGTGCCACGGAAAGCCACTTCGTGTCGCGTTCAACAACGATGATAACGTGCTCAACGCTGACTGTAGCCTACATGTGCTAGTTATGATTACTATTATAATGGGGCAATTTTAGAATTGAGTGTTCCGACCAGCGGTCATCATCATATCTTGATCACTGTGTTGAGGTTTACATTTAGTATTATCTATTTACACGTGGTGTAATGCGTTTATTTGGTGTTAATATTACGATCCGCAGTTTGAATCTAATAAGGTTAACTAGCGAACCGTGTGAGAATTCTCGCATAATGGGTTGTGTGCGCCCCATGTGTACAGACTACCCGTCCGGCTCTAGTGCTATGTGGCTGTACGCAACACAGGTCTGGCAGGAGCTAATGTCTTGTTTATTTGTTTAAGAGCACTTTTTAAACAAATAAAGATATTTCAGTTGACTTTTAAAGAAATGCAAGATTTTTCCTGTACTATTGAGACGATTTGGAAGATTTTGGTACAAACCACACCTTCTAACTCCCTCTTTGAGTTGTGTTAAACAAACACGTTAGCGTATCATATAATAAGATTGTTTGTGAAGTGTGTATGAGTATTATGCACGTGTTAGAAAACACAATATTCTAACATGCACTTGAATTCTGTCATATATATGGTTACTTATCCGAGCGCTGGTTTCACAGGTGCTACGCTGTCGCGTGTCTACTCCCGAGTAATACTGGGCATTGCTCGAAATGTAGAGGGGAATACATAAAAGAATCGACACGTTAGAAAAGTTAACAAATTTGGTAACTTGATAATTATTGTAAATATTGTTGTATGTAAAAGAACAACCCAAGTGAACAAGATCTGATAATGTCGGTCTGATGAATGAAACATGTCACCCAATTAATATCCCACGTTTTTGTTCGACAAGTGTATAAATAATTCAGTAGGTTAATTGCATAAGCGTTATTCCCCGCCCAATTGACTTGGGCACTTTCGGGTTGATTTGATATTGGTAGACGTGAATGAGTAAAGCCGCTTAAGGCCTGTAAGGACAGGGTCTAACGACCGCAACACGGATAAGTCGATATCTGAAACTCGTTTCCCAATCGTCGATATATTTGTCTGATAGAGTGTTCTTGCAAGGTTCCTGACCTGCCCACAGATTAACGGCGTATGTACACACTTCTTCCAAGCAAATGCTGAGAATGTGGCTTATTTCAAGTCCCAGTCGTAGGCTCTGATAATCACAGTGGCGTTGATGACCATGTTGTTGCAAGCCAAGCTTATTTATTTATTTTTGACTTTTACTCCGTTAGAGTCAGGGATAAATGTTACCCATTTAAAGCAATGATTTGTTTTGTGGGATAATAAAGGTATTTGATGAGCTGGATGCGCACAATTAAAGAGACACCCATATCTAGGGCTGGACTCAAACTAGCACAACTCAAGAGACTCGCTCGGTGACCTTGAGCTCTCAACCATCTTAATGACAGTCATAATCACAGAATATAAATCCTCAACGAATAAATTTAAATATCCACAGGACAACATCCTCTCACATAATACATTATATTTTAATGAACTGTGAGAGAAAAATTAATAACTTAAATGAATAAATTATGCCAATGAAATTAGTATATGCCATTAATGATGGAGTGAAAGGAGCCCTTAAGGGCACCAGACTCCTAGCATTTCATATCGCCATTTGGTGACTGACTGAAAGAGAGTGATACTATTGGCCTTGAGCTATGGGTGCCGGTAAATTGTACTTGCAGCTCTCCATTGGAGACTTCAACGCATTCAGCTACGCTGTTGGCAAATGAAGCATAAGGAACCTGATGGCTTTCACCTCATTTCCTTCTTTTGGGGTCAGACACTTCGCAACTACCATTTCCAAATAGCTTACCGATAATGAGCATTGTGAGACAATTTCTGAAGAACACACAATCCTATTCTAAGTTGGAACGTGACTCGGACCTCTGACGTCAGCGGCAAGCTTGTACTGTAGCCTACTCTACAGTGAAGCTGTGCCCTGAAAGACAGTGCACTTCAAACGGAGCGTGCTGAGGTGAGATCTCTTGCACGTGCAAAGTTGTGCAAGCGTATTTCTAGTGATAAGCCTCGAAATTGTCGACATTTTCGTTTGTTGTACATCTCATGTCCTACAGATCGAAGGGCGGTGTGACACGCCAAAGATCAGAGCACGATTTAAATGCACACTTTATAATACATTATATTTTTAAGCAAGATAATAATAGTAGCAGAAGTACTCGCCTTTTTGTACTTATTGGAAAAGAAACCATTCACATAATCACGTATTCTCAATAGATTCAGCCTTTTTTTCGGTCTCTCTTCCATAGCTGGAATGCTATACGAATGTCTCGTAAACGGTTGATTCTACGGCCTTAAAACATGAGGTCCCATCTGAGTTTTGTTTCTTACATCATGGGGCTTAAAATGAGCTTTCGTCTCTCTAACTTAGGTTAGTTAGTTAGTTAGTTAGACATTGCTGTTTTAAGGGGTGGAACAGCGAGGTCATCTGTCCTTCTTAACATAGATAAAAATAATACAAAATTAGTAGAGTTAAAATTTAGAGGTGTATTCTTAAATATTAAAAACAGCATTATATTAGTAAAATAAAAAATAAAATAAAACTTATAAATAAGCGTTCAAACAAACAAACAAACAAACAAACTAACAGTCAAACATACAAACAGACAAAAATAATAATTTTGCGCGCATTCGTCATAAAACAGTCTGAATCGTGTAAAGAACGCACAATTCGGCGGAAGTTCGGAAAAGGAAGGACAACTCTATTTGTTTATATACAGAGAGAGATTTTAATTAAGTTATAATATTAGGCTATATTTCTAACGAATATAATAATATTAGGTAAATAGTCAAAATACATGAAAGTGATAACTTGAGAATGTTGTGGTTTGTTTATTTCACTCATTTTTTCTCCCTTTGTCACCAAGGTACAGTCAGTAACAAAACGTTTCTATGTTACAATCCGAGAGGTGTCAAGGAGTATTTCATAAAATATACTTTGTAGACCTCTCTTATGTTAACGTCTTTGCGTAGGGAAAGAAAGCTTCTTCTATAAACATCAGGCAATCCAAATATACATTCCTAATCTATTTCGATCACTGGTTTTTACATCGCGTGATAAGGTTATTGCCTGCAAACATATAGTGTCTCGCCTAACTAACGGAATTGTGAATATTATGTCTTGCATTTATGACATTTAATTTTGCATCATCAGAAAATTCTTCTTAAGACTACGCAATCATTTTATTACATTTAACAATATGAATTATTGGGGAATGGGAACTTCGCGGGGCGGGGATAGACGAGGACGACGCTAATGTGGCAGTGAGGCCCGCAGTTGAGCAAAGGTGGTGATGTCAGGAGTTATTGCATTTCTGAAATAGTGCACGGATCGTCTCAATGAACTGTGTGCAGTATTAACCGGTTCTAGGGCAAAGTTAGTTCATCTCCCGCGCAAAGTGGAACAGAGTTGAGAAACATCATGAAAGGTTATGACGGTTCTTGCTAATGTCGACATCTTCATTGTCTACCACTTGCAACAAACAATAAGTTGCCTCCGCTATCGCTTTTATTATTATTATTATTGCTACCACGAAGCTCGCTGGCCTATGAGGTCCCGCCCGTCTAGAAAATGATGATATGATGATGATAATTGTTGTTTAAAGGGACCTAACATCTAGGTTATCGGCCCCTAATGGTTTGGGTGATCGTGAAGATGATAATGAAATGTAAACTATAACTAAAACTAACTACTAACCTACATACTAGAAGAAGAAATGGAAAACAAAAGGAGAATAAGGCAAATAAAGGACAGGGGGAAAAGAAATGCCCTCAACCCTCGTAGAATGCGGATTGAGGGACTTGGAAGAAAGGAGAGCCATAAAAGGCAGATAGGAAAGTGAAAGAGGAGAGGTCCGCCCCGTAGGTAATGGATAAAAGGGGGGAAACCGGATCCAGTTCAGGAATACCTCGGGGTCGCCAACTCTCGTACTCACCAGCCGTGAGCCCTTGAGGGTGTAGCAATATCTAGTGTGCACCAGAAGTGGTGGGGCTACACACACCCTGCCTCCTTGAGGGCCTTGAGCAGAAGGCAGGAGATAACATGAAAAGAAAAAGAAGGCTGACCCCTCGCAGAAGGAGGGTATCAGAAAAGATGAGACAAGGGCCAATTAAGGCTGGAAAGGAAGAGACTCCCTAGGCCTCGGATACCCTAATACCGTCGGGGTCGGAAGAGAAAAAGAGTTGACCAAGTGAGGTCGACAGGAAAGAAGACGGAGAGGAGCCCGGTACAAGTAAGTGGAAGCAATGCCGGACTCAGCTGAGGCCCCGTGGTCACCAACCCATGTCCCACTAGATGTGAGCTCCTGGGGGGGGGGGTCTAGAAATAGACACGAGGGCTGGAATAGGCCGCATTGAGGACAAATAATCAGCTGCTTGATGCGCCCTCTAGACCAAAATCAAGGTTATGTAGCTGAGGGTAACGTCACGCTGGACACATATCATTTTTAATCTGAGTTGAATTCGCTGTTTAGATACGCACAATCCTCGGAGACATTATTATTAGAGCTCAGCGCAATAGGCGCTAAAAGTTAAAATAGACATTTAGCATTTAACCTTCCGTCGGTCGCAACGTTAGTGTTTCAAGAAACGGTATCATAATGATACATTCAAACAAGACGTCCTGCTACGGCTTAATCAGTGTCATCTTTTTGTGGCAGCTGTTCTGGGTATATGGCATATCATGTTTCCTTTCAGGTACCTACAACATATCGATATTACCTGTTATTTTTCACTTGCGTAATACATATTTCCTTTATCGTTACACATTTTGTGAACAAATGATTGACGGCGTCGGTCGCAGTGTATCAGTCAGATACATCTATTTTGTAATGGGGTAGTTGAACCCTCTACATGCGTGTTAACTTCTGTTAATGTTGTTTGTTTTCTTTCTGTGTATTCCAGTGGAATCATGTATTTATTATTTATTTCTAAAATACAGTTTTCTTTGAACATCATACAATGCGAGTAAAAATAATTACAAGTAACGAAAAACAGGAACTGCAAACTAAATATTCATATAAAATTAGTTTCTGAACAGCTTCTATATCCCAAGGATCTTACAGATTATATGTTTGCTTCTGTGTCATCATATCAGATGTAAAATCTACAAATCCGCTCTGAACAGCTGACAGTGTGACTCCACGAAGACTGTGAAGTGACTGGTTGGAAATGGAGGGGGAAACAGAAAGGTGCCTAGCACAACAATGCCGCGAGAAATATGCGCGGTTGTATCATTCTGATACACATGCGACCGACAGAAGGTTAAATACACATTTCACAGCGGCATAGAAATATCAAATAGGCATTCTCATATATTAAATTTATTAAATTCACTATTATTTAAATGGTGTGTAAATTACAAACCTTGTTTTTTTTTACGTAAAGCAAATACAATAAATGTGCATTGCATATAAAATACAGTGCTATTCCATTAGCAAAATAATCAACGGTCTATATTTGAAAACCAAACTGCAGCTTGCATTCAATTTCAATGAGTTCTGGATAACTTCTACTACTTTTATCAAGATTTTCGCCATCGTGATTTCATTATTCTAAAAGTTCTCATTATAAAGGCTGCAGAAAGGCTCACAATAGGCAATTATAGGCGCCATAAAATCAGTGTATATTACTCATGAAACATGCAAAGCAAACAAAGTAACAAAAGAGGCAGATGCTGAAGGTTTTTTGTTTTGTTTTTTGGTGGTTATTTATTAATGTGAGTTGACCTTTGTGTTAAAAATAGTAGGGGAGGAAGAGCGGTTCTAACGAGTGACACTAGCCGCTCGGCTACGCAAAATTAAGGCATTACACCGCACTTATCAAACCTGAAGCCTTGATCACTGGAGGCAGGTCTCTCATTAAAGACGAAGAGAAACAACAAAGGAAGTTATTGAGGAAGATCCTTGCACCAGTCTGCTCACAAGGAATGTGGACGAAACGGAAATCTCAGGAGCTTGATCTGCATGCTGAAAAGATCAGCGACACCTTCAGGAAAAGGCGATTGAAGTTCAACGCTAACCCCACTCGTTAGAACCCACCTTGCTCCCCTACTGTTATTTTTGTCCTAGAGACTTGAAACTTGGTTTGGGAGCAGAGGGGGGTAAAGACCATTAATTTACGTCGAACTACCTTGTTTGTAAAATTCTTAGTTTCCAAAATATAGCCCACTTTCAAAATTGGAATTTTTTGAAAAATAAGAAAAAATTATAAAGTTTTGTTCGAACTTAAAGGACACAAAGACCTTTCGTTTGAGCCTATATATGACTTTAGGATGTTTGGTTTTAAAATAATACCCTCTGAGAACATCTCATCCAACGTAGGCTGCCAGAAATGACAAAATACAATACAGTATTTACGAACTAAAGGGCATGATTTTATCCTCGTAGTAAAACATTCAAATATATATTAAGAAAATTAACTTACAGTATTGGCATCTGTTGTGAGCCCCTGATCCACTGTCTGTGCAGCGAACTCAAAGAACTTACTGACTGTGCTTGACGCTCCAGCAGTAAGAAACAGAAAACGAAAGTTCGATGATTTTCCGACGGTCAACACGATTGTACCCAAATGAGGTGGGTTATTCCCCAATCCTGAAAGAAAATGTACATGAGATTAATAAATACACTTGGACGACCAGTTTTGATCGTCAAGCGATCATCATCAGATCCATTACACTTAGGCTATAAAATCTAAGCCTGAAAGTATGGGTGAAAATATTTACAATATGTGTGACGATTTGAACTATCTCAACTAATACCACAACTATTGAAGTGTACATATTATAAAATTATTTTCACCCATATTTTCAGACAAAAATTTCGTAGCCCACGTGTAATGGGTCTGATGATGATCGCTTGACGATCGAAACTGGTAATCCAAGTGTATTTATTAATCTCATGTAATTTTCTTTCAGGATTAGGGAATAGCCCATCTCATTTGGATACAATCGTGTTCACCGACTGAAAAGCAACAAACTTTCATTCACTAAAAACGGCTTCAAACATCATAAAGTAAGAAACACGATGCGATCAATAATTAAAAGGCCAATTTAAAGCAACTGTTTTGATTTGCATTGCAAGAAAGGAAAGGCGCTATTTTTGGTCTTCATTGTGTGAAAGAATGGTGGTAACAAGCTTCCTCAACATGTTGTCTACAAAGGTTCAATGGCTCAAACCGCGAAATATTACTTTTAATACAAAGGTTAACTCACATTAATAAATAATATTAATAAATAACCACCAAAAACAAAAAATAATGAAATCACGATGGCGAAAATCTTGATAAAAGTTCTCATTATAAAGGCCCTTGAGCTGAAGAAAGGCTCACAATAGGCAATTATAGGCGCTATAAAATCAGTGTATTTTACTCATGAAACATATGTATATATGCAAAGCAAACGAAGTAGCAAAAGAGGCAGATGGTAAAGGCTGTCAGGGAACTGTAGCCAATTAAAAGAAGTGCAAAGGAAATATGAAGGTAGATTTACCACGTGAGTAGTTGACTTTTGAACCTGCTGTCAGTACCGGTTGGTGCCGGCCGAGACAAGGCTAACTGCTGGTTGGAGCGGTGGACGCGTGCGTGTCTAGAGCAGGATTGTTCGTTAACAGTCAAACTGCAAGGTAATCCACCCTGGAACTTGCCAGATGCTTACATCAATGTGGTACAATTCCCACAACGCTTTGACGTAACCAAGATATCTTTCAAGTTGGGGTTGCATTCAACTGCGCACGATTGTGCGAAAAGGCTCTGTAAATGTACCGTTAGCAAGCTCAAAGTCGGTAAGGTAGATTAATTTGGTGCAAAAAATATTTTGAAAATGAAGACTTTGGGCATTCCGAAGCCTCTTAATTTATATGAAATGTAACTTTCTACGCTGCAATTTTATCACATATAGCACAAATAGTTTAAAATTTACACAGATAATGGAAGTGAATGAGCCTTGACTTCAGCCAGTCTTTATTATTCTCGAGGCATTTACAACAAATGACTTATTAAGTTTCACCGTGCGATGTTGAGGGCTCGCTAGAACGGAGGATTTAGCCAGGTAAGGAGGCGTTTTTGTTATTACAATTCTCAACAGTAAGCAAGAAGTTGAGTACAACCGTCTGTCCCTAAACTCCAACCAGACAATGGACTCCGTCTTGAGGAAAGAATTCATGATGAAAATCAATAAATGTAAAACAAAAATATTGGAATGCAGCCGAATGAAATCAGAAACCTCTATGGACATCAAATTGGCAGGTGCGAAGCTAAAGGAAGTAGGAGACTTCTGTTACTTAGGAAGCAAAATAACCAGTGATGGACGAAGCAAAGAGGATATTAAAAGTAGATTGTCTCAGGCAAGGAAAGCATTTTTACAGGAAAGGAATCCGTTGACATAGAATATAGGTTTTAAGTATTAGGAAGTAATTTTTGAAACCCTTTGTCTGGGGCGTGGCGCTCTATGGAAGTGAAACTTGGACTGTTGGCTCAGCAGAAAATAGGAGAATAGAAGCATTTGAAATGTGGTGTTACAGGAGAATGATGGAGATCAGATGGGTAGATAGGGTAACAAACGAAGAGGTATTAAGACGAGTGGGAGAGGAGAGATATTTCTGGTGACTGCTAATTAAGAGAATAGATAGGTTGTTAGGACACATACTAAGACATCTAGGAATAGCAAACTTAGTTTTGGAAGGAAGGGTCGAGGACAAGAACTGTAGAGTAGACCAAGGTTAGAATATGTTAAACAGATTGCCTCGAATGTGAGGTGTGGTAGTCAAGTAGATATAAAATTATTAACTCATGACAGGGGGCATGGAAAGCTACATCAGACCAGACAAAAGACTGAAGACTCAAAGAACATTTTTTACGATTCTGAAGACGTGAGATATCGCTATTGGAATAGGAAATAGTTATGTAAGTTGGTACGGAAGGCGGAGAACCCAGACGTGAAGTTTATTTCGCAAACAGCTGTGTCCATGTCCAGATCACATTCTGGACAGAACAACTTTCTCTCCGCCACGCCGTGTTCAAGCCGTTTAGCATTTAACTACAGTTGGAACAACCACGTTGAAGGCTATCAAGTTGTGCTGTCTGTTGACGGAGCGTCGTGAACACTGCCAAGAACCACTAATCGCATTAAATATAATATAGCTTGTTGCACTCAGCGGGAGCACTACGAACTGGTCGAGCACAGGAATATTGCCTCGGTCAAAAAAGTCATCCACTCTTTGAATTTACGTTTTATAAACAATGTTAAAACAGGTTTAATTAATTTAAAATGAATATTGCGAGTATTTAATCATGTACACCTCAAATACAAACATTTTTCAGTTAAGTAACACCAATTAACACACTGTATTTTTGTGTGCGGGAAATCAGAGAAAATCCATTGAATGTTCTCCGGATATTTAGACAACATTTTATTGTAATCATAATCCAGATAAGCGGCTTCGGTGGCGTAGTTGGTAGCATGCTGAACTGCTGTGCCCAAGATAGTGGGTTCAACCTGGTGAAGTCGTCGACTTTTTAAGAGCGTTAAAAATCCTTCAGCATGCCTTCCTTCGGAGGGGAAGTAAAGCCGGCGGTCTCATGTCATAGATTTATGGCATGTAAAAGATCTTTTCACAGTCTAAACTTGTGTAAAGCTAAATTGTTAGGTTGGATTTTGTCAGAACGCTCTATCAAAGTTCCAACGTTCACCACTAGGTATCATTGATATCTGGTAGCGAAAGTTGGAACTACTTGAAATTGAACGGAAATTGAAGGGTGTCCGCTGGAAGCAGCTACACAATCAGGCGAGCCGTACATGTCCTCGGACACTCCCGGCACTAAAAGCCATACGATAAATAAATAAATAAATAAATAAATAAATAAATAATCCAGATTCGTGGCAAAGTGGATAGGATGCTATCCTTGGGATGTTAACTTCATACGGCTAATTCTCCTCGAGTGTTCATCATTCAGGTCGCCCTCTGCCCTAGGCCTCTAACACAGTTCACATGCTGTTATTATTATTATTATTATTACTATTTTACTTTCGAATGTAGCCACTTTGGATTACGAGTTAACCTCTGCCAGTATCTCTTGAGCCCATCACTCAGTGCCTCCTTCCCCTCGGGAATACCGATTTCTGTAAGATTTTTATTACATTCTTGGAACCAGCCTATCTTTCTATTTTTTTATTTTTTTAAATTTTTGTCTTTGGTTTCACAAAATTCCAAACTTTCTTTGGCAGTCGATCATCGGACATTCTGAAGATGCGCCCGTAGAAGAGCAACCTTTCCTTTTTCATTGTTGACGTGACTAGTTCTATCTTTCTGTACAACTCTTCCTTTGATGATTTCAAACGCATGTGTCCGACAACCCATCTGTTGTCTCAATATCCTGCGTTCTCTTTTGACTAACTGGTCGACTAGTCCCCGTCTGTTCATAGTCAAAGTTTCCGCAGCTTATAGTCCTTCGTGTTTGACAACCGTGCTGTAGTGGCGTAGTCAGTAGCATGGTTAACTGCTATGCCCAAGATCGCGGATTGAAACCCGGCCGAAGTCGTCGGACTTCTTAAGAACTTTAAAATACTTCAGTATCTCTTTTTTCCGAGGGGATGTAAAGCCGGCGGTTCCATGTCATAGATGTATGGCATGTAAAAGAACCTACCACTGCAATTGGTGATGTGTAGGTTATATTTGGCTAGTTAGAAACGCTCTATCAAGTTCCAACGTTCGCCGCTAGGTGTCAGTGACAGTGTCATCTGGTAGCCAAAGATGGAACTCCTTGAAATTGAACTTGTTAGGAGCCTACGTGCGTTCAATACCCTACTCTGGCCATTGGCTGCAATTCATATATAAGTATTATTATTATTAGTATGACATTCATTTGAGCACATTAGTGGGTACAAATCGTTGGCTGATTTGCAAGTCGGTGTGGCAACTTCTCTTAGGGAACTATGGAGCAGGTCTCCAAGATGACGGCCTATGTAGACCAGGATATTCCCAATTTCTAGGTTGCGAGCCAATGATTTAGGAATGATGCCGGTCGAAGAGAAACCACTATAATTTCCAGTCGGGCTCCTTAAACCAATTATCATCATGCCTATTAACGCTTTTCTATTATCATGGAGGTTCCTGCTCGATTCCCAGCTCAGCCATCCTTGAAGTAGTTTTCGGCTTCTTACCTAAGTATACCTACCGACATAGCCTACCTAGATTTTACCATGCTTTACAAATACACACGGTAGTACAATGACACAGGTTATCAGACACCCAAGTACACGGGGCTACCTGACGAATCAATAACAACAACAACTCATACTCGTATTGTTGGCTATTACGAGTCTTGGAGCTCAGGCTGTACATGGGCAACCTTCAGCAGTCGTAAGTCCCAATGAGCAGAGACCTTGCCCGGAGCAACGGTGCTCATTATTGGAGCGGTGTCTCTGTGAGTCAACTTAACGGTTATTGGCCCATTACTATGCTCTCCACTCTTAAAACACGTCCCTGAATATAATTGGGGAAACCATCACATGGAATAATATTTCAAATCCAATAGCACGTCTTAGAAAATCAATTCTTAGACGACCTTCAATTACGTAATTTCGCCTCAAGTGCATTGCAAGATGACGTTCGTGGTTAATATTGAGATAGACTTCCGCAATCAAGTTCTCTACGGACTTGAAATTAAGCTCAGTGCACAGTGGCTTCACCACGTGGTCTATCAACTTGCACTCTTGGCTGTCACCCTAGAGGTCCCGGGTTCAATTCCCGTCTCTGCCAAGATATTTAATTCTGGTCTGAGGGCTGGAACAGGGTACACTCGGCCTTGTGAAGCAAAACTAAACATAGATGGGTTCGATTCCTACCTTCGCCATCCTGGAGTTGGTTTTCCTTGCTTTCCCACTTGTAATCCAGGCAAATGCCTGGATGGTTCCTAACTTAGGGTCACGGACGCCTCTTTCCCAATCCTCTCCTGAATTAACCCTTTATAGGCAGAATATTCATACAGCTATATTATTTGTATTTATTTAAACTAATTTCAAATATTTTAGACTAATTTTAATTTTGTTTTGTTTTCTTTTACATTTTAATATTCATATTTATTTTATAATAAATTGTTATTTGTATTTATTATCTTAAAATTAAGATGTTATAATTATTTTAATTTTATACGCTTATTTATTTTTTGTGGGCATAAATCGAGAAATCACGTGGGCAGACTGATGGAATGATTACTTAGATTTTTATACGCTCATTTATTTTAAATTTTAGAAGCATATTTATTTCTAATTTAAATTTTTATTATCATATTTTATTCTTTACTTTTTCATTTTTATTGTTTTTCTTAAAAACAATTATAAAGCACTTTAGTCCATGGAGATAAAAACATGTTTGGTTTTAAGCAATATTAACACTTCCAAAACAAAATCCGTTGATATACGGCTAAAAGATGCAACCATCTGCATATTTGATAATATCATTTGCCCATATAATAGGTGGTTAATTTAGAGAGGGTAGAAAATACACGCACTGCCACAGACACTGCAATACCGCAGGTTATCAGACAAAATGTTCACACTCCTAAATACATGAGGCTAAAATGGCCTATATAAAGCCCTCAAATGAAACAACAGCAACAACAACACTACGTAGCATTGGACAGCTTAACCGTCGATTATTCGTGGCACAGAATTTTGATCCGCATTAAATTGTGTAATTTAATATTTCTTTAACTTCAGGCTGTTATTTTATTGTTCACCGTTATAATACAAGTCAAGTTTAAATTAATTTCGGCGGTTTGGTGGCGTAGTTTGTAGCATGATGAGCTTCAATACCCAAGGTCGCGGGTTCAAACCCGGCCGAAGTCATCGGATTTTTTAAGAGTGTTAAAAATCCCTCAGTATGCCTTCCTTCGGAGGGCAAGTAAAGCCGGCGGTCCCATGTCATAGATTTATGGTATGAAAAAGAACCTTCCACTAACTACACTTGTGTGAAGTCAAAATTTCTAGGTTAAATTGATAACGCTATATTAGTTCCAACGTTCGCCACCAGGTGTTGGCTGCGATGGCATCTAGTAGCCAAACCCGTAGGCTTGGTGTCGTGGACAGTACCATTTAGTGGCAAAATTAGGAACTACTTGAAAATTGATCGTCTGCAGTCCTTACCTGAATTACAGATACACACACTAATACAGTCATCACAATTAACACCGGGTATCAGACAGATTCTACACACACCCAAAGTACACGGGGCTACATGACTGTGTTGTCGCAGCCCCTTAACTAAATTAGTTTCATAACCATTCGGTAGCTGGGAAAACTTTACTGCGAGAGTGCATTTTTGCGGAGAGGAATTCTGCGCGCGACTGAATAAAGTTGTCGTTTAGATGGCGAAATATCGAGACGTATCGAGATTTTAAACAACCATAGCCGTTCACCGCCCTCCATCCACCAATCAGATATGTTATAACTTACTTCAAATAACAATTATTACTGTACAGTATTATTTAAAGGAATTTTGTATTAAAATATATTTCCAAATTCTTAATTTATAACTTCTTGAGCAATGTAATAAATAACGAATATGTTAACCTGTTATTAAATATAAATAATAGTAATTACATTACTTCAACAGTTTTTCCGGTTATTTATTATGTGGAACAAAAATCCGCGAGTGACTAAATACGTAACTCAAAGCGCGCGCCTAGTGTAGTGTTAAGACCATTCAAGCAACAACCATTTACTTGGACAGACACTTTAATCGAACAAAGAAAATCAATTAAAATGTGTCTCTTGCACTATAAATCCGGCCCTGTTTGCTAGGATGGTATCTGGTATCCTAGCCGCAAGCTCTGGTACTGAGCACAGAACAGTGAATGGCGCCTCCTACAATAGACAATACCGCAATACACGTACGCACGAAGTGTAGTCCACTACAGAAGGGTAATGAATCAAGGAATTGCTTGGGTGGCTAGGAGCTACTGTCGACCAAAATATATGTACTCGAGTTTGAAGGTTGTTTCTGAAGTAACCAATAGACTTAAATAAAATCCAATAACATCATCATTTTCGTCGTTCTATTTTACGTTAGTTCATGTAGGTTTGGAATTTTTAATTTATATTTTAATATTTTTTTATCGCACTTGAAACACAAAAAGTGCCCGTTTTAAGACTGTTTCAACCATGCGTCACATTTAAGAATTATTATCTCACAAACCCGTCATCAGATCGAATCCAAATTTTAACACAATATACATTGGAATGTTTTATAATTGTTTTATTAATTTCAACATTTTGTGTGATCAAGAACGAAAGTTGTTATCATTTTTGTAAGGTAACTTTTTCTCGGTTCGGGGTCGTTGAAAAATGTAGTTCTTGGTTGCGTTGTAATCCTTACACATCAAAAAGTTATGCCGTATGACTGTGAAGTACGTAAATTAATTCACTTATTTTATATCGGTTTGTATTTGTACGGGGAATTAAGACATGGTTCACCAGCTAGCCGCTCCGGGAAATGCTGTACAGCGTTGCTGATATGGAGCCCATCTCTTTCGAGCGAGGTGCGCCATGACACGTGATGGAGCCCATCTTGGCAAAGCTGTACAGCTTTTACCGGAATGGTGAATCATGTCTTAATTCCCCGTACAAATACAAACCGATATAAAATAAGTGAATTAATTTACGTATTTCACAACAATACAGCATACCTTTATGATGTATAAGGATTACAACGCTACCAAGAACTACATTTTCCAACCACCCCGAGCCGAGAAAAAGTTACCTTACAAAAATGATAACAACTTTGTTTCTTGGACACACAAAATTGTAAAATTAATAAATTAGTTGTACAACATTCCAATGTATATTGTGTTAAAATTTGGATTCGATCTGATGATGGGTTTGTGAGATAATAATTCTTAAATGTGACGCATGGTTGAAAGACGCTTGAAAACGTGCACTTTTCGTGTTCCAACTGCGATAAAAAATAGTATAATATAAATAAAAAATTCCAAACCTACATGAACTAACGTAAAATAGAACGACGAAAATGATGATGTTATTGGATTTTATGTAGGTCTATTGGTTACTTCACAAACAATCTTCAAACTCGAGTACACATAATATTTTGGTCGACAGTAGTCTACTAAATACTTTAACAACCTTCTAGGACTATCGTGGCCATTACCAGTATTAGACCTATAGTTTATTTTGACCTTCTTTGCGTTGATTACTTTAAATAATCTTTCAGTTAGTTTGTCGCTACCCATTCTACAGATAGTTTCAGACGACTCCTGCGTGCGTCATCAGTGAACCTGTCAGTTAAGGAATCGAGGTCCACATTTCATTTTCTCTCGTGGGGCCATACATTTTCCGAAGAATATTCCGTTCTTGCCTTTCAAATTCTGTAATTTCAGTGTGGCCACCGAGAGATATGGTTTCTGAGTCGTATGAATCTTCCGACGTAGTTTTATTATTATTACTACTACCCGCCCCAGCTTCGCCCGGGAACAGTTATGAATTACGCATCTTTTTCGATGTCAATGAACTCCGACCTACTGTATATCCGTTTTACGTCTCGGAATCACTGACTGGACTATTAATTATATTATCATGCAGATGCATGTGCAAACAATTCTTGTCAGACGTAATTTAAGAATGACGAGGTGCATGAAACACAAATTCCCCTTCCGTACAATCTTAACTTGACTGTGTATTTTGCGGAACGAAAAGTTCACAGGCGAAATGAAGAAAAGCTGAGTTGCACTTCCAGGGAAACTCCAAACACAACCACTCTTCTCTGAAATCTTAACTCAACACGACTCAACAGTTTGCTGCTGGCTGTATCTGGGGTAATAGGCTCCCCCGCTAGCTAGACTGTAACTGGGATGATAGGTTCGCCCCTAGATAGACCGAAACTGTCGCCTCAGTAATTGAATGGAGATTGTTGGAAGAAATGAAAACGTAAAACACTTATAGTGGGCGATGTATTGAAGATAGAGATTTGCTCTTGTGGACTTTGTTGTAGAATTCTTACACTCATAGTATATTGATATTTTAACGGTTTGCCCAGCGTAAGCTTAAGTTTTGTTTTCGACTTTTACACTAAAATCGTTACTGCTTGGCTCCCTTTTATCATAAATAAATGGGGCGTGGTGGCTCAGCGGTCTAGCTGTATGCCTCTCACCAAGGCGGTCCGGGTTCGATTCCCGGTCAATGCATGTGAGATTTTCGAAGTGAAATGGCATGTCCTGTGGTTCGGATTCCACGTTAAAAGGAGGTCCCGTGGCTCATAATCACAAGATTCACGGTCACGTAAAACTACAATCTTCCTTCCTTCCTTCCTTTTTCATAAATAAATAATTTTCTACAGACACCTTCCTCGATATATCCTTTGCAGAATGGTGAAAACCGCATCAAAATTCAGATTACCCGTGGCATCCAAGAATCGGGGACTTGGTTTTATACTAAGTAGGGATTATTGCAGCTGTGCCTTCCAACCCCCTCTCCCCTCCCCCCTCCCTCCGCCCCATTGGCAACCTGGAAGGTAATCCAGTCAGTAGTTGTGAGCTCTTGGGCGCTAATTCCCCGTGAAATTATCCTCGCTGCCGACACGTTCACTGTCCATTGTGTCTTATTGGCGTTCAGCTCCACTGGTTTCCGTAGCGGGCCACATCGTGCACTTGACTGGTACCAGTACTGCTTTACATGAATCTGTTGATATTTTGCTGAGGAACGTTGCACTTGACTGGTACCAGTACTGCTTTACATGAATCTGTTGATATTTTGCTCAGGAACGTTGCACTTGACTGGTACCAGTACTGCTTTACATGAATCTGTTGATATTTTGCTCAGGAACGTTGCACTTGACAGTTACCAGTACTGCTTTACATGAATCTGTTGATATTTTGCTCAGGGACGTTCAGTAACGTGTACCTCCACGCTCGAAAAAGAAAATGAAGTTCAAATTTCTTCTTCTTCTTTTTTAGTCTTATTTTACCCTCCAGGTTGGTGGTTCCCACGGACTCAGTGAGGGAACTCACCACTACCGCCTTTCCAGGCAGTGTCTAGAGCTGGGGACACTTGGTCGGAGTAGATACAACTGGGGAGGTGTGATCAGCACTTCGCCCAGGCGGCCTCACCTACAAAGCGAACAGGGACCGCATGAGGGATGGGAAGGGAGGGGAAGATTGTGATGGATAGGCAAGGAAGAGGCAAGGAGTCGGCCATGGCCTTACAGTAGGTACAATCCCGGCAGTCGCCCGAAGACGAAGTGGGAAACCACGGAAAACTACTTCGAGGATGGCTGAGGTGGGAATCGAACCCCCTATACTCATTTGGATCACCCGAGGCTGAGTAGATCCTGTTCAAGTCCTCATACCACTTTTCAAATTTCGTGGCAGAGCTGGGAATCGAACCCAGGACCTCCGGGGCTGCAGCTAACCATGCTTACCGCTACGCTACGGAGGCTGTGGCTGGATTCGATCCTGCAACCTCGCGCACAGAAAGCGAGAACATAACCGCTGAGCCACGTAGGCAGCCTTATGTGGAAGAGGTTTAAAGAAAAAAAGGCTAAGATCCCTCAGCATCGCACAAGTCATTTGTGGTGAATGCCTCGATAATATACAGTACAACAAGGCAGGGCTCAGTCCTATTATCTGTGTAATTATTAAAACATGTATAAGTTTATATTGTAGCATAATAGTATTACTTCGTATTAATTAATTAGGTTAAAACAGCTTGCATTTCCTTCTTCCCCAGTATTTAGACCAATAAGGTTAATTTAAGACTATGTATAAATGAACATGTATATTAGTGATAGTTGCAGCTAAAGGGACTTTTAGTGCTAATGGGGCTCGGATGTTTAAGACCTAAAAGTAGTCCCAATATGGAAGCAAATATGACCTTACAAAAGACAAAATATGACCTGAAAATAACTAATTTAATATGGCCGTCTTCTTTTAATTATAAATCCAAGCGACAATCCCTTCGAGATTAAATTGTTAGCTAAATAGTGTATTCCTATGTCCATATTAATGTTCTGAATATGCATGTTTAAGTGGTTATTTACAGACTATTTGTGTAAACACTAGTTCCCGGTGAGGACGATTGCACACCTACAGCTGCCGTCAAACTACCCAAATATGACGTTATTACCAAAAAATGCTCAAAATATGACCTAATTGTAAAAAATGTTCGAAATATGCATTCATATGACAAATATAAACCACTGTATTGTGACGATAATCACTTGATTTGCATCAGAAACCAATCGGACATGGTTAGTTGGTTCCTTAGTTTAGGGGCTGCGACAACGCCGTCATGTAGCCCCGTGTACTTTGGGTGTGTGTAGAATCTGTCTGATAACCGGTGTTAATCCTGATGACTGTATTAGTGTGCGTTATCTGTTTTTAATTCAAGTAGGGACAGCAGACATTGAATTTTTCAAATATTTCCTACTTTTGCCGCCAAACGACTACTAGTTCAGAACTTGCTTACTAGAGGCCACCGCTGTCGGCTCCTGGCGACGAACGTTGGAACTTAAGAGCATTGTTCAAATTTAACCTATAATTTAACTTTACCCAGGTGTAATTAATGGAAGGTTCTTTAACATGCCATAAATCTATGACATGGGACCGCCGGCTTTACTTCCCCTACGAAGGAAGGCGTACTGGTAATTAACTTAAATTAAATAAATTTCAATTTGAATTAGCCAGAAGAACGAATGATATTGAAAATCTTAATATAGAAAGAAAGGTGTAAGGTACAGAGGAAGATGGGAATGGTCAGCTGAAGAACATAATGGACTCTCCCTAAGCAAAGCTCTCCACTTACCTCGCGCTACCGCCCCTTAAAACAACAATTATCGATCAATCAATTAAGCAATCGGCTAATTGAAAATGAAAACTGTTTAGTTCCATAACCACTGTGGTTTATTAAGACTGCCGATGAGGTGGATGACTAATGACGTCACTCAACACCTGGCACCACGTAATTGAGTTAAAACACCATGTTTGTGTTTGAGTGAATTGTCGGCGAGACAGGCAATTAGAGAGGAAGGTTATCATAGTACACGCTGCACGGTGAATTAACACGATGACTGAATTCGTTCTCCTAAATACTGCAATTATGGAATCTTATACTAAATGGAAAGTTAATGAAGAGTCGGACATGTCTGAGAAAGGGCCAAGTTAGCATAGACACGCCAAACCATCGGACCCACGAGGTTACAAGTCTCGATGAGGGGAAAGTACAGTCTGGGCGGGAGCCTTGGGCGTTCCGGGACCTCCTTACCTCTCCAAGGTCGAGTCAATTAAACACTGATCATTTTCACCGATAATACCAAACCGTGACAAATTTCTCAGATTATAGTTTGTGTTGCCGTCCTCCGTATTTCCATAATTGCATATTTATTCATCGTCATATCCTTCCTTGTCTCCTGCCGTCCAGTGGCGCAACATTCATCTCATAGAAACATGATGCTTCAATTCACATTCATAATTTGTATTTAAGAAATATACATTGAAATTCACTCATCAACTAACAACTAATGATGATTAGAGATTTCTTTTGTCGTGTAGCCTCCTGAGAGGCCGAGTGCAGGTCTTTCTAGTCGACGCCCGTGGGCGACCTGCGCGTCGGGATGATAGTTGGAATGGATGTCTGTCTGTTAGGTAGTCAGCCCGAAGGCTGGTTGGATCCTCAAAAAGTACCGCCGTTACGTTATGTGAGTAGATACCCACAAAAACTCAAGGCAGCACTATTTTGAGGCGTTCTAGGCAAGAAGAGGAGTGAGGTAGTTTGCCATTGCTTTCCTCACTGAGTCAGAACAGTAGTCCTAACCCTATGAGTTGAACCTTTCACAGCATTCACAGGCACTGACTGTGCCCCGAATGCCATTACTAAGCACCACCCATACCTCAGTAGCTTCCATATAATCACAGCCATGAGTGAGACTGAGACATCGGTGAAAAGCCACCTTTTACTCTAGCCTGTGCCAACTGACAAATGCAAAAGTACTGTATTCATCAAGAGATGGCGAACAGAATGGATGAAGATAATGAAACTGGGCAAGGATGTGGAAGGAAGCGGCCGTGGCCTGTCAGAAGGTACTGTCCCAGCATTTGCCTGGTGTTGAAAATGGGAAACCACGGAAAACCATTTCAAGGACAGCCGACGGTGGGGCTCGAACCCACGCGTCTACCGAGTCAGCAGAGAGCTTGGCCCCTTTACCTAACGCAGCGCTTTAGCCCGCGTAGCCACTATTGTCGGTATTATAGAATTGGGGCGTGGTGGCGCAGTGGTCAAGCTGATGGCTTCTCACCACGGCAGACCGGGTTCGATTCCCGGCCAAAGCATGTGAGATTTTCAAAGTGAAATGCCATGTCCTGTGGTTCGGATTTCTCGTAAAAACGAGGCCCCGTGGATTATGATCTTGTGATTAACGGTCACGTTATACTACAATCTTCCTTTTGATTATAGAATTACGCGGGAACTCCATTTGCATTGTTGCCAACAGGACTGCATAACCACTGAGGTTTATTAAGACGAAAGTGGTCCCGGAATGGGTTTTGTCAAGAGAATTGGCAACTCCAGCTATCTGATATGACATCTAGCGGTAAAAATGAGAAACTTACCAAGTAGGGTACATTTGTCACGTGGTGACTGTTTGTATATGGTTTCTTGTATTGGTGAACAGATCGTAGTAAATTGTTCGTGTCTTTATACATAAGTAATAAGTTTTACTCGTTGATAGAGTGAAAAATGAGTAAAAGCAAAGTGTATTGCTCAGTTTACGGCTGTAAGTCGATGTATAAGAGGGCTGCGGATATACGTTTTCATCACTTTCCAAAAGATGCAAATAGCAATAGCCGAAATGTGATGATACCTAATAATACCTAATACCTAATAATAATACCTTTCCATCCCGGGAAGGATCTAACACTTGTCGAGGTAGACAGACAGAAGACCTGCGACGTAAAGCCAGCGAAGGTTATTCAGTTGTAAAACAGCTGTTACGATGGGCGCGCTGGTAAGATTGAAGTTACTTGAATAATTAATTAAATAATTAATTATTGGCTGCTTGGTAGGGAGAAGGGATGAGTTTAACTTGTATTAAAACTCGTGGGGCGACAGGAATTGCTTGATTTGGATGGTTAAAAGGTGGGTTTGGTGTTGAATATTTGAATGGTAGCGGAATCACTCATTCTACAGTGCCCACGGGGAGGCAAATTAGGCCTATATGACTCGTAGTGGAATAGCTCGAATATCGAAGAACTTAGCGATTACGAGGGGTAGGCTTGGCGGAAAGGCTGGCGGATCATCAGTTTGACATCAATTCACGATATAAGTCGGAGCTTGGAACAGTGGCGTCTGGTTTGCGTGGATGCTAGTCTCGGAATGATAAAAGTAGCACAGCTTCGGTGTGTTATTTATTTGTTTATGTATCGTAGTTCTCTATTTGAATGTCCTCGGCGTTGACTCAGGATCGACATTTACATTATATTGCGCATAATAGTACCGAAATAATGTCCGAAGTGTAGCCCTGTGTAAATTTGAATCAGCTGATCTACATCAACCATAAAAACTGATGCTTGATAATATGCAAATGACACCAAAAATCCAATGGAACACACAAATTAGATCACGTGTATCGCACAGTTATACATATATACAATTAAAAATAACACTGTCATTACTTTAGAGACCACATTTACTGATTATAACCGAAAAATAAAAAGTGTTCCATATCAAACGCGTGTTATTGAGTATTTTAAACCCTACTTATCCAGACCGACCGCAGCGCCCCAAGTGTTAGTTTGAGTTGCCAATAGGGTGTGGTTTTTAGTCGGTAAGAATCTCACACACTTGAGGAGTACGGACCCTTCTCAAAGTCTTGTGTAAGATTTTCCACTTTACTCGTAAATGAAAATTTAAAGAAATAGTGTCCTGCAAATAATAGACCTACTTGAAAATGAAAATCCACAACCTGCTTCCAGTCTCCGACCGGGTCAGGAATGGAATGAATGGAGCCCCTAACTAGCGGCGAGGATATGAACTGTGCCGGCTGCCGAGGCCTGACGCACTCCTCTGGGGCAATGATTAAATGAATGACAGATGAAATGAAATGATAGTGGAGAGTGTTGCTGGAATGAAATTTTGACAGGGAAAACCGGAGTACCCGGAGAAAAACCTGTCTGCCTCCGTTTTGTCCAGCACAGATCTCACATGGAGTGACCGGGATTTGAACCACGGACCCAGCGGTGAGAGGCTGGCGTGCTGCCGCCTAAGCCACGGAGGCTCAATAGACCTACTTCCATTGCCAAAATCAACAGCATGGTTAGACTCATTGATATATACTCTAAACAAATAATCAATAAACAATTGGCTTTTACAATGGAATTCAACGGCCAGTGTATTCACCGTCCATATACTTTCATACTCAAGTTTGTTGCTGAGGAGAATGCGATGAGACTGATCGCCAATAATAGAATCCTTATAATTATCCTTGCCAGCAACAATTTTCTTGCAAACGCACCTCAGCATGACATTCTTCATTTTGATATAAACAGTACGGAGCAGCTTCGGTGGCGTAGTCGGTAGCATGCTGAGCTTCTATGCCCAAGATAGCGGGTTCAAACCCGGCCGAAGCCGTCGGATTTTTTAAGAGTGTTAAAAATCCCTCAGTATGCCTTCCTTCGGTGGGGAAGTAACGCCGGCGGTCCCATGTCATAGATTTAAGGCATGTTAAAGAACCTTCCACTAATTGCACTTGTGTGAAGCTAAATTGGATAGGTTAAGAATGTAAACAACGCTCTTAGGTTTCTACGTTCGTTGCCAAGAGCCGACTGCGGTGGCGTCTAGTAGCTAAGTTATGAACTTGGCCTAGTAGTCGTTGACGGTGGCGCTTGGCGGCAAAAGTAGGAACTATTTGAAAAATTCTAAGTTGCAGTACTTAAATTAAAAAACAGATAACACACACTAATACAGCCATCACAACTAACACCGGTTATCAGACAGATTCTACACACACCCAAAGTACACGGGGCTACGTGACCGCGTTGTCGCAGCCCCTAAACTTAAGAACCAACCAACCAAACAGTACGGAACTGCTCTAAATAAACAATTTCCATCACCTGCTGCAGGTGCAATCTTTGCGTTTCCATGACAGTGAATTATGCATGAGAGTTTAGACTCACTTCACCAGCCACTGGAATGGAGGCAGTTTTAGAATGGTATGTCCCGTGCATGTCAAAAATCCTATTAACACAGGGAGGCTCACTCTTAAGGCTATCACCCCGGTGGTCCTGCTATATGAAAATTAAAAGTAGCCTATATTATAAATATTTAAATAATAGAGGTCGTTTTTCAGTGCTGTCTAAGTAACCTATTATTAGAAGTTTTCAGTCGGTAACACGAGTGTGTCCAATTAGTTTGGACGGGGAGTTACAATATTAATATAATTTCTTAGTGCCTGAAATGGATTGCATGAATTATGTATACATTAATAAAACACTTCTCACAAAATGAGGGGAGGAGCTAAATTGAATGAGAAGTTTCGAACATCATCAGATCATGCTCACTTATGTACAACAGCATTTATAATATTATTAAGTTACAGAATTAACTTTGTAGAGAGGCGGATTTTTTCAAGCAATAATTTTTTATTGCGTTAGTCTATAAGACTCGTGTAAGTGTTGCGTTTTTATTGTTGTTGGTACTTTTTATGTGTTTCAGTGTGAAATCCTAGTGAATCGTTAACTTCTACCGTAGCGAAGTGCTTGTGTTCTAGACTGCTTTGTTATTATCCATTACTTTTCTAATTTCTTATTAACTTGGTGAGCTTTTGTATTGGTTAGTGAGGTTAAACACTTATATACAACTGTGTTAACAATGTGGTTTTATAGACTTAGCTGATTTCCGGTTGTCCACTTCACTACACGTCTCCGGGGTGAAATACAAGGGCTATCCCTGTTATCCTGAAAGGTGAGGATGTGACTAGCTCGTGGTGTAGCTGGTACGGGATACACTCAGCCTTGTAAGGCACACATAGGGTTGCCGCCCCGCCCAACCTAGAAGTTGTATTATGAGCTTTCCCACTTCTAATCCAGGCAAATGCTGGGACAGTTCCTGCATTGAGGCCACAATGACACACCGTGATCCCCTGTGTCCCAACACCACATTTCTATGACTGTTTGTTGTTGTATTATGTTACTAATGATCTTTCTTTCTATTTCAGGTAAGTCGAGTGTCGCAGCTGAGCGGGTGAGTCCCGAGTTCTCTCACTAGGATGCACTGTATGTCTACGGTGACTATATTTTTGACACTCAACATTGGGACAACCTTGTTCGGGGGGGATTGTTGGAGGATAGAGAGATTATACTTTGACTCTAACATATAGAGTACTTTTAAGTTATGGCCTTTTACAAAATTTAATTTTAAGAAGTTCCACAAAAATCTATCAACCAAAAATCCAATATAGAGTGATAAATGAATACAAAGTTTATTTTAGTATTTTCTTTTATACAAGTACTTGACAAGTTTTGTGAGAAAAAATAAATAAATAGGGTAAACTGTACAGTCATTGGCACTCTGACAGTTATTGGCACTGCTTGCATTTATGTGAATAAAATAGTATTTTTTACATCAATAACATTGCCACAGAGTGTTTTATCTTTCCATTCTATTACTCCTTGGACTCTATACTTCATCTTACTGCCACCAGGTGAACAGTTTGGAAATGAATACTGGAACAAGTTGGTGTTGTTCATCACTCCTGGTATTTTGTTGACATCTTACAGTTTTGTTAACGTCTCTAGTTACAAACTTCGATGATCGGAGCTCAGTATACAAACTGTATTTTAAGGGTAAGTGTGAAAACATGTTGAATACGCCTTAATGTATTTATTCTGTGTTTATGAAGCACTCTAACCTATAATTATTCTGTGTAATGGGGGTGCCAATTAGTGTATTAAACATAACGATAAAATGCAGTACTTGGCCCCCTGTGCCAATAACTGTGATTTTGGTTTTCACAGTCTTGTTCCATGTCTAAGGTCTTGAGCAATGCGTTTCAAGTGGGAAAGAACATGTTCTACATGTTTGTATTAAAAGCAGAAGGCACACCAAAGAAAAGAAAGGTGCCAAGAACTGTACCTAACCAAGGTGCCAACAACTAAATTTAGCTGTTTGCTCACTTAATATTTCCTAACCGATTTATAACATGTTAAGGCTCTATATTCAGTTTCTTAATATTTATAATCAATATTCATAATGCACAGAACATGAGATTTAAAAAATGAGACAAACAACAGCAGATTTTCTGTTCACAATTATTCATTTAATTGCTTAGTGTCCTTAAAGTGCCAATAACTGAACAGTTTACCCTAGTAAGTTTATTTTTAAGTTTCTTACCGTACATCTTATGATTACCATGACAAAAACAATTCTTACGGAGTCTTTACAAGCGCCTGATGTCTTTACGAACTAGGACAGGGTCGATGATATTTCAAGACAAAACGTATTTTTTGTTTAATTACGCATATTTTTCAGAGTTTTTTTTTTTCAAACTTAAAAATCAGGACACTTTCATTATTATTTGGGATGCCGGGACATGCTCCTTTAAATCGGGCCTGTCCCGATAGTTTCTGGACGTATGGTGGCTATGTCCCATGCTCAAAACACAAGCTTCAGGACTGTGAATTGTTGATTCTGATAATAACACTGCTATAGATGATTGTTAATGGTAATGTTGTTTATCGTGCATGATTTAGGTTTAAAATACGCCTTCAAGAATGTGCTCCATCTAATAATTGGTTGCTACAACGACAAAACATTAACATGGCAATATTCACAGACACGTCATAAACAATAAAATTAAGTCACCCTCCCTTCCCTTTCCTACCCCTTAAATATCATTCTCCTGCAGAAACGATAAATCTCCCAGCTCTACATCACCAAATAACTCCACCGTGCCCCTAAAAACAACAACCATTACTCCCTCAAATTCGATAAACCAAATTTTCCCCTCACCAAAATATTCACGCCTTTCCTAAACCCTACACACCTCTGGCCCGAAAAGAGGCAGTGGCAATTGCCATGCGATGGAATGAAGTGACTGCTAAATAATAATAATAATAATAAACAATTAATTCGTGGTGTTACATTAGCAAGACTCAAAAGATTTTGTGGGGTTTCAAACTAAGTCCAAATATTAATATTCTGGAGGAGAGTAAGTCCTGGCTTTGACACTTCTAATTGGCTAATATATGATTTTCATACCTTCTTACATATTCTGGTAGTTTTAAGGGGCAGAACAGCGAGGTCATCTACCCCAAATTTTGGGAGTCATTACTGTCCATTATTACTACTGCACAGGAAATATGTGCTTCTATTTCTTCTTCATTCGAAGACGGCAGCGTATGAGGTGTCTTCAACTGTTGCTCAGGCGCACAGATTGACGTCACATTACTGTTGTTGACTACCCCCACTGTGCGTGACAAACCCCAGGGTGTCTATATTAGCTAACGCGGCTCTGCTAAGATCTGGATAAAGATTATTGTGGGGTTGGCAATGCTGTATTTGTTCATTATTCACGTGCATGGAGGACACAGCTGGAATGTTATCTATATAAGTCGTGATCTAAAAAGGGGAAGGCTGGGCGGGTCTCAGACAGCGGAGGAGTAACATCTATTACTACATCATCTCCAGACTTTTTATCATCTTTACAAAATGAAATTTGGCTAATTTCACTAGTTTAAAATTTGTCCCCCCCCAGGATTTGGTCTCCTCCAGTATTACTGTCCCAAGATACGGTGTGTTCCCATAGCCTTGCGCGATAATGCCCTTAACTACCAGGTCGGTGAAAATCGTCTTTTGATTATCATTAAATATATATGAAAATGAAAATCCACAGCCTGCTTCAAGTCAACCTACCGGATCAGGAATGGAATGAATGAAGCCCCCATCTATCGGCGAGGATATGAACTGTGCCGGCTGCCGAAGCCTGTCGCACTCCTCTGACGCAATGATTAAATGAATGACAGATGAAATGAAATGATAGTGGAGAGTGTTGCTGGAATGAAATTTTTGACCGGGAAAACCGGAGTACACGGAGAAAAACCTGTCTGCCTCCGTTTTGTCCAGCACAGATCTCACATGGAGTGACCGGGATTTGAACCACGGACCCAGTGGTGAGAGGCCGGTGTGCTGCCGCCTAAGCCACGGAGGCTATCATTAAATATTAATTGCTAGTACATACAAAATGTGCATACGTTCTGACAGGGAAAAAGATACAAGCATTACAAATAGATGTCCAACGAGTTTAACCAATTCACTGCCTCATGTATTTCTTGTAGCGTCCTACTGAACCTCCTTATTGGGCATTCCATGGCAATGTGATAAACCGTCTGTGGCACATCACTGCAATCGCAGGCTGGACTGTCGATCATCTTCCACTTATGCCTCCAATACTGGCATCTACCATGTCGGATTCTTAGTCGATTTAGTCCAAGTTTTCCGGGATAAGTTGAAACCAGGGGGCGTTGAGTTGGATCCAGAATTAGATGACATTTGTCTGGATTCGAGGAAACCCAATTGTTGCGCCATGCTTGATAAACATTAAATTTCTCTTGAACCAATTTCTCACCTAGTAACCAGGGAGGTTTCCTAGATGTTAATCTGAGATGTGGTTGAAAAATGTCCTGATGATTTGGTAATGAAGGATCTTTACAGTATTTTTCCCATTCTTTCGTCAATGCCATTTGACTACGGAGGTGAGGAGGTGGAATGTTTGAGAGGACTGGTAGGCCTAACCAATCCAGAGGTGTAGATCGGATGGTTCCTGATATAGTCCTCATGATTAAATAAAAGAATACATTAGCAACTAGCCTACGGTAGAGATAACCACCGGGTTTTAGTGGGGACACTCGCGTTCCCCTAATACAAACCCCTGGCGCATTATGAGAACACCACGTGACTTGCTGCTGATCAGATAATTCACTAAATCTGGGTCGATGCATGTAAAATGTGAGAGTACAGCGTTGCCAGTTTTATTACAGCACTGTTGCATGGCCGAGCCGTCAAGGAAGCATGTGCACTGCTTGTTGCTGTGGCGCAATTCCAATGCCTCGCCCACCTTGACACTAAACACCTTTCATTCTCTCATGAGGTTAGTGCCAAGAAGGGCTTCCGGACGTAAACTTATTAGCCACTTAGACTGACCCATCTCATCTCCGGGAATTATGCTGATGTTTGTTGTTTTGAGGTAGTCATCGGCACTACTGATGACATTTCATTAAAAGTACGTTATTCCTATTTTCTTGTAATTGATATCAGTGGGTTCCAAGAATATAAACTAGTGGATTGTTGCAAAAATGAAATAAAAATCATTTTTGGGGATCTTTTTCAAAGATTAATCACAAAAATAGCATGCATATTTGGGACTCGATATCCCCGCTGCTTTTCAAGCTAATCGAGCCATTGCTGTGCGGTATGTTCAAACTGTTGTATAGCAGAATCGATTTTTTGTATCTTTGAGGCAAATAATAGCTTCTGGTTTTACATTATTCTGATTGAAAAATATATTTAATTGGGGGGGGGGGGGGCGTGGTGGGGCTATTTTCGATTTAACTGCATCATCCTGCTATACAACATAGCTGCATTATTTGTCTACATTATAAATGAAGCTAATATCTGCATTCTAAGTGGACATTTTAACTGCTCAAGTCAAGACAAATATTGAAAAAAATGAAGTAAAAGTAAGGTAGAAAAGAAGGCAGGAAGGTAGTTAGTTAGTTATTGTTGTTTTAAGCGGCGGAACTACGAGGTCATCTGCCCCTGGAGAATGGTAGGAAGGGAGGAAGGAAGTAATCTTGTAGGTTTACGTAAATCTTAATATCGTGATCATAATCCACGGGACGTCCATTTTACGTGAATCCGAATCACTAGACGCCTCACAGACATTGGGTGGCGAGCAGCGTGACTCCTCCCCTCGGAAACTAAAAATTACCATTCCGGCATTTTGCTGGTGTGAATGTGGAAAAGGTGACTAACCCTGTCTATTGACAATCCCGTTTCTGAAATGTCGCGCATGTTGTTGGTCAATGTGGGATTATTAATGAGGAGCCATGAATAAAACATACTGAAGGAGAAACTGCGCGCGCCTCGCCAATTAACTCCTACATCATGATGATTTAATTTCTCGATCGTAAACACAAGACGTCTCCGAGTTAATTGCGGTAGGACGTGACAGTGGCTCCAAACTGATGAGATTTAAACATAGTGTATCTTATAGACGTAGAGAGGTTCACTCCTCTGGGTTCCAAACCACTCGTGTCCTCAGGAAACGTAAAACATAATGATACTGTAGGATCCCATTGAAGATACGTTCCAGGATGACACGTAAAACATTTGATTTCAGTTCAGTAGTTCCTTCGTTGGGGCCGATATCGGTCATGAGGCTTCATGTTTAACCGGTGACAACTCACAGGTACGGTCATAGCAGAAGTTATAGTTAGTGTATAAAAGATTATGATGCTAATAAGGCCTTATAAGGATTGTCTTATTTATTTTTTTACTTATTTATTTATTTATTTACTAGATACCTTCACCGGCTTCACACGGGAGCAATTACGGGATAAACGACCTATGTTTGGTTCCCTTCTCGGCAAGATGGGTTATAAAAGTGTTTTATATTAGTGATAATTTTAACTAATTCTTACTTAAATCACCTACAAAGAGGACAAGTGGCAAGCCTCAGGAATTTGCAATTGATAGGTCTACATAAGTTGCTTTTCGCGCAACTGAATACTCTCGTATCAATTGCACATGCGTGAGGCTCGCAGACTGCCCAATGTACCACTGCGAAACCGGGACTGACCGACTAAAGACCGTGGCGAGAACTGGACACTGTAATTGAAGATGCATCGCTCGTGAAAAGTGAGATGTAGAAACTTGTCGCCTCGGGCACATCCATGAAGAAGAAGTGGAACAAGCTCACTGGGTATTTACAAGTGGAAGAGCGAGCGGTCTGAGCGTCTCAAGTGAGCTGGTTGTAATGTTACCTTTACAAACAGAAAAGTGAGGTAACCTAGCTCTAAACACAGCTCGGTCTTCATAAAATAACACAACGCCTGCTAGAAGTTGTATCAACGTAGAAATCATTCACAATAGTCAACATTTAGTACCTTAATAACATAGATGGAGGAGAACAGGATGGACTGAAGAGAGCACAGTGAAGGGATACTTGGAAGAATAGAGGCAGCCTTGTGCTAACGCGCTCCTTAGTTGGGCATAACGAATCGCAAGAAAATACGTCATTTGGTAAAGTTCTATTTTTAAGCGACACACACACGGAGGAACTGTTTGATGAAGAGCAGGGACATGTACAGTGCTTGTAGAAAGTATAGGGGCAGGTCTAAATTTCGTTTGAAGCACATTTGTCCCTAAAGTAAGAACAATTCAGGCATTGTTTTACATGATGTTATTAGACATCTATATGAGGGGTTTGCATTTAACATTTCGCTGCTCTAGCTCTAATAATTTAGGAGATGGAATGTTTTACCTTTTTTAAAAAGGCTAAAATCCCTGGTTTTACTGCTTTTTTCTCTCTCAAAAACTGCTAGTCCTACAGCTATGCAATTTTTTACTGCAGCTTTACTACAACATATCAATCATAAAAATAAAAATACAACCTGGGGAAACAATTACTACTCATTTGGTCGCCTCTCAAACAAACTTTCTTCCGTAGTAATTTTGGCGGCAAAATTGGTCAATTTCGTTCCCCGATAACTTCCGATTGGCAACACTTCGAGCTATTCTGACTGCGCAGTTGTTTTCTCAGTGTCTTCTTTGTGATGGATCCGCTGTGGGCGCGTTCTCGAAGTTATCGCAGAACGAAATTGACCAATTTTGCCGCCAAAATTACCGGGGAAAAAGTGAGTCAGTCTGAAAGACTAGACTTTGTATCATTTTAAATCCTACAAATGCTGAAAAATGCTAGAAAGGCTGGATGCTTCTCGCTTCGCTCGAAGCTAAAGACTCTTGACATGTTTCAAAATTATCTGCATAATACTGATCTTGCTTTATAATACTTTACCTTGTTTCAAATTACTCGCGAACGGCAAGTGCAAACCAAGGGCAAAGCAAGGTCAAGCGCGCGGAGGCAGATGGCTGGATGACGTGCCCCTTCCATCCAGTCTAAAAACACTTATAGTGGGCGATGTATTGAAGATAGAGATATGCTCTCGCGGGCTTTTTTGTAGAACTTTTCATGCTGACCAATTCTTACGCTCATAGTATATTGATATGTTTAACGGTTTGCCCAGCGTAAGCTTAAGAAGCGCACGGACGCCAAGTTTGTTTTCGACTTTTTCACTGAAATCGTTACGCTTGGCTTCCTTTGATCATACATAAATTATTTTCTACAGAATCTTTCCTCGAGATATCCTTTACAGAATGGTGAAAACCGCATTAAAATCCATCCAGTGGTTCTCGAGATTACCCGTGACATCCAAGAATCGGGGATTTTTGTCTTATTCTAACGAAGTAGAGATTGTCGGGGAACACATGCACCAAGCGGTACTATGACGTCACACACCTCAGTGCATCTGAGTACATTTCGTCCCGTCACCGTAACGTAACGCCAGACCCCAGCGTAACGTAACGCCAGACCCCAGCGTAACGTAACGCCAGACCCCAGCGTAACGTAACGCCAGACCTCAGCGTAACGTAACGCCAGACCCCACCGTAACGTAACGCCAGACCCCACCGTAACGTAATGCCAGACCCCAGCGTAACGTAACGCCAGACCCCAGCGTAACGTAACGCCAGACCCCAGCGTAACGTAACGCCAGACCCCACCGTAACGTAACGCCAGACCCCAGCGTGACGACGAAGTCGACAAGATCATTTAAAATGATATAAAGGTTTGTTTGAGAGGCGACCAAATGAGTAGCAATTTTTTCCCAGGTTGGATTCTTATTTTTATGATTGATATGTTTTAGTAAAGCTGCAGTAAAAATGTCATAGCTGTAGGATTAGCAGTTTTTTAGAAAAAAAACCAGTTTTTTTGCCATGTTTAAAAAGGTAAATCATTAATCTCCAAATGTATTAGTGCTAGAGCAGTGAAATGTTAAATGCAAACCCCTCATATAGATGTCTAATAACATAATGTAAAACTAACACTGAAATGCTGGTACTTTAGGGACAAATAAGCATCAAACGAAATTTAGACCTGTGCCTAAGCTTTCTGCAAGCACTGTACTGAAGACCTGTCTTATGTAAGACGAGAGCTGGAAGAAGAGTGTGTGGTGCGGTCTTGCCCAATGTCTGCTCACTGAAAACCACGCGTTCTCGCCCGGGGCTCTACAAACATTGGCTTCATTTCCTTTTGGAGGTTAATTGCTACGCAAACTTCTCTACCTTTTCTGCTGTTCACAGTCTCTCCCTGTCAATATTTGCAAAATATATCAGCTGCCAGTGGCATTTGAACCACGGACGTTAAGCCTCCACGATCTGTCCAGTCCGAGAAGTTATTAGTTATTGTTGTTTTAAGGGGCGGAACTACGAGGTCATCTGCCCCTAGTCCGAAAAGGTTGTGGGCGTGAGATCTGTGAAACCAGGGCATGGCGCGATTCAAACCCAGGAACCTCACGTACTGTGGCGTCCACTGTCAGCTGATTACAGTCCATGTTGCCAATATTGCGACTTTCCTGAAAATTTAGTATTGTTTAGATATGATTTAAGGACTGTTTAAACTCCCGTTGATAACTTACGACTGTAGCGACTATTGTCTTTTACTTGGGGATTTCTTTAAAGACCTGAGTTGGTACTGATTACGAGTTGCCAGTATTCTACTGGGTAATTCCATATGCTGTACAGGTTTACAAAGTGACAACAGATGTTTCGCACATTAAAACAAGTGAGAGTGATAATAACGTTACTGGGCAAACTGGCTGCGTAGCTCAGCGGTAACGTTTTCGCGTGCTGTGCTCAAGGTTGCCGGATCGAATCCTGGCACAGTCAGCTGGCATTTGAGAGTGTGCAATTGCGAAAGAGGCGTGTCAGTAGATTTACTGGCACGTCAAAGAACCCCTTAGGGGGAAAATTCCGGCAACCCGGCGTTTCGAAAAACTGCAGTAGTTATAAGTAAAGCCGTGCACTGTTTATCCTCATAGTTTGCATTGCTGTGCGAATAAGCTGCGGATAGTTTTTAGAATACAATCCGAACTTGTTGAATATCATTATTAGGACCCAGCTGTTCATGACATATCATATTTTTCCGTTATGTTTTTATGACAAATGTAAGATGATGATTTAAGCTAATCTCAATCAAATTATGTCACTAAGCATAATTAACACTCCGAACCAAAAAGGGTTGCAATTCTGGCTGTATAACATTCATTTTAACCATAGCACATGACATACAAGGCCTAACAGACGACTTACTCGTTAAATGTTTAAATGTGTTGTATGATACTTTATATAATTAAAATATTATTCTAATGCCAGTAAATTAGGATTACAAATGGGCGGATGCGAATAACGTTTTATTTATGCGCGCAAGGCTCTAGTTATAAGGGACGTAAAACCAATAACATTATACCTATTATTATTATGAAATGACACTGCGTGAGATAATTAGTAATAACAATAGTATTGGGGTCGGGGATGGGGTAGATGCCCCTGGACTTGAAATAAGGTACTACGGGGTCATTATCTATGTGCGCCCCGATAAACAAGGCAAGCTAAGCCGGCTGTAACTGGCGCAGATTGCGGGTGCGCGTACACGGTTCAGCCGGTGGTGGCGCACTCCGCTGAATCATTTCGTTAGTTCACATGTGTTTTGTCATTCATATGGACGTGTATCTGCAAAGCTTAGACGTTAGTGTTGCACGTTTAGTGAGTATTGTGATTACTGTGATTGTTGGTCATGCCTAGACACCAATTCACATTGCGAGAAACTTGTGTATATCCATAATTCGTATATGAAATTAAGAAAATCGTGTTCTGAAACTAGACGAAAATTTCGAATCAAGTTTCCAGGAAGACCTGTTCCTAATGCCAGTACAATTAGGAGGCTGACTAAACTATTCAAGAAAACAGGCTCCGTAAATAATAAATATGTTAACAGACAACGTTGTGTTCTTAGAGAACAAAAATTAGATGAGATTGTTGTCCATTCTTTCATCAGAAGATGTCAGGTGTGTGTTACAAGAGAGGGAGCACATTTTCAGCATCGCCTATGAGCACTGTAAGTTCACATTATTGAACATGTTTGGTAAAAGTGTAAAAGTGCGCGCCTACCACCGGCTGAACCCTGTATGTGCGCCTTCGTTCTGCGCCAGTCAAAGCCGGCTTAGCTTGCCGTGTTTACCGGGGCGCACAAAGACAATGATCCTGTATCTAAGCATTTTCTTAGAGGAAGTGTTGGAAAACGCAGCAAGAAAAGATAAAGTTCCGCTCTTGCAGAACCAAACAATGGATATTCGTATTATAAGCACCGCGCGCGCTTCAAAGAATGAGAATTAAGTGCGGTTGCCCTTGTTGTTGTTGCCATGGTAACTAGGTGTTAGAAATATGTCCACGCTAATCCCGGATAGACCCCAGCACAAAAGCATATCCGTGTTAAAACAAAACGTCAGGGTAGCAGCTGTCAGCACTGGGGTTCGAACTCCCAATCTTTGGACTTGCGGGAGTCAGGTGAGTGACTTAACGCAGGGTGGTCAATGGTTCATTGAGGAAAGTTAGGGCAAACTAACTCTCTCCTCACGTTGCCTATTGTAGTCTACTGCTACGTTGCTGTTTACGGATTTCATCTCTCACATCACCCAGAGTGCCGTCATTTTAGGATCCGACCACCCTCCGGGCTCATAAGGTTATACAGAAGGATTCTAAAGACACCATGGACTCATAAAATTACCAACCAAGAAGTATTACGAATGATGAATAGTCAATAGTCAATATTGTTAAATGCCGCAAGGTTCAATACTGGGGCACATAATGAGGAACAGAGGCAGATACGAACTACTGCAATGCATTTTGCAAGGAAAATTAGAAGGAAAACGAGCCCCAGGATGAAAAAGAAATTCCTGGCTTGCCAACCACAGAGTATCCACCCAATTGTTCCGGATAGCGACCAATAAAGTCAGCATAGCCAGAATGATCGCCAACGTGCGAAGCGGACAGGCGCCCTAAGAAGAGGAGTAGTGTGATATCTGTGATTGTTAGTGAATGCTCAGGTTGGAATTGAATATGAGCTTAGCTTATTGTTTGGGCGATGTGGTGCAGCTGCTAGCACTTCCACTGGCTACACTGAAACTCTCAGATCCACCAGCCCTAACCTGGGTAGAGTGTAGATTCGTCCTGAAAATGATTACAGGGGAGTGCGGTGAAGTGAAGTTGGCAGCATTGTCTGATCCAAGCATCATTCAAAATGTTGACCAGTTTTTTCGTCAGATTATTACTGCAAAGGTAAAATGTTGATAATTAGAGTTTTTTTTAGCGTATGGATTATAGTGCCGGGAGTGTCCGAGGACATGTTCGGCTCGCCAGAGTTAGTAGCTGCTTCTATGCGGACACCCATGGGGTGAGCTACAAGTACCGTCGCGTGTGGAGTGTTGTCTGAGGAGGAAAGTGTGAATGTAATGACGTGCAATTGGAAGGTAGCGGCTGTGGCCTATAGTTAGGGACCAACCCCGGCATTTGCCTGGAAGGAAGATGGGAAACCACAGAAGACCATCTTCAAGGTTGCCGGCGGGGGAGATTCGAACCTCCCCGCCTCCCGGTTGTGAGCGGCTGCCTGCAGCCACGCCGTAACGACCACGGCTAACTCACCCGGTATAATTAGAGTACCGTATGAATGCGGTGTTGTACTCAATAACCTGGCACAGTAAGTACCAACACCTTGCATATACAAGACCAATAAGAACAAGTCTACATCAGCTGGGCTGATGTACACACAAGAACGTTACGTCACAGTTCCGCGGTGTGACGTCACACACCAGAAACAGCGAAATGCCATCGAGCGCGTGACGCATGGGATGTTCTCTCAAAGGGCACCGAGTATGGGACCTCACTCTTCCTGTTTGAAGGTCCCGTGTGTTACACAACAGGTAGGTGCTTTCTCCCAACCTAAACAGTTGTCAAAGCAATCATAGATAACCTGCATGATGAAGCAAAAAATCTTTGGGTGTTTTATAAAATTGCAAAAGATTAACTTCTGGCATCAGTTTGTAAGAAACCAACAAGCGAAACTCCCCTCTCCTCCAATGAGTCAGGTACCTACTCTCTACTTAGTATTAAAAAAAGTGCCCGATTCTTGGATGTCACGGGTAATCTCAAGAACCACTGGATGGATTTTGATGCAGTTTTCACCATTCTGTAAAGGATATCTCGAGGAAGGTTTCTGTAGAAAATAATTTATTTATGATTAAAGGAAGCCAAGCAGTAACGATTTCAGTGTAAAAGTTGAAAAAAATACTGGCGTCCGTGTGCTTTTTAAGCTTACACTGGGCAAACGGTTAAAACATCAATATACTTTCAGTGTAAGAATTATTCAGCATTAAAAGTTCTACAAAAAAGTCCCCGAGAGCATATCTCTATCTTCAATATATCGCCCACTATAAGTGTTTTTACGTTTTCATTTCTTCCAACAATCTCCATTCAATTACTGAGGGGACAGTTTACGAGCTAGCTAGGGGCGAGCCTATCACCCCAGTTACAGCCTAGCTAGCGGGCGAGCCTATTACCCCAGATACAGCCAGCAGCAAACTGTCGAGTCGTGTTGATTTAAGAATTCAGAGAAGAGTGGTTGTGTTTGGAGTTTCCCTGGAAGTGCAACTCGGCTTTTCTTCATTTCGCCAGTGAACTTTTCGTTCCGCAAACTACACAGTCACGTTAAGATTGGACGGAAGGGGGAATTGTGTTTCATGCACCTCGCCATTCTTAAATTACGTCTGACAAGAATTCGTTGCACATGCTATCTCCATGATAATATAATAAATAGTCCCGTCAGTGATTTTAACCCATCCTGCCGAGACGTAAAACGGATATAGGTCGTAGTTCATTGACATCGAAAACAAAGCGCTTATCACGTAATTCATTCATAACTGTTCCCGGGCGAAGGCGGGGCGGGTTGCTATTTTACGATAAACAGGAATATTATTCCAATTAACAATAACTTCCCTGCGTTTTATCAAAGTCGGAGTCGTGTCGATTTATTAATGTGAGTATGCTATTAGGCGCGGGATCTCTCTGGGATTAGCGCCGACACCTGGTTTCCATGGCAACAAGTGCAAGGCACTAAGTTCCCACTCGTCGAAGCGCGCGCGGTATGATATTAGGTGAATTAAAACATATTCTATGTTGTACCATGACTCCTCAATATGGGGTACCACAAGGAGTTCAATTTCTCCCCCTTCTTACTCATTTTCATTAATTACCTCTAAAGTCTGTTCGCCGTGTCGAGATAGTGGAAGTAAACACAGTTATACACGTGATTGCAGGGCTGCCAGCAAGGGGTGCATAGAGCTGTGCTGTGTAAAGCCTACATGTGAAGCGGGCTGACTTATCGGTTACATGCTACAGCGCGGTTTATTTATTGTTCCTTTATGTATTTAATTAATAAGTTCTGAACTGCTTATGACAGGCAACTGTATACAGTGTGTCACAGTACAATCTCTATGACTTTTGGTTTTGATCATGGCTACTCTTTGCTGGTGAGCTATTCCAGGCCTCAGCGCAAATCTTAGATATTCCTGGCAATGGTGAACCAGTAAAGGAGAAGAGGGCCATGCTAAATTGAGTGACACATCTGTATTTTATTCCTATTTACGTTGTTCTTTTGTTTTTTATATATCTTTGGTTTTTATTAGTACTCTATGACTATTGTTGTGTGGAGTCCATGCTGGAAGATTTTTATGAGAGTATCTGTGTAACTCATCGATTAGATTATTGAGATGTTGATATGGAGGGGAAGAAGTGAGATGATTATTGTGTGTGTGATTGAGAAGTTGAAATTAGAGTGAGAACAATAAATGGAGAAAGATGTGTTTTTGTGTTAAAAGTATCCCTCATTGAGTATAATCAACCAGACCCCGGAATGTACGGTTACAAGTGCAGCAAGTCATGTTTTTTTCTAGGGCTATGGCATGACTAATGATCTCGGAGCTTCTTGGCTACCCCTGTCCGGCAGAGCCGATGACGTGAACTGGGCGTCTTTCCCTGTCCGGGTAGCCAGGAGCACTGTCTCGACTCGGCGAATAGACTTAAGTTGGTGTTCTTAAACATCATGATACTAAATTTCCCATGGACCTTTATTCTCTCAAGGACTGTGCACATCTCCAAGAAGATCTATGGCGATTAGGATATTATTGGCAGACAATTAGGCTATCCCTTAACGAGTACATGTGCAAGCTTATTCATAGCAAGCATTATTATCAGTTTCTTTCTCATCACACACCCCACTCCGAATCTGTCTGCTAGCCGTGAGAAATTGACCTTTGATGAACACCTTCAAATTCAACAACTACAGGTTTGTTGGTTGGTTCTTAAGTTTAGGGACTGCGACAATGCGGTCATGTAGCCCCGTGTACTTTGGGTGTGTGTAGAATCTGTCTGAAAACCGGTGTTAATAGTGATGGCTGTATTAGTGTGTGTTATCTGTTTTTTAATTTAAGTATTGCAACTTAGAATTTTTCAAATAGTTCCTACTTTTGCCGCCAAGAGCCACCGTCAACGACTACTAGGCCAAGTTCAGAACTTAGCTACCAGACGCCACCGCAGTCGGCTCTTGGCAACGAACGTAGATACCTAAGAGCGTTGTTTACATTCTTAACCTATCCAATTTAGCTTCACACAGGTGCAATTAGTGGAAGGTTCTTTAACATGCCATAAATTTATGACATGGGACCGCCGGCTTTACTTCCCCTCCGAAGGAAGGCATACTGAAGGATTTTTAACGCTCTTAAAAAATCCGACTGCTTCGGCCGGGTTTGAACCCGCAACCTTGGGTATAGAAGCTCAGCATGCTACCCACTACGCCACCGAAGCCGCCAACAACAACTACACATTGCTCGCCAATCTAACGATTCAATATTACTCTTTTACGTTTACTTGTCTCCAGTGACACGAGTAGCAGAATGTGAGCAGTATAACATGATAATGATGGTGATAATTGTTGTTAGGGGCCTAACATCTGGATTATCGCCCACTAATGGTTTGGGTCATAGGGAAAATATAAATTAAATGAAACTAAACCTAAAACAAACTACACACTAAAAGAGGAATTGGTAAAACAAAAATTTGAATAAGGGAAACAAAAGACAGGAGGAAAGGAAATGTCATAAACCCTGTAAAAATGAGAATTAAGGGACTTGGAAGAAAGGAGAACCAGGAAGGTAAAGAGGAGAGGGACCGCCCCAAAGGCAATGGAAGAATGAGAAAACCCTGACCCAGCTCAGGAAGCCCGCGGGGTCGCCAACGCCCGAACTCATCAGACGTGAGGGTGCAGCATAAGTGGTGGGGCTACACACACCCTGCCTCCATGAGGGCCTTGAGCAGAAGGCAGGAGATACGATGAAGAGAAAACAAGAGGTCTGACTCCTCGAAGAATGAGGGATCAGGAAAGATGAGACAAGGGCCAATCATGGCGGGAAAGTGAAAGACTCCGTACGACTCGGATACCCTAATTCCGTCGGGGTCAGAAACGAACAAGAGTTGACCAAGGGAGGTCGACAGGAAAGATAACAGAGAGGAGCCCGGCACAATTAAGTGGAAGCAATGCCATACTCAGCTGGGGTCCCTTGGTCGCCAACCCAAGTCCCACTAGATGTGAGCCCCTGATGGGGGAGCAGTTTAACAGTTGAACCATAAAGTGTATTTCTTCGACATTGATTTCTAAAAGATAATACTGTATCTGCCTCTTCAGCTGAACTACTGGGAGGCAAGATACATGTTTACAAATCAATGACATTAAGCAAATTTACGGTATAATAAAATGAAAATCCACAGCCTATTCCAGTCATCCAACCGGGTCAGGGATGGAATGAACCCACCATCCATCTAGTGGCGAGGATAGGAACTGTGCCGGCTGCCGACGCCACGGAGGCTTACGGTATAATAAAATAAAATTTTATAATATTTGAAAAGCAATGTGGATATCCTCTAGTCTACACAGCCACTGTCAATGTAACACACTATGTGTCTTAAGTTAGTTACGGGACTGCTGTGTGTCCTGACTTAAGACAAGGAACATGTAGGAAGACTTTCTCTGTCGCGATTCAGCTTTTTCCAAATGTTAAGACCTTTACAGAGTTCCGGTTATGTAAGAGTCGCGAGCCAAGGACAGACACCGCACGGCACATTACCGGCAATCAGCTCGCTCAACACTAGACTATCACTACGCCTCCGCTGCCCCTAGCGCTATGTAATATCAACATGCAAAATATGTATGTAATAATATTACCTGAAACATGTAATAACCTCATAATACGTTAATAAATGTTAAAATATGTAGGCGTATGTAATATTAATTTAATTTTTATATAAACAAGGGGATCAGAGGAGTGCGTCAGGCCTCGGCAGCCGGCACAGTTCATATCCTCGCCGCTAGATGGGGCTTCATTCATTCCATTCCTGACCCGGTCGGAGACTGGAAGCAGGCTGTGGATTTTCATAAACTAGGGGATCTGTGCGAGAAATCTCGCATGTTCATTTACCACCCGCCTGGCTTTAATGTTATGCGAGCTTCTATAACTATGTTTATTCGTTAAATCGCACTTTTTGAACAAATTGTCAATATTTATGGAGTCAGAGTGCAATTCGTCACTGTTGCGGATAATTCTGTTTGAATATTCTTTTCAGTGCACAAAGGGTTGTGTGCGCCCCAGCTCTAGTACTATGCGGGCTGTACGCAATATAGTTCTGGCAGGGGCGATCGTCTTTTTTGTTTGTTTAAAGACACTTTTTAAACAAATATATTTCCGTTGACTTTTCAAAAAATGCAAGATTTGTCCTGTACTATTGAGACGATTTGTAAGATTTTGGTACAAACCACACTTTCTAACTCCCTCTGGTTTAGAAGCTTGAGTTTTTTGTCGGATGAACTTACCGTATTCTGTATAGATATTACATGAAGATTCCTCATTTTATTCATTATGTTTTTTTGCAAAATAAAGTGTGGTTCAATAATTAATTAAATAATTATGTCCATATTATAGCAAATTTAAATAAATTCCATTATTCTGTATGAGAAAATGCGTACGAATTAAAGAATAAGTATTGTGAGGGGCCCTTTTTGTTTGTGGGGTGGGAGGAAATACAGCAGCCTTTCTGAACTACAGGTTAAAAAGTAGAGTATCAGGCACTCACTGGACAACTGAAATAAACTATTAAAGGTCAGCCGCTAAATCTCCAGCAGGGTGTGACATGAATTCCCATCCCCGTATCTGCAGTGTCTGGTTCTGTGGCTAAATGGTTAGCGCGCTAGGCTTTGGCTCAAAGTGCCCCGGGTTTGATTCCCGGCCAAGCCATCAGAGATTTTAATCTCCTGGGGTTAATTCCCGTGGCTCGAGGACTGGGTGTATGTGACGTCTTCATCATCACTTCATCCTCATTACGACGCGCCAACTGGAAAGATCTGCACTCGGCCTCTGCGAAGGCCACACGACCAATGTCATTATCTGCAGTAATATCTTTCTTGGAATTCTTCCCCGGCCCAACAGCAGCATCTTATGAATTGTTTCTTTCTAGTGAACAATTATTCGTACCGACTGTTTTGAATTACCATACATTTCACTTGCGATTTTTTTTTTTTACAGTAAGAGACAGAATATGTAATTATCCCTCAGTACGCCTTCCTTCGGAGGGGAAGTAAAGCCGGCGGTCCCAAGTCATAGATTAATGGCATGTTAAAGAACCTTCCACTAATTACACCTGTGTGAAGCTAATTGGATAGGTTAAGAATGTAAACAACGCTCTTAGGTTTCTACGTTCGTTGCCAAGAGCCGACTGTGGTAGCGTCTAGTAGCTAAGTTCTGAACTTGGCCTAGTAGTCGTTGACGGTGGCGCTTGGCGGCAAAAGTAGGAACTATTTGAAAAATTCTAAGTTGCAGTCTGTACTTAAATTAAAAAACAGATAACACACACTAATACAGTCATCACAATTAACACCGGTTATCAGACAGATTCTACACACACCCAAAGTACACGGGGCTACATGACCGCGTTGTCGCAGCCCCTAAACTTAAGAACCAACCAACCAACCAAAATATGTAATTTTACATTAAGAAATTAAAAATGTCTAAAAAATGTCATTATGATTAAATATGTAACTTATTTAACAGTAAAATGTAATTATATGATAGCTAAGGTTCTAATTCCTGGACATTTATCATTTTTAGTTATGTACAAGCAAAGGGAAGGAATTTGTATTTACATAAAAATCCAAGCCCAAGCTATAAGACTAGTCCCCTCCACCTTGTCAACAAGCGAGTAGTATTCTACTGCACTGATACACTGACAACTGTCAGAAATTTGAAAATGCGGAATTCATAATTTGTCTGAAGATAAACGAAAGAATGGAATGTGTTTTAAAAATATTGAATATTAATGTTTTTTCACACAGTAAAACTGGGAATCTGCTCGTCCAGAGTCCGTCAGCAGCTGTGCACGTGCTGCCCTTGACCTGTGTCTTACCTCATCTCCCTAGTAGCGACACGCTACTAAACATAAGTACTTGATTCCATCACGCATCCAAACTGAAGGTTGTTCATTTGGTGAAAAGATTATTTTTCCGGGGAGTCAGAGGATAAAAGTTAAGATATAGAAATTAACACTAGAATAACAATTACAGAGGTTTCGTTTGTGCTTATGACTCCTGTTCATGAATGACAGGACACATGGTAATAAATCGCAAGCTGTATGTTTCTGTAGAAATTACAGTCATCATCATCAGCTCTCTATCCCACATAGACTGGCTGCGTGGCTCAGTGTTAACGTTCGCGCCTGCTGTGCTCAAAGTTGCCAGATCGAATTCTGGCGCAGTCGGTTGACATTTGAGGGTGCGCAAATCCGAGGTAGCCGTGTCAGTAGATTTACTGGCACGTCAAAGATCCATTTCGGGGCAAAATTCCGACATCCCAGCGTCTCTAAAAGCCACAGTAGATAAAAGGGACGTAAAACCCATAACATTATGATATTATATCTGTATCCCACGAGGTTCTTAATGGTCCTGTTCCGCCTGTCTTTGGCACACTGCGGCCTCCAGGCTTCTAGCACGAGCTACCTCATTCTCTTGGTTTGGTGGTCGCTATATGACCGTCCCGCCTCAATCTACAGTAGTTTGACCAACTCGTGGAGTAGCAGCCCGGGCGGAGGTACGGGTTCGATTCCCGGCTCGGCCAAGAAGTTTAATTTTGGTGTGAGCACTGGTACGGGGTATATTCAGCCCCGTGGGGCAAAACCCAAAAGAGTTGGGCTCGATTCCCACCTCAGCCATTCTAGAAGTGGTTCTCCGTGGTTTCCCACTTCTACTCCAGGCGAATGTCCTGATGGTGCCTAACTTAATGCCACCGCCGCCTCCATTCCAACCCTCAACTCAAATTACAAATAATAAATAATATCGTATGGCCTCGGGTACCGGGGGCAAGCTTTGTTATTTGACACCCAGAGGGCAGCTTGCATGTCGAATTTTGTTGTTCCTTGGAGTGCTATGAAGGTCAAGTAGGTTAGATATGTAAGCTCTTTGACACTAGAGCGCTTTCTAGTAGAGAAAGTAGGAACTTTTGTGCTGGAGGAAAATCCCGAGATTAATTTCGCCATTATGAACACGACCTACTGAAATCAAATGGGTTCTTTAACATGCCAACAACGTATGACATGCGTGTCGTGATTTTTGTCGCCTTTCGAAAATCACTTACCATGGCCAGGAGTCAACCTGCAAGCTTGGGGTTGGTAGCCTGACACGATAACAACTCATCCCCCGTGGCAAGCTATTACAAATGCACACACTAATAAAGACACCACAATAATAGGTTATCTGACAAAATCTACACATACACCCGAGTACACGGGACTGAAATGTCTAAGATGTCCACACCCCTCAAATAAAACAACTCGGTTTCTCATGCCACTGTCTGTCTTTCTCCCTCTGCGGTGTGTGCTTCAGGTTTTGTGCGATCTACTGTTTCCATTCGCGCTTCATATATTCATTTTGTCATAGCTTTCTTGAGATAGGTCTACAGTAACGAACAGAAAAGAATGTAGGAACATTATTTAGAGTGTATCGTTTAGATCGGGAACAATTTTTGCAGAAGATTGCCAACATGGCCCTCGCAAGCACTAAGAAAGCCGGACAGAACAGTGTAACTGTTCAGAATGCCGAGAGAGTGCTCTGTCCTTCTGCTGTGATACATTTCTCTAAATACGCTCAGTATTATGGTAATGACAGGCATTTGGCTTGGCTTGTACGTGCAGGACTTCAGAAAGTCTAGCGATGGAGAAAGTGTGGGTGACTTGCAATGGTCAGCTACACAGCAAAGACCGGGGCTGATGTCCTAGATGTTAGTCTTCTTATCATCGTCAATAGGAGAGTCTCAAACACCTCCTGGTTTCTTGAACATATGCTACGTGTAATCTGATTAATGGTGACTGAAGACGCATGTTTGGACTTACAACGTTTTGCCCGAGACATATTAATCACCGAGATAGCAATACTAACTTTCAGAATTAAATAGACCTGATACATCAGCAACATTTAGCTTTGTGCGGCCAATTCTTAGGGCAAAAGCTGGTATTCCTCATGATATTGTTCCATTGTTTTATTTATTTATATTTATATATTAATATGATTAATTAATTAATTTATCAATCAATCAATCATTTATTTATTTATCCATTATAATTATTTATTTACTTTATCGTTGAAACTTCAGCCCTGTGTACGTCGGTGTATGCAGAATTTGTCTGATAACGTGTGTTATTCTTGTGTCTACAGTAGCGTGTGTGGATTGGGAAGGAGGCCTTGGCTTTACTTTAGGAACCATCCCGGCATTCTCCTGGAGTAGAAGTAGGAAACCATAGAAAACCACTTCTAAGGCGGATGAGGTTCTCAGTTCTGCCACACGAGCTCTGTGTGTTCACCGGTTCAAAGCGGAAATACAGCTGGGAATGGAACCCATGCCTCAGAATGCTGGCCACTACAGCACGAGGTAGCGTGTTGTGTTCTAAGCGAGGTTACAGGACTCATTAGTTGCGACGCGACCTTGTTGTCTCAATTAGCGGCATGTGTTCCCTTTGGCCATTGTATTGTATGACATTAATTTTCTGAGTTATTTAGATTTAATACACTCACCGGCATAAAAAGCGAAACACTACGAATATCAGACAAACCTGGTCGACTATAAATTGAATGCTGTGACTTCGCAGTGACATTGAAATGTGCCGTGATTTAATTAGCTCATTTGAGAAGTTTCAGCGCAACAATTGATAAACATTGTTGTTCGTGACAATCGTAACACCAATGTTACCGTTTCCCGCCTTTGGACAACCATAACCACAAACGGCTGTCTTAAGGTTTATTGCTGTGAATTCTAGTGCCGCGTATTTTTGTGAACATTACGGTTTGTCTACAACATACAGTGCAACAGGTCGGAGGACAGTACGATAGATTTCAGGTTTTGACATTTCCAAATTCGTGTTTGTGCAGTGTTGTGATTCTCATGGTCAATAATGTTTATCAATTATTGAGCTAATTAGGGTAATTAACTTATGATACATTGCCATATTATTGTAATGCCATAGTATTTGATTAATACAAGGTTTGAAACGGTCCAACAATGAGTTTAGTCTGAAATTTGCAGTGTTTCGCTTTCTTTGCCGGTGAGTGTATACGTTAATGGCGTGAAGACTGCGGTGAGGTCAGGTGCAGGTCGTCAGAAGAACCAGTTTCATGCGAATTAAGAATCACAAGGACCACCTTGTTTGGGTTTGATTCTCGACTCTGCCAAGGAATTTGATTCTGATCTGAGGTACACTCAGCCTCGTGAGGAAAAACTGAGTTCTATTCTACTTTAGTCATTCTGGGCGTGTTTCTCCGTGGTTTTCCCCACTTCTAATCCAGGCAAATGCCGCGATGGTACTTAACATAAGGCCAAGGCCGCTTCATACCTCATTTACAAACGGCTGACTGCGTGGCTCAGCGGTAATGTTCTCGCTTGCTGTGCCCAAGATTGCAGGATCGAATCCTGGTGCAGTTAGCTAGCATTTGAGGGTCCGCAAATGCGATGGAGCCGTGTTAGTATATTTACTGGCAAGTTAAAGATCCCCTTCGGGGCAAAATTTCGGCATCCCCGTATCTCTAAAAGCCACAGTTGTTAAAAGGGACGTGGAACAAATAGCATTTCTTTTATCAATTACAAATAAGTACACACACAATACACACACTCAAGTACACGGGGCTACATGATCACGATGTCGCAAAGCCCTTAAAAGAATCAACAACAACAACAACATATATCAGTGAGCTCTTATTACACCGTAAGTCCGCAGCCTATGTCTTGCTTACCAAAGTTCTTTTGTTCACTGTATAGAGCGCAGCTCGCATTCAGTCGGCCGTGGTTCACTAAGAACACCAACAATCGATCAGTGTTTTATGCTCCAATTTATTGATCTCTTTATAAGCTGACGTCACTGATCTCGATATCACGGCCAAGTCTCGATATTCAACTGAAAGTAGCTATCTCTATCATTGTATACTTTAATACATGCGGTGGGGATTTTTGACGCGGTTTCTCCAGCAAAACCTACCAAACCTCTGAGTAAATTACTATTTAACTAAAATATCTCTGTGACACATCCCCCTTTCATTGTAGATATTTATGCCCATATAGATCATACATTTGCCGCTCAAAGTTGGAATTAGTGGATTAACTTCATCACCTTCGCCTGGTGTTGCGGCAAATTAGACCTTACATTCGCAACACGTGATCCGACATCCAGTTTTGGTCGTAATCATTGACGTTGACAACACATATCGTCGTTTATTTGTTGACAAAGAACAGCGACATAGATCGAGTGTTTCTGAACAAAGAAGGTAAAGATTCTTATAATTAAAATATTTCATAGTGAAGAGCATTTAAAGGGCTCGGTTAAACAATTATCCCAGCTTATTTGTAAAACAGTCGCTATAACTACTTTTTAATGCCTCTAGATAAGTAGGCCTACAGTAGCCATGATCGGACTCAAGCTCGAGGCACGGGGTTGGTGGCCATGAGGTCCAAAGAGGTCAATGAGAAGAGATGCCGGATGCTTTGAGGACAAGGCTTGCTTCCTGATTGAAGGATGTGAAGAGATTCACACGTTAATATGCATTGTGCTGCACTCTCATGGCCGAGTGGCGCAACACATAGCTTTTGGCTAATTAGCATTGAAGCCCAGTTATCCCCTGACATCTCCCACTCGGAGAACTATCTTTCATGATGCAGGAGTAGAAACGGGGCTGCTGATCGAGATATTCCACGTTCATAAAATTAATGAACAACAACAGAAATGGGAAATCACGAAAACCATTTTCAGGACGCTCTTCCGATGCCAGCCGGTTGGTATTTATTTAGACACTCTTTCAGCAAATGAGACAAGTGTTGGGAAACAAATCAGGAAACATACTGTAGCGACAACGCTCGATGAATTGCGCCGAGGAAGCAAAAAGTACGGCATTCAGTGTTCCAATTATAATTGGAAAGTTTAGACACAAAACAGCAAACTGCATGAGAAAGCAACAGCTCTAAGTCACCAGCGAAGGTTCGCTCCACTGGTGACAACCTTGGAGGCTCGAATCCCTTCCACCACACTCATTCCATGCTAATGCTGGGAGAGTACCTTATTTCAAGTCCCAAGCACCCTCCTCGATTCCCACAGTCAAGGTAGTAGCATTGATTATTGGACAAATTCTTTACACACGTAAGTACACGAGGCTGTTGACAAAGATGTCCCTAAATAATGCAACATTTTCACGCACATTATTTAAGTGTAATTGTGGTTTATTTAAAATTCAATACAATGTTATATATAGGGTGTATAAAAATGAGGTACGTCCTGTGAAGTGATGGTCTAAATCCCAAATTGGAATGTTTGGCGCTGCCTTGTTGAGCAGATAATAATGGTTGGTTCCTCAGTTTAGAGGTGCGACAACGCGGTCATGTAGCCCCGTGTAAGTTTACTTGGGTGTATGTAGAATCTGTCTGATAACCGGTGTTAAATGTGATGGCTGTATTAATGTGTTACCTGTTTTTATTTCAAGTAAGGACAGCAGACATTCAATTTGCAAGTAGTTCCTATTTTTGCTACCAAACGCCACCGTCAACAACTAGTTCTGAATTTGGTTACTAGATGCCATCTCAGTCGGCTCCTGGCGAAGAACGTTGGAACCTAAGAGCGTTAGTCAAATCTAACCTATAATTTAGCTTCACACAAGTATAATTAGTGGAAGGTTCTTTATCATGCCATAAATCTATGACATGGGTCCACCGGCTTTCCTTCCCCTCCGAAGGAAGGCATACTGAGGCATTTTAACGCTATTCAAAATCCGATGACTTCGGCCGGGTTTGAACCCGCGATCTTGGTCATAGAGGCTCAGCATGCTACCGACTACGCCACCGAAGCCGTTTAATAGCGCGCAAAATCCATTCGCAGGATCTTCACTGCTATCGACGAGTTTCGAACCCTGGATCTCCGATCTTCCACCTGTCTCTCGCGCCGCAGGGTCTTGTGTCCGGAGAACACCCTCAGCCTGCCTTCCAGGCCATCAAGTGCTGCTAACAAGGCTGAATGTATGCTGAGGGTGAGGGTGAGGGTAAACTAATTGATTATTGAGAGTGAGTTTTGATCGGCGGTCTCCGGGTGAAAGTGCTTGCCGCAAAGGTCGCATCATGTAACAGATTACGGCATTAGTTCGCTCAGTGACATCACAGTTCGTGGGTTGCAGAGAGCTTTCTTGTGAGCTATCATATCGCCACAATCCTTGTTAGATCGTCTCCATCACACAAGAGTCCCTGGCGTCTGGATTGTGTGGGAAACAATTAACATGTCTTAGTTTTACGGAAATAATAATAATAAAAATAATATAACCATTCTAATCGACAAAGCACACATTTATGCTAAGAAAGTGATGAAATACACGCCTCTGGTTGAAGAGATGCGACAGATGTGGCGACAGGAATTTGCTAGTGTATTGCTCATCACAGTCTCTTTCACTGCCCCCTCCCCCTCCCCTCCCCCCGGGCGCTCATTTCTAGTGGGACGTGGGTTGTCGACCACGGGACCCCAGCTGAGTCCGGCATTGCTTCCACTTACTTGTGCCGGCCTCCTCTCTGTTCTCTTTCCTGTCTGCCTCCCTTGGTCAACTATTGTTCTCTTCCTACCCCGAGGGTATTAGGGTATCCAAGGCCTAGGGAGCCTCATCCTTTCGCGCCTTAATTGGCCCTTTTCTCATCTTTCCTGATCCCTCATTCTTCTAGGGATCAGCCTTCTATTTCTTTTCATTATAGTTCCTTTTTTCTTTAAGATTCCCGCCCTTCTTTTATGAATTTGCACCCCGTGTCTCTAAATTATATTTTGTGAGTGTTTTGAATCTCAACCACATTTTGTAAGTATTTTCGATCTAAACTCCATTTTGTAAGTACATTATTTTGAATCGTGGGCTTCCACATATTGTGAGTACTGTATTTTGAATCTACCATACATTTTGTAAGTATTTTCAATTTCAATTGCATTATGTAAGTATTTTCAATTTCAATTGCACTTTTTGAGTATTTTGAATCTGAACCGGCCTTTTTCAATCTAATTTGCATTATGTATTTTAATTTTCATTTGCATTTTGTAAATATTCTGAACCTCAATTGCTTTTTGTACGTATTTTCAATCTAAATTGCATGTTGTGAGTATTTCGAATCTCCATTGCATTTTGTAAGTATTTTGAACCTAACCTATATTTTGTGCGTATTTGTTCAATCTTTTCCTTCTAAATTACCTTTTGTAAGTATTTCCATTCTACATTTTGTGAGCCATTTCAATCTGAGTTCCCTTTTGTCAGTATTTTCAATGTAACTTACTTTTCGTTACGGTTTCCATTGTCATTTTCGCTATCACCCAGATCATTTGGGGCCGATAACCTAGATGCTAGGCCCCTTAAAACTACAATTATCATCATCATCATCTCTTGAGTTTATACTGAAGTCGCTGAAGGCCAACATCTATAAACTGGGGCTCCACCACAATCTACATACCAGTATGCAGAAGGCAGTCATTTTAGAGACAAGCTCCATAGTTCGTTCGATCGCCAAGCTACCAACCTAAAGAACTTCACTCCATCTTGCAACAATTGCCGGTGTATTTCAAACAACTTGGTGAACTTATGAATAACAATTATATCTGCAGTGTCAAGTACCCCGACTACCCTGACATCCAGACAGCTTGGATGGTGGTCTCCATTTCAGATAATTCCTCCTTATGTTGTTTTAGCACATAAATACTTCTGTATTGAGACTCTGGATCCAGGGAACCCGCGATCGATTCCCGGCTCTGCCAAGAAATTCAATTCTGATCTGAGGGCTGGGACGGGTTACACTCAGTCTCGTAAGGCTAAACTGAGAAGACGTGTGCTCGATTCCCACCTCAGGCATGCTGGAAGTGGTTTGGTTTTCCGTGGTTTCTCACCTATGCTGCAAATAAATGGCGGGGTGGTTCTTAACTTAAGCCACGGCCGATTCCTTACAAATCCTAGCTTTAATTGCAAATACACACATCACAACAATACCGTTTATTAGTTTCCACACACACCCAAGTACACGGGTGTGACTGATAACGTGTGTCATTGTGATGACTGTACTAGTGAGTGTATTTGTAATTGGGGCTTGTATTTTGGGTAGGAGGTGGCCGTGGCCTAAACTGGTCGCTATTTGTCTAGAGTATAAATGGTGGAGGAGGACTTAGGAAAACCACTTCCTTGATGGTTGTGATGGGAATCGAACCCACCTCTGCTCAGTTTTGCCTGGCGAGGCTGAGTGTACCCCGTTTTAGACGTCAGATCAGAATTAAATTTCTTGCCAGAGCCGGGATTCAACCCAGAACCTCCTCGGTGACAGCCAAGACACGTTGTTTTTTCGGGGGGGGGGGGGGGCGAAAAGAGTACCCGCACCCCCCGCGTGACCCCCGACCTTACTACTGGTGCCTCCGACATGCAGTTAATCTACGATAGTAGAAGAGAAAGCATAGGGGATTGGATAGAAAGGAATGTCTTTTAGGACTTAGTGCCTGTCCCATCGCGGTCGCGATCTACCAGGCATAATTCATAAATATTAACATGGGTATATTATATATATGCACATATATAAGGGTAAGATTGTAGGGCCAGGGAAAACCGCCAAGACACGGGGCTACTTGCTCATTATATAGCAAACACCCCCTCCCTCTTCTCTCCATGGAGTGAGGGGAAGTCCTTAACCCCCCCAAAGGTGCTGACACACTTAACGGTGCTGTGCGCAGGTGATCAAGAATGCACATTGTTCTTCTCCAAGGCGCGCCATGGAGTGAGGGGAAGTGCTTGACCCCCCCCCCCCCCCCCAAAGGTGCTGACACACTTAACGGTGCTGTGCGCAGGTGATCAAGAATGCACATTGTTCTTCTCCAAGGCGCGCCATGGAGTGAGGGGAAGTCCTTAACCCCCCCAAAGGTGCTGACACACTTAACGGTGCTGTGCGCAGGTGATCAAGAATGCACATTGTTCTTCTCCAAGGCGCGCCATGGAGTGAGGGGAAGTCCTTAACCCCCCCCCCCCAAGGTGCTGACACACTTAACGGTGCTGTGCGCAGGTGATCAAGAATGCACATTGTTCTTCTCCAAGGCGCGCCATGGAGTGAGGGGAAGTCCTTAACCCCCCCCCCCCCCAAAGGTGCTGACACACTTAACGGTGCTGTGCGCAGGTGATCAAGAATGCACATTGTTCTTCTCCAAGGCGCGCCATGGAGTGAGGGGAAGTCCTTAACCCCCCCCCCCCCCCCCCAAAGGTGCTGACACACTTAACGGTGCTGTGCGCAGGTGATCAAGAATGCACATTGTTCTTCTCCAAGGCGCGCCATGGAGTGAGGGGAAGTCCTTAACCCCCCCCCAAAGGTGCTGACACACTTAACGGTGCTGTGCGCAGGTGATCAAGAATGCACATTGTTCTTCTCCAAGGCGCGCCATGGAGTGAGGGGAAGTGCTTGACCCCCCCCAAAGGTGCTGACACACTTAACGGTGCTGTGCGCAGGTGATCAAGAATGCACATTGTTCTTCTCCAAGGCGCGCCATGGAGTGAGGGGAAGTCCTTGACCCCCCCCCCCCACCCAAAGGTGCTGACACACTTGACGGTGCTGTGCGCAGGTGATCAAGAATGCACATTGTTCTTCTCCAAGGCGCGCCATGGAGTGAGGGGAAGTGCTTGACCCCCCCCCCACCCAAAGGTGCTGACACACTTAACGGTGCTGTGCGCAGGTGATCAAGAATGCACATTGTTCTTCTCCAAGGCGCGCCATGGAGTGAGGGGAAGTCCTTAACCCCCCCCCCAAAGGTGCTGACACACTTAACGGTGCTGTGCGCAGGTGATCAAGAATGCACATTGTTCTTCTCCAAGGCGCGCCATGGAGTGAGGGGAAGTGCTTGACCCCCCCCAAAGGTGCTGACACACTTAACGGTGCTGTGCGCAGGTGATCAAGAATGCACATTGTTCTTCTCCAAGGCGCGCCATGGAGTGAGGGGAAGTCCTTGACCCCCCCCCCCCCCACCCAAAGGTGCTGACACACTTGACGGTGCTGTGCGCAGGTGATCAAGAATGCACATTGTTCTTCTCCAAGGCGCGCCATGGAGTGAGGGGAAGTGCTTGACCCCCCCCCACCCCAAAGGTGCTGACACACTTAACGGTGCTGTGCGCAGGTGATCAAGAATGCACATTGTTCTTCTCCAAGGCGCGCCATGGAGTGAGGGGAAGTCCTTAACCCCCCCCCAAAGGTGCTGACACACTTAACGGTGCTGTGCGCAGGTGATCAAGAATGCACATTGTTCTTCTCCAAGGCGCGCCATGGAGTGAGGGGAAGTGCTTGACCCCCCCCCAAAGGTGCTGACACACTTAACGGTGCTGTGCGCAGGTGATCAAGAATGCACATTGTTCTTCTCCAAGGCGCGCCATGGAGTGAGGGGAAGTCCTTGACCCCCCCCCCCCCCACCCAAAGGTGCTGACACACTTGACGGTGCTGTGCGCAGGTGATCAAGAATGCACATTGTTCTTCTCCAAGGCGCGCCATGGAGTGAGGGGAAGTGCTTGACCCCCCCCAAAGGTGCTGACACACTTAACGGTGCTGTGCGCAGGTGATCAAGAATGCACATTGTTCTTCTCCAAGGCGCGCCATGGAGTGAGGGGAAGTCCTTGACCCCCCCCCCAAAGGTGCTGACACACTTAACGGTGCTGTGCGCAGGTGATCAAGAATGCACATTGTTCTTCTCCAAGGCGCGCCATGGAGTGAGGGGAAGTCCTTGACCCCCCCCCCCCCCAAAGGTGCTGACACACTTGACGGTGCTGTGCGCAGGTGATCAAGAATGCACATTGTTCTTCTCCAAGGCGCGCCATGGAGTGAGGGGAAGTCCTTAACCCCCCCCCCCCCCAAAGGTGCTGACACACTTGACGGTGCTGTGCGCAGGTGATCAAGAATGCACATTGTTCTTCTCCAAGGCGCGCCATGGAGTGAGGGGAAGTCCTTGACCCCCCCCCCCCCCAAAGGTCCTGACACACTTGACGGTGCTGTGCGCAGGTGATCAAGAATGCACATTGTTCTTCTCCAAGGCGCGCCATGGAGTGAGGGGAAGTCCTTAACCCCCCCCAAAGGTGCTGACACACTTAACGGTGCTGTGCGCAGGTGATCAAGAATGCACATTGTTCTTCTCCAAGGCGCGCCATGGAGTGAGGGGAAGTCCTTGACCCCCCCCCCCCCAAAGGTGCTGACACACTTAACGGTGCTGTGCGCAGGTGATCAAGAATGCACATTGTTCTTCTCCAAGGCGGAACTTGTCCCCACACATGTCCCGCTGATCAGCAACGAAAAATTATTAATAGAAGCTTCTCACTCGGTCAACACGAGATTGCGCGGGGAATTACAATTTGCTAGTGTCTGAAATAAATTACATGAATGATGTATGTCCATCTGTTAGGTAGTCAGCCCAGAGGATGGTTGGATCCTCAACAAGTATCGCCATGCGTGAAGTCGATAGGTACCCACAAAAAATAATTATACGAGCCTTACAGTAGTCGCATATGATATGTGACATGTTATCCTACTATGTGTGTCCCGGGAGCGCAAATCCCTTCTTGAAAGTGAACTCTGTTGGCCCTTGAAATAACTACTTGTATAACTCCAGTGCCAAATCCTGACCGTAATGAATCATAATTGTTATTTGCCGTGGCGGAAGCAATCCACTGCCTACTTGATGCGAGCTGCGCTCTATACCGGCCAGTTAGTGAACCTATGCCAGCGTTGTTATTGAAAATGGCCTCGTTTAGCCGATAGGGCGCACTGCCAAGTATAGGCGCGATTAAAAATTAGGTGTCCGGAAAGTATATTAAATGTGATTCTGTCAGTGATATGTTTAGACCAACGAAGTTTCAATTATTGTTAGTAGTCGGCGTTAATATACTGAATTCCTACGTTGTGTGGAGTGTTTGTTGATGCAATATAGATTCCACATAGTCACATGGCCGACAGTACATCGAGTGCTTACATTAAATAAGATTACAGCAAAAGTATGAAGATTTAATAAATCGTAATTGTTTTCAGCAAATATGATAAAATTAATATTTTCACACCAAAGAACGACAATTTGAAGATGATTTATTGTGGGAATAGCTTAAATGGGGTCTCCAAACCTTGAACTAAACTGTATGCGATATACATTCCCCATAGCCACATGGCCTACAGTACGTCGTTGTACCGATCTCCGCTACCACGCGCACTTATTGTTTCCGTCCCATGCACTTCTGTCCCATCCATTTCCGTCCCTTTTCCAAAATCACTCCCACAAACATGTCCGGCTACCGAGTGGAAAGATGTTACACATCAAAAACCCAAGGCAAGATGAGGAGTGAGGTAGTTAACCATTGCTTCCCTCACTGAGTCTGGCCCTACGAGTAGAAGCTTTCACAGTGAACACAGGCACTACTAGTAGCTGTACTCAGCACATCTCATAGCCTCCATAATATAATCACAGCCATGATTGGGACTGAGACAAGCCACATTTTACTCCAGCCTGTGCCAACAGACAAATGTAAATGTATTGCACTCATCAAGAGACGATGTTTACACACTTCCTCACATAAATGGGGGCCCCATGTCTTATTGTAGCTTGCCACGGTGGGTGAGTGGTTATCGTGTCGGATTACTAAGCCCAAGCTTGCAGGTTCGCTCCTGGCTGTGGTACGTGATTTTTGAAAGGCGGTAAAATCACGATACGCATGCCATACGATGTTGGCATGTTAAAGAACCCATTTCAATTCAGTAGGCCGTGTTCATAATGGCAAAATTAATCTCGGGATTTTCCGCCAACACAAAGTTCCTCATTTCTCTACTAGAAAGCGCTATAGTGTCAAGGAGCTTAGATATCTAACCTCCTTGACTTTCACTGTGCTTCAAGGAACAACAAAATTTGACATGCAAGCTACCCTCTGGGCGTCAAATAACAAAGCTTGCACCCGGCATCCCGCGGCCATACGATATTATTATTATTATTATTAAGTCTTATTGTGTAAAAATAATTCATATAATGTATTTCAGCACTAGGAAATTAATTGTAACACGCGCCCCATCTAATTGGGTACACTCATGTTGACCGACTGAAAAGCTCCTAATACTAGATCACTTAAGAAACACTTTAAGAGTTGTAATGTTCCTTCGGTATACCTAAAATGCATGTAGAACATTAGCCACTAATCGATACATCGATTCTCGAGCACCAAGCAGGAGGCCTTGGACGCGGTATTTCTCGCTCAAGAAAGGAATGCAGCCTTTGTAGATGTCCTTTTGTCTCATCATGGTTGGAGGCTTGATCGATATCTTTTGTTTCGTATCGTATCGTATTGTATGTATTGTATGCTCGAAGATCGAGTAATACATTTGCAGATGATTTCAATGAACATTATCATAGTTCAGATATTATTTTTAATCTTATATTTTTTTCGGTATCAAAGAACACGAAGAAAGAGTCGTTTGAAACAGCAATTATTCCTGTATGCCTGTTGTCAAACATAACCTCAGCTGGTCTGTTTATTTGGTCACAAATTAAGAAATCGTACAAATCGTTGGTTCAAGCGAAAGGTTTCTGTTCCCTTTATCCCTGAGAACAAGTCATATAGTGTAGCAGGAGGTCTACATAAAATAAGCCGCTAAATGAGCGGATTATTTCATGTCGGCTTATTTAGCGGCTTATTTCCTTAGTCGCTTTCTGATGTTGGCTTATTTGGCGGGTTATTTTTTAATTTTAATGGCGTATTCTCTTGTTCTTAGAGAAGTATCGCAGTCCTTTTGATTGCACCGTAATCCTTACTGCTGTGCTTGTAAGCAAGCAACAACAACAACACACCAAGAGCACTTGAAGGTTAACTCCTACCCGTACCTCTATCCCACTCTATTCAAAAGCATTGTATTTTTAAATTTTTACCAAAAAACATTATTTGAAAAGTAGGCTATATTTTTAAACCAGAAATCGTAGGAAGTTGTATGTTGGTTCAAACGAAAGGAAACCCTTTATCCCTCAGAACAAGTCATATATCCCTGGGGCAAAAATAAATAAATAGCAGTGTAGCAGGGGGTGTAAATAACACAAGATACGAGGGTGGCTCAATAAGATGTTATTTAGAATGTCCAGAGCTACGCTACTTTCCACATTCCCACCTGGTAAGAGACGGAAACAACCCCAATGCAAACAGTTACCAGTTACCACAATGACATAGGTTATCACAACAGGGATGTTCCACGCACGTGGATAATGGCCGAGGATGTGAAGGGGCTTGAGCAATAACGCGCTAAGCTAAGCTAATCCATGACGATATGTGAACATGCCAGTAGTTCTCCGTTGCCCAACACATTCCACATCTGCGCTTCTCTGAGAGAAAGTTGGGCGATCTCCTCCCCCGCTCAGCTTTCACTGCTCTGCAATCATCAGCGCCCAGTGGTCATCCCATAGCCTATAACAAGGTTCGAGCCCAGAAGGGAAAATAAGCTCAACCTCTCACGTCATCCGTAGCTACAAACAGTGGCACATTATTGTTGTTACTTCTTTGATGATAAATGAATCGCAGCCAATGGCCATAGCTGGGCATTTATGATTGAACGCCCGAGAGCTTCCAACAAGTCTGCATATAAGCAGCTACAAACTCTGGTGAGCCGAGCATGTCCTCGGACACTCCCGGCACTAAAAGCCATACGCTAAATTAAATACTAATCCCATGTAAAGTTTTTTCAGGATTAGGGAACCACCCATTACAATTGGGTAAAATCGTGTTGACCGATTGAAAAACATTAAATTTCGATTACTAAGGCAACACTGCAAAATGCCGTCAAACACCATAATAATGGACACCCTTTTATCTTCCATGGTCCCATTCCTCGTTTTAACTTTCATTTGTGTGTCTAAACTAATTAACAACAATAAATAAAGGCAGCGATATTATATAAAAGTGCTTGTGCAATCAAGTTGTTGCTAAACGAGTTCTGCCCGAAAGGGAATGCAATACTGGTTACTTCTCAAATATATTCGCTTCAACAAGAACTGTCATAGTTGGTATCAAACAACACTTTCACTCGTCACGGATCATTTCTTAATGTTGTTATCCAGGGATTAAAGCATTAAACAAGCTGCTTGACATTACTTAAAGTAGCTTAGTTTCGCTGTCGACTGCTGTGATCGACCATCGTTCGTGGCGAGTGGTCGAGGTGGTGCGACACCCTGGGGCCCTCTGCGCCTCGCACCGCGTACACAGCCATCCTAAGACGTGACTTGATACTGCAAGGCAAATGCTGGGATGGCCACAGCCTTCTCCTCACCAATCATCGCATCAAATTACCCACACAGTACCACAGATTATGTGACAAATTCCGCGTGCCTACACACATCCAAATACACGGGGTTGAAATGACCAAGATTTCCAACTCCTTAAATGAACCAACAACAACAACCACCTTCGGTGGCGTAGTCGGTAGCATGCTGAGCTTCTATGCCCAAGATAGCGGGTTCAAACCCGGCCGAAGTCGTCGGATTTTAAGAGCGTTAAAAATCCCTCAGTATGCCTTCCTTCGGAGGGGAAGTAAGCCGGCGGTCCCATGTCATAGATTTATGGCATGTTAAAGAACCTTCCACTAAATATACACCTGTGTGAAGCTACATTGTATAGGTTAAGAATGTAATCAACCCTCTTAGGTTCCTACATTCGTTTCCAAGAGCCGCCTGCGGAGGCGTCCTTACTTGAATTTAAAAGAAGTCCTCTCGGCACGCCGGAAGGCGGAGGTAGATTTCACCGGACAAACTTGGGGATAGGCGAAAATAGGCAGAATATGCAGGTTTTCGTAGAAGGATCAGACCTCATTTATTGCGAGAAGGTATTTTATAATTGGAGCTTAATTAACTTTGTTTTTCGTCATTTTATGCTTATTTTAAACATTTTATTGTCTTATGGGAACGGTAACCTTCTTGTCATTTGGGATCCATTTTTATACTTGTGGTCACACTGTCCTTATGCTAGGTTTCGACACTGATGTGTAACTATGTAACGGTCTGTTACTTCTTCACGCAAAATTATATCTCCCGCAGAGATTTTGGTTGGTTCCTCAGTTTAGGGGCTGCGACAACACGGTCATGTGACCCCGTGTACTTAGGGATGGCTGTATTAGTCTGTAATTCAGGTAAGGACTGCAGACGGTCAATTTCAAGCAGTAGTTCCTAATGTTGCTACCAGGTACTACCGTCAACGACACCTACCTGTGAACTTGGCTACTAGATGCCACCGCAGCCAGCAACTCGCAACGAACGTTGGAATTTCCCCTCCAAAGGAAAGCATACTGAGGGATTTTTAGCGCTCTTAGAAAATCCGACGACTTCGGCCGGCTTTGAACTCGCGACTTTGGGCATAGACATTCAGCATGCTTGCTACCAGTTACGTCACCGAAGCCGCTTCACACTTAGTCAGATGGAATTCTGAATATGATCTCGTGCAAGTGCGTTATCTTGGCAACGTCTGATGGCTCATCCCTCATCAATTTAGTAGAGTTGCCATGGCAAGCACTGATAGCTCTTGGCATTTTCTTATAATTCCGAAATCATTTTTCTCATCCCTTGGCATAATGGTGGGTCATATCAAAAATTCTTTAAGACAAAATTTTAGGTAATTATTAGGGGAATATTGCCCATTTTGTACGGTTTTGAGATTGTGCCTATTAAGAGAGATATGATTAATGTTTCCCGAAAAACCCACTTTTTCCCACCCCTTTGGTCAATGGTTGGTGCTATAAAAAAAGCTCTTCAAACATAAATGTTTGGGCTTTATCCGACACATAGTATGAACGTTGAACGGATTCGATATTTCACATATTAAGAGAGTTATAGCAATATTTCACTTTTTCGAAAAAAGCCCCCCATTTTCACCCCCTTCGGCCGATTTAGCCCATTAACGAACTCGACCGAGATTTTATAGGTATACATATTTGGTAAAATGTTCAAAGTGATTGGTGCAAAATTACGGCAGTTATCGTGTCCACAAGAAACTGATATGCATATATATACGAGTATATATATATATATATATATATATATATATATATATATATATATATATATACATACATAAATTATATATAAACTTTTGAACTGACGGTGGTTTTGGGGTCTGGGGGATGTGAAACGCGAAGATATGTCGAAATTTTCCGAAAGTCGAAACATGGTACCCATTGCAATAGTTAGCTTTCTAATGAAATCTACCTCTGGTTGGTTCCTCAGTTTAGGGGCTGCGACAACGCGGTCATCTAACACCGTGTACTTTGGGTGAGTGTAGAATCTGTCTGATAAACGGTGTGAATTGTAATGGCTGTAGTAGTCTTAATTCAGGTAAGGACTGCAGACGGTCAATTTCAAGCAGTAGTTCCTAATGTTGCTACCAGGTACTACCGTCAACGACACCTAGCTGTGAACTTGGCTACTAGATGCCACCCTAACCAGCAACTCGCAACGAACGTTGGAACTTCCCCTCCAAAGGAAAGCATACTGAGGGATTTTAGCTCTCTTAGAAAATCCGACGACTTCGGCCGGCTTTGAAACCGCGACCTTGGGCATAGACATTCTGCATGCTACTAGTTACGTCACCGAAGCCGCTTCCCACTTAGATGGAAATACTGAATCTGATCTCGTGCAAGTGCGTTGTCATAGCAACGTCTGATGGCTCATCCCTCATCAATTTAGTAGTGTTGCCATGGCAACCTCTGATAGCTCTTGGCATTTTCTTATAATTCCGAAATCATTTTTCTCATCCCTTGGCATAATGGTGGGTCATATCAAAAATTCTTTCAGACAAAAGTTTTAGGTAATTATTAGGGGAATATTGTCCATTTCGTACGGTTTTGATATTGTGCCTATTAAGAGAGATATGATTAATGTTTCCCGAAAATCCCACTTTTCCCACCCCTTTGGTCAATAGTTGGTGATATAAAAAAAACTCTTCAAACATAAATTTTTGGGCTTTATCCGACACATAGTATGAACGTTGAACGGATTCGATATTTCATATATTAAGAGAGTTATAGCAATATTTCACTTTTTCGAAAAAAGCCCCCCATTTTCACCCCCTTCTACCGGTTTAGCCCAGTAACGAACTCGACCGAGATTTTATAGGTATACATATTCGGTAAAAAGTGATTGGTGAAAAATTACGGCAGTTACCGTGTCCACAAGAAACTGATATATATATACTTTTGAACTGACGGTGGTTTTGGGGTCTGGGGGATGTGATACGCGAAGATATGTCGAAATTTTCCGGAAGTCGAAACATGGTACCCATTGCAATAGTTAGCTTTCTAATGAAATCTACCTAAAACAGATACACACACTAATACAGCCATCGCAATTAACACCGGTTATCAGACAGATTCTACACACACCCAAAGTACACGGGGATACATGACCGCGTTGTCGCAGCCCCTAAACTGAGGAACCAACCAACCAACAATAACAACAACGAGTTTCACTGTAACATTAATTCCCAACTTATTAGTCATGCTGAGCTTCTATGCCCAAGATCGCGGGTTCACAACCGGCCGAAGTCGTCGGATTTTTAAGAGCGTTAAAAATCTCTCGAATCGCCTCCGTGGTGTAGCGGTTAGCATGCTTAGCTGCCACCCCGGAGGTCCGAGCTTCGACTGCCGGCTCTGCCACGAAATATGAAAAGTGATATGACGACTGGAACGGAGTGTACTCAGCGTCGGGTGGTCCAAATGAGTAGAGGGGTTCGATTCCCACCTCAGCCATCCTCGAAGTGGTTTTCCGTGGTTTCACACTTCGTCTTCAGGCAAATGCCGGGACGGTAGGCCTACCTACCGTCAGGCCACGGCCGCCTCCTTCCCTCTATCTTTCCTATCCATCCCAATCTTCCTCTCCCCTCCCATCCCTCACGAGGCCGCCTGGACGAGGTGCTTGTCCCACCTCCCCAGTTGTCTCCCCTGTTTCAAGCTCCAGGAGACTGCCCTGGTGGTGGTAATGGTGGGATCCCTCGCTGAGTCCGAGGGGGAAAACTAACTTGGAGACAGAAAGACAAGACTTTATATCATTTTAAATGCTGCGTGAACTCAAAGTCCGTTAGCAAGTGCAAACCAAGGTCAAAGGAGGTAGCTGGCTGGATGACGTCACGCGTGGAGCGCGCGGGAAAAGGAGGAAGCTCAAGCAGTACTATGACGTCACACACCTGAGTGCATTCTCGGTACATTTCGTCCCGTCACCGTAACGTAACGCCAGACCCCAGCGTAATGACTAAGTTGATAAGATCATTTAAAATGATAAAAATATTAAACGAAGTTTGATGGTTTTCAGTCGGTCAACAGTATTGTGATGGGTTATTCACTAATCCTGAAACTGATTTACATGACAACCGTGTTGACCGACTGAAAAACATTAAACTTCGTTTACTAAGGCAACACTGAAAAATTGTTTCAAACTCCATAACGTAGTTATTATTATTATTATTATTATTATTATTATTATTATTATTATTATTATTGTCTAAGAAGAGTGACTTCCAACCTGAGTCCCCCAGGGGCTTACGACTAGTGGGACGTGGGTTGGCGACCACGGGGCCCCAGTTGAGATCGGCATTACTTCCACTTACTCGTGCTAGGCTCCTCTCTTTCATCTTTCCTATCGACCTCCCTTGGTCAACTCTTGTTCTCTTCCGACCCCGACGGTATTGCGGTATCCGAGGCCTAGGGAGTCTTTCACTTTCCCGCAGTAATGGGCCCTTGTCTCATCTTTTCTGATCCTTCATTCTTCGAGGGGTCAGACCTCTCCTGTTGTCTTCATATCTCCTGTCTTCTGCTCAAGGCCCTCAAGGAGGCAGGGTGTATGTAGTCCCACCACTTCTGGTGCACCCTGTATAGTGCTACACCCTCAAGGGATCACGGCTGGTGAGTTCGGAAGTTGGCGACCCTGAGGGATTCCTGAGCTCGGTCTGTTTTTTTTCTTTTTCCATTGCCTTTAGGGCAGGTTGAGGTTCTGTCCATTTCCTAACTGCCTTCCATGGCTCTCCTTCGTTCTAAATCCCTCAATCCTCATTCTCAGAGGGTTGAGGGCGTTTCTTTTACCTTTTTTGATTTCCCTTGCTCCTTTTGATTTCCCTTTCTTCTAGTTTGTAAGCTGTAGTTAGTTTTAGTTTTAGATTTAATTATAGGTTCATTTTCATTTTTCACTATCACCCAAACCATTAGGGGCTGATAACCCAGATGTTAGGCCCCTTAATACAACAATTATCATCATCATCCAACCTGAGTGTATCACCCCTCCCTATATTATTCTGCTAAGGTCCCATTGCAGTTTTGTACCGAAAATAAAGTCCCATTAACACCAACCTACACATATGGGGTACCTACAGGTTCAGCATAACTCAATGCGTAAGCGAAACGCACTCACTTACTCTTTAAATGCCTCACAATTAAATAAATACCTTAAAACATGTATATTTACAATGAAATAATGAAAGAATGCAACACGGTAACCATGGCAACAGAATCTCACAGGTCCATCTATTTCTGTAAGACGGAATGCAATTCCAATTATTACATTACTGTGAAAGTTTCCAAACGGTTTTAAGGTTATCACTGAACCAAATTAAGCTGTAAAATTCATCAATACATACAGTATAATGCGCTTAAGGGGGTCAAGGGACACTCTAGATTTTTTTCACGCAATTTTCACGTGTGAGTGTGGTACGAAAGGTCTTTTTCACCCGACTATAAAGGGTCTCCGAAAACCACATTTAAAGGCCCTTAAATTAACAGTGCCTGTGATATTCCCAGAAAACTAACTTCGCTCTGATATACCGTACCTATGAAGGAATGACAAACCCCTAACCACTGCACCAGTAGCTGAATTGATAAAGTCTGATTATTCATACCAAGGATAAATCAGTCATAGCATTCATGATTGAGATTTTGCTAAGTGTACTCTTTACAACTAGAATATTCGCGGGCGAAGCCGCGACGGGTAATTCTAGTCAATATTATTGCTGTGAGAGCCAAGACTGTGTGGGTTGGCAAAACGATCCTGTATACGCGCTTGCCTCGGACCTCAGTTCAAATTGCTGGCTGAACTTAAGGGGGAGTCACACTCGCGAGTGGTCACAGTTGGTACGCACTCGGGACAACTTTCTAGAGCTAAGCGTAGTGCTCCACTTTAAATATGATCTAATTATGTCATAGTTGTTGCAAAATATCATTTGACTTTCACCCGGCGGGGCGAAGTGTAGGCGGTGTTCCCTTCCGCTTTGACCGGGCCTTCGTGTCCAATCCACTGCGGAAATACACTCGGCTTATGTAAGGACTGCGCGTTCACCAACCCAATACGCGCCCATGCGTGACGTCATTCAACATTTCAGAGATACCTATCAAGAATCTATACATTAAAGAAATTGTTGTTTGAGCTTTAAGTTCTCAGAGTAAAGAGGCGCAGTTGCGCTTCATAAAAAGGGAGGTAGCTCGCAGTTCTCTACTCGTGTGGAGGTCCGGGCGGGGACACCAAGAGCCTGCTGATGAGCCAGCTTGGTGTCCTAGGCGAAACCCCACACGAGACACGGCACAAACCTAGAAAAATTGCTGAGTTGTAATCCAGAATCCTTCACAGGGAGCACGATGGTAGTATGAAAGTATAATTACTTATCGTCGTGGTTTAGAGACAGTATATTCGGTACCCTCCTCCCTTTAACCCCCCAATATTAATGGCTAACAGCGCTGACTGAGGTCATGATTATAAGTTGTTTCTGTAAGAGCGGCGAGATGGAGACTTGCTGGTGTCGCAACTTATAGAGGCCACCGCGCCGCGCGTGTTTTACTCAATAATAAGGACATGGCGAGAAGCGTCTCCGTGACAAATGGTGGACACCAAAAGTCATGCAATACGAGGTGAGGGAGAACTCGTTGAGATTCCAGAAACTTGTTGAAGGTGTGGGCCCGCCCCGCCGCGAGCCCTTTCTAACTGGTCGAGTTGGAGCGAGGCAAATCGCAACTGTGATTGCATAACCCCAGAGCTGCTGGTGAAACTGTTACAAGGATTAGTTCCTGGTAGCGGAACACATCCCCCTTACAGCTGTGTCAAGCCTCTAAATTTAACTGTGTCACTAAGCAGAAACACTTCAGTCCAACACTGCTGTAATGCACGGTGGCAGATTATCTCGATGTTCTACCCCTTATTAGTATAACATTAACCACTACGCAGCTTTCGGGGTTGAAGCTGGCTCGCCTGTCTATAGGCAACTTGTAGTACATGCCCGGTATGCACGTATCATAACCACAATGGCAATAGGCGTTTAGCAACTCCACGCAGTGGCGTGTTCTAGCCCCTGGAAGGCAGGCAACCCATTGTTCATGGATGTTATGTACTGTATCTGGAGCGCCTGTCAGTCACATCACAGCATGAAGGTACAGTAGATAGTCTATCGCAACCGTTTATACCATTTTAACTAGTACAAATTGGAACATAACATTACATACTGTCATCGCGGGAGGAGATGGCAGTTGAACACGCTGCGACGGGATGCTCCGGGTCATGCAGTACGCATGCGCGGTCCACCTATTCCAAACTTAAATATATCGATGATGATGATAATTGTTGTTTTAAGGGGCCTAACATCGAGGTTATCGGCCCCTCTTAAATATATCGGCTACCCGCGTGGCAATGGTTATTATTGCAGCAGACGACACTCTGCCAGTGAAAGAAGGAATGTGCTGAGTGAGTGAAGCAAGTAGTGACAAACTGAATGTTTTTGGAATGCGCGATACGCAGTGAGCGCGAAGACCTCTGCAGTTCAAACCCAACTGCCATCTCCTGGCGCGAATCAGTACCTACAATCTTCTTGCACATATTAAATGACACCTTCAAAACAAACCTCTGCGCCTTTGAAAACATAAGGAATTAAAAACCAAACAAAACCCCTGGCACTACAGTCCATGAAGAGCCTAGGCCTACCGAGCGACCGCTGCCCAGCCATTTGTCCTGCAGATTATGGGGTGACGCGTGGTCAGTGCGTCGGGTCCCCTCGACCGTTAATCCTGGTCTCTGTGATCGGGCAGCTACTCAATCGTCCTCACAAGGCTGAGTGCACCCCATTCGTCCAGGTCTCACGTCAGTTTCTAAAATCCCTCACGGAGACAGGAATCGAATCAGGGGCCTCCAGGTGTGAGGCAGGTGCGTTACCCCAACACCGTGCCGCCAGTTAAGGAATTAAAAGGACATTTTAAATATATTATCACAATTATTCTTCTTCTCTTCTTCTTTCGATTCGGCCATCTAAGGACCACGTCATTTCAACTGCTTCTTGCTGCATCGAGCTTTAACATCCTCCCAGTACTTTCGCATTAGTTCTCGATGCTGTTGTTTCCTTTCCCCAGTCCACTTCTTGCCAGTTGGAAGCTTTGGCTTTTCTTGAAAATATCGGTGTGCTGTTAGTTTTTGTTTCTCCGTTTCCTCATGGCATCAGTTATTTTTTCCATGTGGGTGTAAAGTTCGTGGTTGTGCCGTCTCCTATATTCCCCATTTTCTTTTACCGGACCCAAGATTTTTCTTAGAGAGATTGGGGTCTATCCACTCACCCAAATATTTGAACGCTTTCGTTTGCTTGATTTTCCCCAGTCCTACATCCAGCTCTTTTGGCGCTAGCTTGATATTAGTGATGAATTCTGTTTTTTCAAAGGAGATCTTAAGGCCCGTTTTTGCTGCTTGAATCTGGAGTTCATTAATTTGCTCTGCGGCTGCATCGAGGGAATCTGAAAAAAATGCGAGGTCATCTGCGAATGCTAGGCAGTCAACTATCAGGTTCTGTTTTTTGTAGCCCAATCTGACTCAATTTTCAGACTTGTTAATGTTCATTACTTTTCGCCACTGCCGGATGACTTTTTCGAGCACACAGTTGAAGAACAAAGGAGATAGTCCATCTCCTTGTCTTACACCAGTCTTGATTTCGAAGGGCTCTGAAATTTCTCCCCTGAATTTCACTTTGGACGCAGTGTTGGTTAAGGTTTTCTGAATAATTGCTCTTGTTTTGTTGTCCAGTCCCAGTTCTTTCAGTATTTCAAATAGGGTGGGTCGATCGATAGAGTCATAAGCCTTTTTGAAGTCAATGAAGGTCACTACAAACTGTTTGTTTCTAAGCTTCCGATATGAAAGGATAGATATAAGGTTCAAAATCTGTTCGGCACATGATCGTCCCTTCCTAAATCCCCCTTGATATACCCCTAATTGTGGATCCAAATTACAATTATTATTATTATTATTATTATTATCTTCCCTAAAGGCGGATAATCTAGCAGATGGACAACCATAGGACCAGAACCAATAGGTAAGGGTGAGACTCTATGAGCCGTGGTGAAGGCAACTCGCCTAGAAGAAGGTCACTTTGATAACAAACCTGGTGGCTCAGCACCATCTCTGAGGTCGGGCTCGGAAGGCTGATAACTAGGGCCCGGATGTTAATGACATGTCATCTTTTTACTGAGCTGTCTAAAACAATGCTGAAGTACATAGAAACTCCGGAGGTCGCAATGTTTTCAAATATGTTATTTTTATTTTGCATCTTTTTGCAATTTTTGCTATTTTTCCAATTTAAGAGCATTTTATTAAGTTTGGTAGAATTGTTTGATCATATTTTAGAGAAATCGGACTTTTATGGTCATTCCCCCCCCCAATTTAGTCACGTCACAGCTTTATATGAGGGAGTTACGTCTCTCAGAGTTAAGAAGAAGCTAGTAGCTGATACAAGATAGTTTAAAATATTGAAATAAAATATTTCAGTGTTGCTATTAGTAGAAAAATATATATCTTGGACGCAGAAGAACGGCACCGTTTTCGTCGCAAACCAGTTATTTGCGGAATTGAATGTTATCTGCTGTGTTGACCAAGGTCAGCTGTGGCGGGGTAGAAAGGGGAAGGCTATTCTTGTCTCAGTTCCGCATAGCTCACGGCGAGAGTTATCGTTCATCGCCGCTTTCTCCATTTTATAGTGCATTTTTTGAATTTTTGAAATATTGGTGAGTTTATTACTATAAGATCATTTTTTCCATTTTATAGTGCATTTTTCGAATTTTTTAGCTCATTTATTAGTCATTTTTGAAAATTTTAAGTGCATTTTTTAATCATTTTCACAGCATCAACATCCTGGCCCTACTGATAATTACCAGTCTTAAATTACGAGATCAAAGAAAAATATCTGATAGATCAAATGGTTGACGACAATGGAATGTTTGGTTTGAGAATCGGAACTTAGAATGTTAGATCAATCATGACGGGAGGAATGAAACAACTGGACACAGTGTTACGTAACTAAAAACAGCTATCCAAGAAACAAGACTGCCCCAAGGAATCCCTAACAGAGTGATTGAAGCTCAACTGATTGGCAGACGCCCAAGAGGCCGGCCGAGGACGATCAACAGCAGTACTGGATGATGCAATGGAATGGCATTTGTAACGAATACTTGAGATTGTGATTGGGATAACGATTCTTCCTGAGTGTTATGCAATGTTGTACATTTGATGTGAGTATTATGGTTGGTTGGTTCCTTAGTTTAGGGGCTGCGACAACGCGGTCATGTAGCCCCGTGTACTTTGGGTGTGTGTAGAATCTGTCTGATAACCGGTGTTAATTGTGATGACTGTATTAGTGTGTGTTTCTGTTTTTTTTTAAATTCAAGTAGGGACTGCAACTTTGAATTTTCCAATAGTTCCTACTTTTGCCGCCAAACGCCACCGTCAACGACTACTAGGCCTAGTTCAGAACTAGCTACCAGACGCCACCGCAGTGGGCTCCTGGCAACGAACGTAGCAACCTAAGAGCGTTGTTTACATTCTTAACCTATCCAATTTATTTTCACACAGGTGTAATTAGTGGAAAGATCTTTAACATGCCATAAATCTATGACATGGGACCGCCGGCTTTACTTCCCCTCCGAAGGAAGGCATACTGAGGGATTTTTAACGCTCTTAAAAAATCCGACGGCTTCGGCCGGGTTTGAACCCGCTATCTTGGGCATAGAAGCTCAGCATGCTACCAACTACGCCACCGAAGCCGCCTGAGTATTATGTTTCTTTGCTTTCTCTCATGGCCAAATGGCCAGCTAGCTACAATAAATGGTGATGGATGATTATCGGCCGGCCCCGTGATGTTGGGGTAGCGCGACTGCCTCTCACCCGGAGGCCCCGGGTTCGATCCCCGGCTCCGTCAGTAGCTGTCTGACAGTGAGGCAGCGCCCCGATCACGAAAACCAAGATTAACGGCCGAGGGGACCCGATGCGCTGATCACTTGTCACCCCAATATCTGCAGGCCAAATGGCTGGGCAGCGGTCGCTTGGTAGGCCTAGGCCCTTCACGGGCTGTATAATGCCAGGGGTTGATGATGATTATTATTGTTATTATTATCAAAGGATTGCTAGTGTCGTGATCTTGAAGCCAAACTTGAAACTCTCTTGATCTTACAAATACCGCAGTCTCGCTAGGGTGCTTTAACGATTGTGCCTAATGTTCTACTTGAATCTCTCTAGTGTACATCAAGGATGTTCGCTCTTCTACAAATAAGGTGCTTTAGCGAGCGCGGCTAATGGGTGGTCCACTTTCCTCTCACGAGTGATGAACAATTACCAAGTCTGTAATTTTGTAGAAAGTGGTCAGGCCAAATATTTTGTAATTCCCGCTACTTTGATCGTAAATCTCCAGCACATCGCTGGGATGCACGAGATCTTGACTGAAATGCACTTTCCATGACAGTGGCGGTCCAGGATTTCCGTCAGGGAGGGGTGTGGTTTAGGGGCTGTGACAACGCGGTCATGTAGCCCCGTGTACTTTGGGTGTGTGTAGAATCTGTCAGATAACCGGTGTTAATTGTGATGGATGAATTAGTGTGTGATATCTGCAATTCAGGTAAGGACTGCAGAGGATAATTCCACGTACCAAATGCTACCATCCAGGACACCTAGCTGAGAACTTCGCTACTATTAGATGCCATCGCAACCAGCACCCGGTGACGAACGTTGGAACTTAAGAGCATTAATTAAACCTAACCTACAAATTTTGGCTTCACACAGTTGTAGTTAGTGGAAGGTTCTTTTACATGCCATAAATCCATGACATGGGCCCGCCGGCTTTACTTCACCTCCAAAGGAAGACATACTGAAGGTTTATAACGCTCTTAAAAAATCAGATGACTTCGTCCGGGTTTGAACCCGCGACCTGGGCATAAAAGCTCAGCATGCTACCAACTACGCCACCGAAGCCGTCAGGGGTGTACAAATTAAAGAACTCCGTCCATTACAGAACTTGAACTAAAATCCAACGCCAAGGAGCCTCCTTGCTGCAGCATGCAATTGTTATTTGTATTTAAAAAGCTCGGGTCTGGTATGAACCAGGGACCACAAGAAGTGGTGTTAGTAACAGCTCGAGGTCGGCTCTGAAAGGGAAAGCGCTGCCTTGAGAAAGTCGCCACCAGAGCGCACCAGAGTCTCTTTTTGGCAGCAGGAACAAAGTTCTACTTTCGTTTTCACACAAACACAGTCCATCGCCGGCTTCAGCGCCCAATGTTGCGGATCGAACCCCGGCTCTTAAATTGTGAGAATATATACCTTGCGAGTAGATCTAACGGTACATTATGGAATCCCTCTAACGGTACGTTAGGGAATCCCTCTAACGGTACGTTAGGGAATCCCTCTGTTGTGTCTGTTAGGTAGCCTGGAGGCTGGTTGGATCTTCAAAAAGCACCACCATAGGTTATGTGGTTGGAACCCACTTTCAATTCAAGTGAGGACTGCAGACGATAAATTCAAGTAGTTCCTACTTTTGCTACCAAATACAACCGTCCACGAGACCTAGCTGTGAACTTGGCTACTACAAGATGCCATCGAAACCTGCGCCTGGTGACGAACGTTGGAACTTAAGAGCATTAATCATACCTAACCTGCAAATATTGCTTCAGACAAGATTAGTTAGTGGAAGGTTCTTTTACTTGCCATAAATCTATGACATGGGACCGTCGGATTTACTTCCCATCCAAAAGAAGGCATATTGAGGGATTTTACGCTCTCAAAACATCCAACGACTTCGGACGAATTTGAACCCACGACCTTGGACATGGAAGCTCAGCATGCTGTCAAGCCGCCGGATCTCTTTAAGAGCACACTGAGGTAAAGATACCTCCTGATAACATTGTTACGGTGATGCTATAAAATTAAGCTGGTAGCAAGTTTTGTTGAAAATATCCTCCAAAAAACAAGAGACATGTGGATCGCCACTGAAGATAATTCGCTACGGAACAGAGCCCAAGGGCAAATATAAACTGACCCTAGCCTGAAGTAGTGTGATAAACGGTTCCGGGCTAGTGTTCAGAAGTAACAGGAGGAGTTTTAGTCGGTAGTCTACCACTCAGGAGCCCGACATGCATTTCTCCTCCTCCAAAATAATAATAATAAGCCGTAAAACAATAGCCAATAATAACTCAGGCCTTCCGAGGCTAACAAACTTAGTTGTATTTTGGATAGAGTAAGGTCTACTCCCAAAGCTGAGCACATTTCTCAACTGCTCAAAATGAAGCACTGTGATTAGACCGGAAGCACTGTATGCAGCGGAATGCCTAACAAACAGCGCAGCTGGCCCGATCGTGAGATTTGAAGTTAAGGGAAGAAAGATCATTAGGAAAATTCTTGGTCCTCAGTTCAGAGATGGAGGTTACAAGCTCTGGAGTAATTCAGAAATATACTCCCGCACTGAAAAGATCTCAAGTGTAATCCGGAAACAGAGAATAACCTCCTCAGAATGCCAGTCAGTAGATTCTTCAGCCGTCTATTATCATACTTCCGAGGTTTAAAGGTGACGCCTCTTTGGCTGGTGGAAGTGGATAAGGACTTGTTAAAGTTTGACATTTCTGAATCAGACATCTTGCTCAGAACCCCATTGAAACAAAAACTCCGTCAGGTTCATCAAAAGGAAGTAAATCCCAGCAAGAGATATGTTCACTCGGATGAATGGAAGAAATCCCGTTCCGAAAGGATGAAGGCGTGGTGGGGGAACAGTTGAGATCTCGCGGTCCCTAGTGGCCACAATGATAAAACTAAGTAAGTAAGTAATAATAATAATAATAATAATAATAATAATAATAATAGAGACATGTGTCTGGTCTGGTCCACGGCCATGCAGAAAGGAGAGGTCCGGAGTGAGAGCCCTGAGGCACGCTCTTACCGTTACGTGAAGGTCGCGAGTTGCACGACAAGGCTGCAGTATTATTTCCTGAGGAACGTATACTCCTCATCAGCTGCAGGAAGATATCACTTATTGAGCCGCGATATTATATAAAGCACATGGCTCCAATACGGCTCATAATGGTTGTATTTGACTTTTGGAAGTGCAACGTCTTTTTCGTCGTCGTTAGGAGCTTGGATCGTCATGGTCATCAGCTTCGTGCAATTGGTGTGTACAGTACGGTATTTGTACGATAACCTGTGTTATTATGGGGACTAGTAGCGTGTTCATGTATAATCACTAGGATATGAGATAAAATACCTTCGGGCATTTGCCTGAAGAGGAATGTGGAAAACCCCCAGAGGATTGCCATTATCCACGCCAAACGATAGCTTCTCAGTCCACGAGTAGACTGCACCGGTCGATAAACGATTCCAGCATCTACATGAACTCGTGTCTTTAAATTACGGCTGTACATTTCATTCCAATATTCGCCATTTCCAAGTTCGAATAAATGATGTTAATGTTTTTTTTTTTTATTTATTTAGTCAATTTACCCCTCTAGGTTGGTGGTTCCCACGGACTCAGCGAGGGAACTCACCTCTACCGCCTCTATGGGCAGTGTCCTGGAGCTTGGAACATCTGGTTGGGATGGATACAACTGGGGAGGTGTGATCAGCACTTTGCCAAGGCGGCCTCACCTGCAAAGCGAACAGGGGCCCTCATGAGGAATGGGAAGGGATGGAAGATTGGGATGGATAGGCTAGGAAGAGGGAAGGAGGCGGCCGTGGCCTTACAGTAGGTACTGCCCCCGTAATTGAATTATGTAGAGACCATGGTGGCTATATTTGAAATTATAAGGAAAGTTATGGCTGTCATAGTTATGACGTGGGTAGTCATGACGTAAGCACGGATGACGTAAATGTTATACCAGCAAGCTACTTGAGCTGAGATTCTCAGTGACGTCAGCTTTTAGTCGAGAATGTTCCAAGATTTACGACGCAGTCGCAGGAAACGAGGAATTCTGCTGAGGAAGAAACTATGCTATTGGAGGAGAGGCTTGAACCAATGAACGATAGTTAAACGAAGACGGAGATTGCTGAAACTATGGTATTTTTATTACTTTTGGAATGCAGAATTGTGGAAATCCATTTTCAGTAATAGCATTGATTTGGAATTTTGGTGAAATTTATTTTCAGTTTTTGAATTTTGAAAATCCGTCATGTATTAACGAAGTTGGAACTTTGAGCGATGACGCAGTATCACGCTTTGGAAGGGATGGAAACGCCCCTCGAGAAGTTAATAAAAGGGCTTGCGCAGAAGAGAGGAGTCTCTTTCGTTCTCTGATCATTCTGAGATCTCATTCTCAGAGCATCGAAGTATATTTGTGAAAGTTCTTTTCTTATACATTCATTATAGTGAGACGTCGAAGTGAACAGCAGTGAAAAGAATCGTCTTTATAACGCGTGGCGAGGCCACTATATTAACGAGATCCAAGTCAAACTAGGTGAAGTTGAAACGGACCTTAGAAAGCTTCTACAAGTTTAGCTTTGAACAGTTAGCGGTCTCCGATAAGCTAATTGCATTGTGCAGTGCTACATGCAGTTATAGAGAAAAGCTGAACAATTTCGACCGATTAGTTTGAAAGATATTAGCAGTTTTATACGACTGAGAAAAGTGATTATCTCGCCACAAGAGAAGCACTTTTGTATAGCCAGAATCAACGCAACGGCTGACGCTGCGAGTGGAATAGAAAGACTTCAGATTGCTTGGTTACACAACGATACAGTATAATGGAGCAATTGAATACGGCAGTTTGTTCTTCTAACACTACAACCGAAGAGCAGATGGAAGGCTAAAAAGGGCTTATTGCAATTGGGACATACTTCAACGGAGTAAGATAGCGACATGGAACTTCGCTAATTGCTATTCCACACAAGCGAACATGCGGTGAATACCATCTACACCCATGTTTCGTAATTAAAGGCTGAATACCATCGAACAGCCATAGAAACAATTTCATACTCTGAATATGAATAATTTCTTCGGAAATTTCTACAAAACTTCATGGCGATTGTCTACTGGAACTTCAGGGAATTTTTCAAGAGAGGTCAGGGTGGACCCGACTCACAAAGAAGATTATTGCCGGAAGGATGTCTATTCGTCTTCGAGGAGCAGAGCGATTCACGGAGAAGGAAGCAGTTCGATTCTCCGAGGGTGCTATTTCCTATTTCGAGGATGGAGCTCAGCTTTAACGTGGTGAAATGGATCCATCAGCAGTCTTCTTTGGGGAATTTTCCTCTGGAACGTCAATCGGCAGATAAGGTAGTCGTGAACGTTTATTGTATTTGAGTTTACTAATGATGTTTGAGCAACCATTTTTCCCATATTTTTATCCTCATGTTTTTGCCCTATTTTCTTGTTGAGATTCTTATTCTCAGTACATCTTGATGAGTTTTGCATTTTTCGACGATTTATTAAGACATTGTTATGTCATGGGCATAGTTAATGATTTTGGATCAGTTGAGACTGATATTTAGATTTTCAGTAATTAATATTTTTGTAGTCACGATTTGACTGTAAGTTAATGATTTTTATGGCAGATTTAAATTCAGACAGCGTGTCATTTTATTAAAGTAATTCTACCCCAGTTTAATTACTTTGACCAATTTTCTGTCATCATCAAGAAGGAAGAACATTTAAATGATTTTAGAGCGTTAAAATCTCTTACGTTGTCGACGATCTTGGAAATACTAGTCGTTATTTGGATTGATTGCAACACAGATATTTATCGTCAGTTATGAATGAACATTGCATCATAGACACTTTTGTGAAAGAGTAACTTTAATAATGAATTATTGAATGCATTAAAGTCAAGAACTTTTGTTAGGAGTTTTTCTCAATTAGAGAATTATATAACGATGTTTGCATTCCCCAGTCTAATTGGATTCTATTCGACTACTTTGCATTTTAGTCGCACTTTATTTGATGATAGTATTTTTATACTACAATTTGTTTAAAGATGTTAATCTTAAATTTTGATAGACCAGACAGGCGTATATAAGCGTATTCACTATTAAATTTGTTTGTGATTGGCAAGTTTTGACTTCATTTCGGTTCATGAATGAAATCCACGAAGGTTATAGAAAAACAGTTTTGAAACAATTAATGATTATAAAATTTTTTAAGTGGAACTATGAATGTATAATCGCTAGTGCAGCGCGTGTTGAAAGTCGCTGAGATATAATGCCCTTGAATATGAAGGAAGTTCCCACAGGAATAAATGTTAAAGAATTATTTGTGGAAGTTTTGTAAGTTATGTGGAAGTTTAATACCATATAGATTAATATATGATGATTTTGGGCATATTTTTAATGCAGTTTATGCATTATCTTGTTAGCGAAGGATTTTCCGCTGGAGTAAGATTGTAATAGTTCGTTGAAAATAAATCAAGTGATTTACTGTTATAATTAACACGAGTTTTGAAAGAATTTGAGATAAGATTTTGAATGAAGGTTGCCGTCACAAATCATTATTAAAACCTTTATTAAACCAGATTGTGACATTAACATGTATAACTAACCTTCAATGGTCGATTATATTAAACACGATTATGAAAATTACCAACCGAATGAACATGTGGTTAATGTATTTCTGAAATTAATAATTTAAACAATTTAAATGTTAATATTGTAAATAATTGCTGTAAATATTTTTGAAAATAATGTGAAACGAGAGTGATGTTAAAGGCGTGCTTATAATATTTTTATTGTCTTTGACAAATATTATAAACAATTTCTAATTGTTATAAATAATTTATGTGATTTTGTTATAAACATTTAAGAGCTAATTAAACATTTGGATTAAACTTAACAAGTTTAAGGAATTAACATAATGATCCAATAGGATGTGAGCAAAGTACTTGAAAGATTTGCGTAAATATAATGTGAGATGTCTTGTAGACATTTAAAAGCCTGAGAGAGCAAGCTGTATTCTTACGTAACTTAGCACGTGAGAAGGGAGTCCATTCAACCAGTATGCAACAGGTTCGAGGGTAGCTCGCAGCTGGGCCAACATCTGGTTATCAGAGTGAGGTCGTCCGCACTCCGGCCTTGCGACTATAAATACCATTCTCATGTTTATTAAAAGGAAACCAAATGCTCTATATATGTCACACCCTTACGTCCTTTTCCAATCCAATAGTGTTATGAATATTACGTTATTTGGAGCTCTTGGGAGCTAAAATGTTTTATATCATGTTGTATGATAATTTTTGCAAGTCCTACTGAGGACGTAGTCAGATTGACTTGGGCTACTGATAGCCACGTTGATTTTGTTGTGTTAGTAAAATCATACCCTTTATTAGAAATAAAGCTTTTGTACAGTTCAAAGTTCTCGTCTTCGTTCTGGTTCATTTTTAAATGTCATGGTGGAGGTTATTGTGTGAACAGACTTTTAGTGATCCTGTTGTCAACTCAAACCCCGAGATAATTAAGAGGTAAGTAACGGTAAGTATGAACCCCCGTCTATTTTGGTGTGTTCCACAATGATTTCCTGTGAACTTCTGTGCTCTTATCTCGATAGTATCTGTCAGTGCCATTTTCATTGATGTAGCTGAGCCGGTGCAATTGACTATTGGCAATCCGATTGAGGGGGCGGATATCTGACAGCCTACTATCCAGGTAAACGGGGACAGAAAGATTGGCGCCCAACGTGGGGATCGATTCAACAAAACTGGATTACCAGGTTGAACGCCAGAAAGAGTGGCAAACCTAAAACGTGAGGTTCGATTAGACTCAAATAAAGAGGTTGATTCTTTGTTAGATGTCTAGGCCAATTGTAGAATTTAAGAGTGTGATTATATAGGAATTAAATGTTGTATTGTATTAGGAAAATTACACTCAGAAAAGATCAGATCTTATACAACTTGAGAAAGGTTAAATAGGCTGGAAACTTAGAAAAATCGCCTATAATCTGGAATCTTATTTTATTTGACCGGATTATGACATTTCAGTCATATTAAAGATAAATTTAAATTATTTGGATTGTAAATGTAAATTATTTGTGTTAGGATATTTTAAAATGAGCCAGGGAAATTTGAACATGTGCTTGAGTTTGTTTCAACATGAAGTATCTTCGAAGGTTAATTATAAGGTAGTTATAAGTTAGATTTAAGACAGAAAATTGATCAAATTTATATATGGTGAAAAATGTTGCTCAAATGTTGTTATTTTGCTCTTTTGATGTATGTCCCTACAGCAATCCATTTTTGAATAATATTGTAATGGCAGATGAAAGTATGAGGTTGATGTTAGAAGAATTGAAAGCTAGCATGAATGAAAGTGCGAGGGAGATGTCTGCTAACATGAATAGAAGTATGAAGCAGATGTTGAATGAAAGTATAAAGGAGATGGAAGTTAGGAATACTAGTAGAATGGAGGAGAATGCTAGTAATTTGTCTGCTAATTTGAATGCAAGAATGGAGGAGAATGCTAGTAATTTGAAAGCTAGTATGGATGAAAGTTTGAAGGGTATTCAAACTAGTGCTGCTAATTTGGAGGAGAATATGTCGCGTTTACAGATTAATACCCTAGGAATTGAGAGTACTGTAACGGACATGCGTACAGACGTGTCTAATGTCCATAAAGATGTGTCTATTGTGCATAAAAGTGTTGATGATGTTAAATTTGATGTGTCTAAGGTACAGAAAGACCTTACAATGTTAAATCTAGATGTAGCTAATGTCCGAGGGGATATTTCTTGTGCTAGAGCCGAAGTTGTTGTTGTCAAAAATGATGTAGCGACTGTCCAAGACAAGGTCGAGGAAGTCCAAAAAGAAATTCAAAAAGCTAGAACTGATGTATCCAATGTTCAGGTAGACATTAATAACATTCATGCGGATATAACTGAGGTACAAAGTGACATAACTAAGATTCAGGTAGAGGTCAACACAGTTTTCGTAGATATTACTAAAGTCCAAACTGATGTAAATAAAGTCAGGGAAGAAATCGAAAACTCAAAAACTCTTTGTACGCGTAATATAACTGCATTAGCGACTAGACTAGTCGATGAATCAGTTAGAACAACAACGTCTTTAGCAGAGTTGAAGTATGATGTAGAGGTCATGAGAACCCAGGTATTAGACCACAATAGAGTATTAAAAGAGGATATCGAAGTAGACATAGCCGAAATGTTAACAGCAAACGTAGCGGTATGGAAAGACGAGTGGAATAAGTCAAGTGGGGAACATGTAACCCAAATTCAGGAAAGGATTGAAAGAAAACTTGCCAGTACGCAGATAGAAATTAACAATGAAGTAGTACAGATTAGGAAAGATTTAAGCGTCAGGATAAATTCGCTATCCGAAAAACAAGTTGACGATAGAACACAACTAGATCAGGATATGCAAACTTTAAAATCTACATTAGAGGATCAAATTCATAAAGTTGTCTCGGATGTAAATGAAACGACGAGTAAACTGAAAAATTTGAAGTTAGGAGAGGCTAGTTTAATGGAGAACTACACAGAAGAGATTATCAAGAAAGTCTTAACAGAAATCACCGACAAGGATACAGAAGGCTTAGCTTGCGAATTGAATAGGAATTATGCTAGAAGACATAACCTAGAGCCAGAAGAAAGAGACGTGACTCCTGAAGAACGTGTATCCAGATTCAGAGAGGAGGATGACGAGAGGAACATGGAACCTGAGTGGAATTATCGAGATAGTGGGAAAAACTATCCGGATTCATATCCGAGGAACGTGACGGTCATTAGGAATTTCGAAGACAAACCACAAAAATTCAGTAACACTGATAGTTTGACACCTATAGAGTATGTAAGGAATCTCAAAGATTATTTCATCGAAGCTCACATTCCTAGAGAGAGAGAGATGAAGATAGTAGAGAGATATCTGATTGGAGGACCCCTTGAATGGTTTCGCGCATTTAGATACACATTCAGTAACTTTGACGAGTTTGCAGAGGCATTAATCAAGCGATTTTGGTCTATAGAAGCGCAGAATTCGTTAAGAGCGGAGGTGTATTCAAGAAAATACTCAGGTACTCTTCCAACGAGGTACGCTGATTTCTTTACGAGTCAGTTGTCCCGCTTGAGATTTTTGCAACCCCCATTGTCCACGGAGCAACTAATAGATGCGATTTCTCGTATGCTGCCAGTTGAGGTGAGGAGACTTATAATTTCGTCCAACATCAGAGATTTATCCAGCATGGATGAATTACTGAGAAGATTAGACTACACAAGTCCAATGCCTAACGTAGTCCAGAAAGGTCAAAGGCAGGAGTTTAAGGAAATCAATACGGTATGCATGGACCAAGTCCAACAAACTGACAAGCCAGAGGAGGAGAAAACTGACAATGTAGGTCCTCACAGGAATAATCAGTTTAGAAATTACAGATCACAAGGTTACCGACCGTATCAACAGAGAAGAGGTTGGAACTACAACCGAGGAAACTACAATGGAAGAGGCAGATATTACAACAATAATGGGTATAACCGTAACTATAATAGGAATAACCAAAACCAAAATAGAAACCAGAATACTCAAGGTCAGGTTATGACACCTGATCAGTATCAGCAAAGAGAAAAGGAAAGCCAGCAATACTTAAAAGAATTAAGAGATAAAGAAGCTGACAATCAAAAGAAAAGGCAGGATGTTGTAATCGATCCTGGGCCTTCTACGATTCAGCAGAATTTTGAGGTCGGTAACACAAAAAAAAAAACGCCGATTTCTCAACGTCAGTGAGAACCTGTAAATACATTGCCACACCACACCTGATTACGATTAATGAGATATACGAAGTTACCGATGAAGATTTACTAGAAGAGAGGGGTATTGTTAAAGAGGAAAGACCATGTGCCTTACCTATTATTGCTGTACGGATAGATGGACAGCAGTACAAAGCCCTGATGGATACTGGTGCTATTATTTCCATCATTTCAGAGGAATGTTATCAAAGTCTGCTAAGAGGAGAGAACATGACAGTTCTACCTGTTTCTACCGTCAAAGTGAGAGGGATATTCCAAGATAAGGCAGTGAAATGCAAGATTCAAGTGTTATTGAACTTTGAGATCAATGGAAGGAATTATGAACAGATCTTCATTGTGGTGAGCAAGATCAATTTTGATATGGTGCTTGGAATCGATTTTATATCGAAGGTCGGAGCTATTATTGACATGAAGAACAGAAGTATTAGCTTTAATGATGGGTACATAATCACAGAAGAGATAGAAGAACAGGACGTGAAAAACAGTCTGGAAATAGACCTTAGGGAAGAAATTTTGAATACCATAATTAATGAAGTGGAAAATTTAGAAGAAATACCCAGTAGAAAAACTGAAGTATTTGAAGAAATTCAGGGGGAATTTGAGGATCTGATAAAGGAATTCCAAGATATTTTCGATGAAAAGCCTGGATTGATTAAGGATTATAAGTACAAGATAAGGCTGACAGATGAAACCCCTTACCAGAAGAGAATATACCCCATTCCTGAGAAATACTATCAAGAAGTACGAGGGTTAATCAGAAAAATGGAGGTAGACGGGATTATTAGAAAACAGGCGTCGTCTTATATAAACCCCATCACAGTAGTAAAGAAAAGTAATGGTCAGATACGTCTTTGTCTCGATGCCAGGACCATCAACTTGAAGATTCTTCCAGAAAATGACAGACCACCCAAGATTAGAGATCTGCTTCGGAAATTCAAAGGGAGAGCTTGTTTCAGCGTTCTTGACTTGACGTCTTCTTTTTATCAAGTTCAACTAGAAGAGGATAGTATGCAGTACACTGGATTCCTATTTGACCAGACGTCATGGGTCTTTGCCAGAATGCCTTTTGGAATGGTTAACAGTGGACCAGCAATTATTCGAGCACTTGATAGTAAGCTCACTGACGAAGTGAAAGAAAATGTAATCTGCTACATTGACGATTTAATCGTATCTTCACCCAGCGCCGAAGAACATTTAGTGCACTTGAGAAAGTTGTTCGAGAATTTGAGGGAGGCCAACATCAAGGTGAACTTTGAAAAATGTCAATTCTTGAAGAAGGAGATAAATTATTTGGGGCATACTATTGATAAAGATGGATATCATCCAAACATGAAAAAAGTAGATGCGATCACGAGATTTCCAAAGCCAACTAAGGTAAAACAAGTTAGAGAATTTGTAGGTGCATGCCAATTTATTAGCAGCCACTGTCCAAGATACTCGGAAATTATGGCTCCTCTGTATGACTTACTCAAGAAGAACAACAGATGGAAATGGAATACCGCTGCAGACGAGGCTTTTGAGAAAGCAAAAGAGATGCTCAGAAATAATGTGAAACTGGAGTACCCAGACTTTGAGAAGGTGTTCTATATTGAGTCTGATGCATCAAGAATAGGCATTAGTGCAGTCTTATACCAGAAAGACGAGGCAGACAACAAGCACTACATTGCGTTCACTAGTCGGAAGTTGAAAAAGCACGAGGAAAACTACTTCACGACAGAGCTTGAAGCGTTAGCTTTTGTGACAGCTTTACAAGCCTGGAAGAAAATCCTGCTGGGACATAAGGTCATCATTATTACTGACCATAAAGCACTACAGTTTATGTTGCAAACTGACATGTCAAGTGATAGATTGACACGTTGGGCTTTGTTCACCCAACAGTTTAACGCTACTATTGTCCACCAGCCTGGGAAAGATAACTTACTGGCTGATGCTCTATCACGTAACCCTATTAAAAATGTGCAGATACACCATGTACAATTGGAGCAAGAAGATGAAGAAACCGTTAGGAGGTTAGCCCGAATCGGTGTGTCACAGAAGAGACACGCTCCAATAAGGAAAATGTACAGGTTCCTCAAGGGTTACATGGACAATACGGATGTTGACTATGAGGCTACACGGAGAAATTCACGACACTTTGTCTTGAGTGGAGACATCGTATGCAAGTATGCTGACCCTGCGCATACAAAACTCCGAATAGTCGTGCCACCTAAACTTATTGTCAATTTAGTGTGGGTAGCTCATCACGCAACTGGACATGCCGGTTTAGATAAGACTCTTAATACACTTAAAGAGAGATTTATCTGGACTAACATGCGTTCCAGCATTGCCAAGGTCATTCGATCCTGTGACAAATGTCAAAGAGCAAAGTATGCTTCTGCTTTACTAAAGGGAAAACCGAAGGCGATGATTCCTTCTAAGCCAAACGAACTTATGGCGACGGATATATTTGGCCCCTGTCCGAAGGGATACCAGGGTAACCAGTACTTGTTGGTGACCGTGGATGTTTTCTCAAAATTTGTTACAATGAGTCCCATGCAGAAAGCTAACACGAGGAACGTAGTAAGCAGACTGGAAAATGCTGTATTTCCTAAAGCTGGTATACCGGAATATCTACTGTCAGATCATGGAACGCAGTTTACGTCCGTGGAATTTGCAGCGGATATGGAAAGGCTTGGCATTAAGCACTTATTTTCAAGCGTGCGTTACCCTGAATCGAATTCCTCAGAAAGATATATGGCTGAATTTTCGAAATTCTGTCGAATTTTCTGTCCAAATGATCATTCCGGTTGGGTGAGATTTGTACCCCTCATTGAGGAATGTCTGAACTCTACAGTGCAGGAGAGCACAGGAGAAGTGCCAATGCGACTTCATCTAGGAAGAAACCCAGAAAGGCCGTGGGATAATCTTTTCAACCACATACCGAGAGATCCCGACATAGGAAGACAGCAGAGGATTGACAAGGCAAAGGAACAACTCCAGAAAGCAGCAGAGAAACGATTGAAGAGAGTAGCTGGAAAACGTTTTGGTACACCCTTTCAAGTTGGAAATCTTTTATTATTACGCAGACCTGTCAAGGCTGATATGTCCAAGAAAATCTACCCCAAATTTGGATTAGTGTTCCTGGGGCCGTTTAGGATTACGAACGCTTATGGAAACAACTGTTATGAACTCTACGATGATGAGAATAATGTCGTTTACGGCAAGTTCAATGCTGGAAATTTAAAAAGATACTATCCTAGAGTAAGCCAGTAAGAATTCAATTTCGTGTTCAAGAGAATTGAGATACTTGTAACATTGAGTTTAAAAACAATTTGCAACTGTTTTTAAAACGTGGTGAGAGGAGAATGCCCCCGTAATTGAATTATGTAGAGACCATGGTGGCTATATTTGAAATTATAAGGAAAGTTATGGCTGTCATAGTTATGACGTGGGTAGTCATGACGTAAGCACGGATGACGTAAATGTTATACCAGCAAGCTACTTGAGCTGAGATTCTCAGTGACGTCAGCTTTTAGTCGAGAATGTTCCAAGATTTACGACGCAGTCGCAGGAAACGAGGAATTCTGCTGAGGAAGAAACTATGCTATTGGAGGAGAGGCTTGAACCAATGAACGATAGTTAAACGAAGACGGAGATTGCTGAAACTATGGTATTTTTATTACTTTTGGAATGCAGAATTGTGGAAATCCATTTGCAGTAATAGCATTGATTTGGAATTTTGGTGAAATTTATTTTCAGTTTTTGAATTTTGAAAATCCGTCATGTATTAACGAAGTTGGAACTTTGAGCGATGACGCAGTATCACGCTTTGGAAGGGATGGAAACGCCCCTCGAGAAGTTAATAAAAGGGCTTGCGCAGAAGAGAGGAGTCTCTTTCGTTCTCTGATCATTCTGAGATCTCATTCTCAGAGCATCGAAGTATATTTGTGAAAGTTCTTTTCTTATACATTCATTATAGTGAGACGTCGAAGTGAACAGCAGTGAAAAGAATCGTCTTTATAACGCGTGGCGAGGCCACTATATTAACGAGATCCAAGTCAAACTAGGTGAAGTTGAAACGGACCTTAGAAAGCTTCTACAAGTTTAGCTTTGAACAGTTAGCGGTCTCCGATAAGCTAATTGCATTGTGCAGTGCTACATGCAGTTATAGAGAAAAGCTGAACAATTTCGACCGATTAGTTTGAAAGATATTAGCAGTTTTATACGACTGAGAAAAGTGATTATCTCGCCACAAGAGAAGCACTTTTGTATAGCCAGAATCAACGCAACGGCTGACGCTGCGAGTGGAATAGAAAGACTTCAGATTGCTTGGTTACACAACGATACAGTATAATGGAGCAATTGAATACGGCAGTTTGTTCTTCTAACACTACAACCGAAGAGCAGATGGAAGGCTAAAAAGGGCTTATTGCAATTGGGACATACTTCAACGGAGTAAGATAGCGACATGGAACTTCGCTAATTGCTATTCCACACAAGCGAACATGCGGTGAATACCATCTACACCCATGTTTCGTAATTAAAGGCTGAATACCATCGAACAGCCATAGAAACAATTTCATACTCTGAATATGAATAATTTCTTCGGAAATTTCTACAAAACTTCATGGCGATTGTCTACTGGAACTTCAGGGAATTTTTCAAGAGAGGTCAGGGTGGACCCGACTCACAAAGAAGATTATTGCCGGAAGGATGTCTATTCGTCTTCGAGGAGCAGAGCGATTCACGGAGAAGGAAGCAGTTCGATTCTCCGAGGGTGCTATTTCCTATTTCGAGGATGGAGCTCAGCTTTAACGTGGTGAAATGGATCCATCAGCAGTCTTCTTTGGGGAATTTTCCTCTGGAACGTCAATCGGCAGATAAGGTAGTCGTGAACGTTTATTGTATTTGAGTTTACTAATGATGTTTGAGCAACCATTTTTCCCATATTTTTATCCTCATGTTTTTGCCCTATTTTCTTGTTGAGATTCTTATTCTCAGTACATCTTGATGAGTTTTGCATTTTTCGACGATTTATTAAGACATTGTTATGTCATGGGCATAGTTAATGATTTTGGATCAGTTGAGACTGATATTTAGATTTTCAGTAATTAATATTTTTGTAGTCACGATTTGACTGTAAGTTAATGATTTTTATGGCAGATTTAAATTCAGACAGCGTGTCATTTTATTAAAGTAATTCTACCCCAGTTTAATTACTTTGACCAATTTTCTGTCATCATCAAGAAGGAAGAACATTTAAATGATTTTAGAGCGTTAAAATCTCTTACATTGTCGACGATCTTGGAAATACTAGTCGTTATTTGGATTGATTGCAACACAGATATTTATCGTCAGTTATGAATGAACATTGCATCATAGACACTTTTGTGAAAGAGTAACTTTAATAATGAATTATTGAATGCATTAAAGTCAAGAACTTTTGTTAGGAGTTTTTCTCAATTAGAGAATTATATAACGATGTTTGCATTCCCCAGTCTAATTGGATTCTATTCGACTACTTTGCATTTTAGTCGCACTTTATTTGATGATAGTATTTTTATACTACAATTTTTTTTAAGATGTTAATCTTAAATTTTGATAGACCAGACAGGCGTATATAAGCGTATTCACTATTAAATTTGTTTGTGATTGGCAAGTTTTGACTTCATTTCGGTTCATGAATGAAATCCACGAAGGTTATAGAAAAACAGTTTTGAAACAATTAATGATTATAAATTTTTTTAAGTGGAACTATGAATGTATAATCGCTAGTGCAGCGCGTGTTGAAAGTCGCTGAGATATAATGCCCTTGAATATGAAGGAAGTTCCCACAGGAATAAATGTTAAAGAATTATTTGTGGAAGTTTTGTAAGTTATGTGGAAGTTTAATACCATATAGATTAATATATGATGATTTTGGGCATATTTTTAATGCAGTTTATGCATTATCTTGTTAGCGAAGGATTTTCCGCTGGAGTAAGATTGTAATAGTTCGTTGAAAATAAATCAAGTGATTTACTGTTATAATTAACACGAGTTTTGAAAGAATTTGAGATAAGATTTTGAATGAAGGTTGCCGTCACAAATCATTATTAAAACCTTTATTAAACCAGATTGTGACATTAACATGTATAACTAACCTTCATTGGTCGATTATATTAAACACGATTATGAAAATTACCAACCGAATGAACATGTGGTTAATGTATTTCTGAAATTAATAATTTAAACAATTTAAATGTTAATATTGTAAATAATTGCTGTAAATATTTTTGAAAATAATGTGAAACGAGAGTGATGTTAAAGGCGTGCTTATAATATTTTTATTGTCTTTGACAAATATTATAAACAATTTCTAATTGTTATAAATAATTTATGTGATTTTGTTATAAACATTTAAGAGCTAATTAAACATTTGGATTAAACTTAACAAGTTTAAGGAATTAACATAATGATCCAATAGGATGTGAGCAAAGTACTTGAAAGATTTGCGTAAATATAATGTGAGATGTCTTGTAGACATTTAAAAGCCTGAGAGAGCAAGCTGTATTCTTACGTAACTTAGCACGTGAGAAGGGAGTCCATTCAACCAGTATGCAACAGGTTCGAGGGTAGCTCGCAGCTGGGCCAACATCTGGTTATCAGAGTGAGGTCGTCCGCACTCCGGCCTTGCGACTATAAATACCATTCTCATGTTTATTAAAAGGAAACCAAATGCTCTATATATGTCACACCCTTACGTCCTTTTCCAATCCAATAGTGTTATGAATATTACGTTATTTGGAGCTCTTGGGAGCTAAAATGTTTTATATCATGTTGTATGATAATTTTTGCAAGTCCTACTGAGGACGTAGTCAGATTGACTTGGGCTACTGATAGCCACGTTGATTTTGTTGTGTTAGTAAAATCATACCCTTTATTAGAAATAAAGCTTTTGTACAGTTCAAAGTTCTCGTCTTCGTTCTGGTTCATTTTTAAATGTCATGGTGGAGGTTATTGTGTGAACAGACTTTTAGTGATCCTGTTGTCAACTCAAACCCCGAGATAATTAAGAGGTAAGTAACGGTAAGTATGAACCCCCGTCTATTTTGGTGTGTTCCACAATGATTTCCTGTGAACTTCTGTGCTCTTATCTCGATAGTATCTGTCAGTGCCATTTTCATTGATGTAGCTGAGCCGGTGCAATTGACTATTGGCAATCCGATTGAGGGGGCGGATATCTGACAGCCTACTATCCAGGTAAACGGGGACAGTACCATCCCGGCATTTGCCCGAAGACGAAGTGGGAAACCACGGAAAACCACTTCGAGGATGGCTGAGGTGGGAATCGAAACCCCTCTAATCATTTGGACCACCCGAGGCTGAGTAGACCCCGTTCCAGTCCTCATACCACTTTTCAAATTTCGTGGCAGAGCCGGGAATCGAACCCAGGACCTCCGGGGCGGCAGCTAACCATGCTGACCGCTACGCTACGGAGGCGACAGTTAATGTTCGAAAAAAATTCAAACAATGCAGATGTTAGTTAGTTAGTTAGTTAGTTATTGTTGTTTTAAGGGGCGGAACTACGAGGTTATCTGCCCCTCTTAACCCAGATTAAAGTATACAAATTTGGAACGGAATTTAAAATTTAGAGGTGGATACCTAAATTTAAAAAGACTGAAAATTAATAAAACAAAAAAAAAACTAATAATTATAATATAAACAAATATTACGGAAACACAAACAATTCATCATTCAAAAACGAGCAAGTCGCTGAGTCAATGTACACTGGCCCTAACCCACTCTCACTTATAAAGCGGATGACGAGCAAGTCGTTGAGTCAATGTACACTGGCCCTAACCCACTCTCACTTATAAAGCGGATGACGAGCAAGTCGCTGAGTCAATGTACACTGGCCCTAACCCACTCTCACTTATAAAGCGGATGACGAGCAAGTCGTTGAGTCAATGTACACTGGCCCTAACCCACTCTCACTTATAAAGCGGATGACGAGCAAGTCGCTGAGTCAATGTACACTGGCCCTAACCCACTCTCACTTATAAAGCGGATAACGAGCAAGTCGCTGAGTCAATGTACACTGGCCCTAACCCACTCTCACTTATAAAGCGGATGACGAGCAAGTCGCTGAGTCAATGTACACTGGCCCTAACCCACTCTCACTTATAAAGCGGATAACGAGCAAGTCGTTGAGTCAGTGTACACTGGCCCTAACCCACTCTCACTTATAAAGCGGATGACGAGCAAGTCGTTGAGTCAATGTACACTGGCCCTAACCCACTCTCACTTATAAAGCGGATGACGAGCAAGTCGCTGAGTCAATGTACACTGGCCCTAACCCACTCTCACTTATAAAGCGGATGACGAGCAAGTCGTTGAGTCAATGTACTCTGGCCCTAACCCACTCTCACTTATAAAGCGGATGACGAGCAAGTCGCTGAGTCAATGTTCACTGGCCCTAACCCACTCTCACTTATAAAGCGGATAACGAGCAAGTCGCTGAGTCAATGTACACTGGCCCTAACCCACTCTCACTTATAAAGCGGATGACGAGCAAGTCGCTGAGTCAATGTACTCTGGCCCTAACCCACTCTCACTTATAAAGCGGATGACGAGCAAGTCGCTGAGTCAATGTTCACTGGCCCTAACCCACTCTCACTTATAAAGCGGATGACGAGCAAGTCGCTGAGTCAATGTACACTGGCCCTAACCCACTCTCACTTATAAAGCGGATGACGAGCAAGTCGTTGAGTCAATGTACACTGGCCCTAACCCACTCTCACTTATAAAGCGGATGACGAGCAAGTCGTTGAGTCAATGTACACTGGCCCTAACCCACTCTCACTTATAAAGCGGATGACGAGCAAGTCGTTGAGTCAATGTACACTGGCCCTAACCCACTCTCACTTATAAAGCGGATAACGAGCAAGTCGTTGAGTCAATGTACACTGGCCCTAACCCACTCTCACTTATAAAGCGGATGACGAGCAAGTCGTTGAGTCAATGTACACTGGCCCTAACCCACTCTCACTTATAAAGCGGATGACGAGCAAGTCGTTGAGTCAATGTACACTGGCCCTAACCCACTCTCACTTATAAAGCGGATGACGAGCAAGTCGCTGAGTCAATGTACACTGGCCCTAACCCACTCTCACTTATAAAGCGGATGACGAGCAAGTCGTTGAGTCAATGTACACTGGCCCTAACCCACTCTCACTTATAAAGCGGATGACGAGCAAGTCGTTGAGTCAATGTACACTGGCCCTAACCCACTCTCACTTATAAAGCGGATGACGAGCAAGTCGTTGAGTCAATGTACACTGGCCCTAACCCACTCTCACTTATAAAGCGGATAACGAGCAAGTCGTTGAGTCAGTGTTCACTGGCCCTAACCCACTCTCACTTATAAAGCGGATGACGAGCAAGTCGTTGAGTCAATGTACACTGGCCCTAACCCACTCTCACTTATAAAGCGGATGACGAGCAAGTCGTTGAGTCAATGTACACTGGCCCTAACCCACTCTCACTTATAAAGCGGATGACGAGCAAGTCGTTGAGTCAATGTACACTGGCCCTAACCCACTCTCACTTATAAAGTGGATGACGAGCAAGTCGTTGAGTCAATGTACACTGGCCCTAACCCACTCTCACTTATAAAGCGGATGACGAGCAAGTCGTTGAGTCAATGTTCACTGGCCCTAACCCACTCTCACTTATAAAGCGGATAACGAGCAAGTCGCTGAGTCAGTGTACACTGGCCCTAACCCACTCTCACTTATAAAGCGGATAACGAGCAAGTCGTTGAGTCAGTGTTCACTGGCCCTAACCCACTCTCACTTATAAAGCGGATGACGAGCAAGTCGCTGAGTCAATGTACACTGGCCCTAACCCACTCTCACTTATAAAGCGGATGACGAGCAAGTCGTTGAGTCAATGTTCACTGGCCCTAACCCACTCTCACTTATAAAGCGGATGACGAGCAAGTCGTTGAGTCAATGTACACTGGCCCTAACCCACTCTCACTTATAAAGCGGATGACGAGCAAGTCGTTGAGTCAATGTTCACTGGCCCTAACCCACTCTCACTTATAAAGCGGATGACGAGCAAGTCGTTGAGTCAATGTACACTGGCCCTAACCCACTCTCACTTATAAAGCGGATGACGAGCAAGTCGTTGAGTCAGTGTTCACTGGCCCTAACCCACTCTCACTTATAAAGCGGATGACGAGCAAGTCGTTGAGTCAATGTACACTGGCCCTAACACACTCTCACTTATAAAGCGGATGACGAGCAAGTCGTTGAGTCAGTGTACACTGGCCCTAACCCACTCTCACTTATAAAGCGGATGACGAGCAAGTCGTTGAGTCAATGTACACTGGCCCTAACCCACTCTCACTTATAAAGCGGATGACGAGCAAGTCGCTGAGTCAGTGTACACTGGCCCTAACCCACTCTCACTTATAAAGCGGATGACGAGCAAGTCACTGAGTCAGTGTACACTGGCCCTAACCCACTCTCACTTATAAAGCGGATGGCGAGCAAGTCGCTGAGTCAATGTACACTGGCCCTAACCCACTCTCACTTATAAAGCGGATGACGAGCAAGTCGTTGAGTCAATGTACACTGGCCCTAACCCACTCTCACTTATAAAGCGGATAACGAGCAAGTCGTTGAGTCAGTGTTCACTGGCCCTAACCCACTCTCACTTATAAAACGGATGACGAGCAAGTCGTTGAGTCAGTGTTCACTGGCCCTAACCCACTCTCACTTATAAAGCGGATGACGAGCAAGTCGCTGAGTCAATGTACACTGGCCCTAACCCACTCTCACTTATAAAGCGGATGACGAGCAAGTCGTTGAGTCAATGTACACTGGCCCTAACCCACTCTCACTTATAAAGCGGATAACGAGCAAGTGGTTGAGTCAGTGTTCACTGGCCCTAACCCACTCTCACTTATAAAGCGGATGACGAGCAAGTCGCTGAGTCAATGTACACTGGCCCTAACCCACTCTCACTTATAAAGCGGATGACGAGCAAGTCGTTGAGTCAGTGTTCACTAGCCCTAACCCACTCTCACTTATAAAGCGGATGACGAGCAAGTCGCTGAGTCAATGTACACTGGCCCTAACCCACTCTCACTTATAAAGCGGATAACGAGCAATTCGTTGAGTCAATGTACACTGGCCCTAACCCACTCTCACTTATAAAGCGGATAACGAGCAAGTCGTTGAGTCAGTGTACACTGGCCCTAACCCACTCTCACTTATAAAGCGGATGACGAGCAAGTCGTTGAGTCAATGTACACTGGCCCTAACCCACTCTCACTTATAAAGCGGATGACGAGCAAGTCGCTGAGTCAATGTACACTGGCCCTAACCCACTCTCACTTATAAAGCGGATGACGAGCAAGTCGCTGAGTCAATGTACTCTGGCCCTAACCCACTCTCACTTATAAAGCGGATGACGAGCAAGTCGCTGAGTCAATGTTCACTGGCCCTAACCCACTCTCACTTATAAAGCGGATAACGAGCAAGTCGCTGAGTCAATGTACACTGGCCCTAACCCACTCTCACTTATAAAGCGGATGACGAGCAAGTCGCTGAGTCAATGTACTCTGGCCCTAACCCACTCTCACTTATAAAGCGGATGACGAGCAAGTCGCTGAGTCAATGTTCACTGGCCCTAACCCACTCTCACTTATAAAGCGGATGACGAGCAAGTCGCTGAGTCAATGTACACTGGCCCTAACCCACTCTCACTTATAAAGCGGATGACGAGCAAGTCGTTCAGTCAATGTACACTGGCCCTAACCCACTCTCACTTATAAAGTGGATGACGAGCAAGTCGTTGAGTCAATGTACACTGGCCCTAACCCACTCTCACTTATAAAGCGGATGACGAGCAAGTCGTTGAGTCAATGTACACTGGCCCTAACCCACTCTCACTTATAAAGCGGATAACGAGCAAGTCGTTGAGTCAATGTACACTGGCCCTAACCCACTCTCACTTATAAAGCGGATGACGAGCAAGTCGTTGAGTCAATGTACACTGGCCCTAACCCACTCTCACTTATAAAGCGGATGACGAGCAAGTCGTTGAGTCAATGTACACTGGCCCTAACCCACTCTCACTTATAAAGCGGATGACGAGCAAGTCGCTGAGTCAATGTACACTGGCCCTAACCCACTCTCACTTATAAAGCGGATGACGAGCAAGTCGTTGAGTCAATGTACACTGGCCCTAACCCACTCTCACTTATAAAGCGGATGACGAGCAAGTCGTTGAGTCAATGTACACTGGCCCTAACCCACTCTCACTTATAAAGCGGATGACGAGCAAGTCGTTGAGTCAATGTACACTGGCCCTAACCCACTCTCACTTATAAAGCGGATAACGAGCAAGTCGTTGAGTCAGTGTTCACTGGCCCTAACCCACTCTCACTTATAAAGCGGATGACGAGCAAGTCGTTGAGTCAATGTACACTGGCCCTAACCCACTCTCACTTATAAAGCGGATGACGAGCAAGTCGTTGAGTCAATGTACACTGGCCCTAACCCACTCTCACTTATAAAGCGGATGACGAGCAAGTCGTTGAGTCAATGTACACTGGCCCTAACCCACTCTCACTTATAAAGTGGATGACGAGCAAGTCGTTGAGTCAATGTACACTGGCCCTAACCCACTCTCACTTATAAAGCGGATGACGAGCAAGTCGTTGAGTCAATGTTCACTGGCCCTAACCCACTCTCACTTATAAAGCGGATAACGAGCAAGTCGCTGAGTCAGTGTACACTGGCCCTAACCCACTCTCACTTATAAAGCGGATAACGAGCAAGTCGTTGAGTCAGTGTCCACTGGCCCTAACCCACTCTCACTTATAAAGCGGATGACGAGCAAGTCGCTGAGTCAATGTACACTGGCCCTAACCCACTCTCACTTATAAAGCGGATGACGAGCAAGTCGTTGAGTCAATGTTCACTGGCCCTAACCCACTCTCACTTATAAAGCGGATGACGAGCAAGTCGTTGAGTCAATGTACACTGGCCCTAACCCACTCTCACTTATAAAGCGGATGACGAGCAAGTCGTTGAGTCAATGTTCACTGGCCCTAACCCTCTCTCACTTATAAAGCGGATGACGAGCAAGTCGTTGAGTCAATGTACACTGGCCCTAACCCACTCTCACTTATAAAGCGGATGACGAGCAAGTTGTTGAGTCAGTGTTCACTGGCCCTAACCCACTCTCACTTATAAAGCGGATGACGAGCAAGTCGTTGAGTCAATGTACACTGGCCCTAACCCACTCTCACTTATAAAGCGGATGACGAGCAAGTCGTTGAGTCAGTGTACACTGGCCCTAACCCACTCTCACTTATAAAGCGGATGACGAGCAAGTCGTTGAGTCAATGTACACTGGCCCTAACCCACTCTCACTTATAAAGCGGATGACGAGCAAGTCGCTGAGTCAGTGTACACTGGCCCTAACCCACTCTCACTTATAAAGCGGATGACGAGCAAGTCGCTGAGTCAGTGTACACTGGCCCTAACCCACTCTCACTTATAAAGCGGATGGCGAGCAAGTCGCTGAGTCAATGTACACTGGCCCTAACCCACTCTCACTTATAAAGCGGATGACGAGCAAGTCGTTGAGTCAATGTACACTGGCCCTAACCCACTCTCACTTATAAAGCGGATAACGAGCAAGTCGTTGAGTCAGTGTTCACTGGCCCTAACCCACTCTCACTTATAAAGCGGATGACGAGCAAGTCGTTGAGTCAGTGTTCACTGGCCCTAACCCACTCTCACTTATAAAGCGGATGACGAGCAAGTCGCTGAGTCAATGTACACTGGCCCTAACCCACTCTCACTTATAAAGCGGATGACGAGCAAGTCGTTGAGTCAATGTACACTGGCCCTAACCCACTCTCACTTATAAAGCGGATAACGAGCAAGTCGTTGAGTCAGTGTTCACTGGCCCTAACCCACTCTCACTTATAAAGCGGATGACGAGCAAGTCGCTGAGTCAATGTACACTGGCCCTAACCCACTCTCACTTATAAAGCGGATGACGAGCAAGTCGTTGAGTCAGTGTTCACTGGCCCTAACCCACTCTCACTTATAAAGCGGATGACGAGCAAGTCGTTGAGTCAGTGTTCACTGGCCCTAACCCACTCTCACTTATAAAGCGGATGACGAGCAAGTCGTTGAGTCAGTGTTCACTGGCCCTAACCCACTCTCACTTATAAAGCGGATGACGAGCAAGTCGTTGAGTCAATGTACACTGGCCCTAACCCACTCTCACTTATAAAGCGGATAACGAGCAAGTCGTTGAGTCAGTGTTCACTGGCCCTAACCCACTCTCACTTATAAAGCGGATGACGAGCAAGTCGTTGAGTCAATGTACACTGGCCCTAACCCACTCTCACTTATAAAGCGGATAACGAGCAAGTCGTTGAGTCAGTGTTCACTGGCCCTAACCCACTCTCACTTATAAAGCGGATAACGAGCAAGTCGTTGAGTCAGTGTACACTGGCCCTAACCCACTCTCACTTATAAGGCGGATGACGAGCAAGTCGCTGAGTCAATGTACACTGGCCCTAACCCACTCTCACTTATAAAGCGGATAACGAGCAAGTCGTTGAGTCAGTGTTCACTGGCCCTAACCCACTCTCACTAATAAAGCGGATAACGAGCAAGTCGTTGAGTCAGTGTACACTGGCCCTAACCCACTCTCACTTATAAAGCGGATGACGAGCAAGTCGCTGAGTCAATGTACACTGGCCCTAACCCACTCTCACTTATAAAGCGGATAACGAGCAAGTCGTTGAGTCAATGTACTCTGGCCCTAACCCACTCTCACTTATAAAGCGGATGACGAGCAAGTCGTTGAGTCAATGTACACTGGCCCTAACCCACTCTCACTTATAAAGCGGATAACGAGCAAGTCGTTGAGTCAGTGTTCACTGGCCCTAACCCACTCTCACTTATAAAGCGGATGACGAGCAAGTCGTTGAGTCAATGTACACTGGCCCTAACCCACTCTCACTTATAAAGCGGATAACGAGCAAGTCGTTGAGTCAGTGTTCACTGGCCCTAACCCACTCTCACTTATAAAGCGGATAACGAGCAAGTCGTTGAGTCAGTGTACACTGGCCCTAACCCACTCTCACTTATAAAGCGGATAACGAGCAAGTCGTTGAGTCAATGTACACTGGCCCTAACCCACTCTCACTTATAAAGCGGATGACGAGCAAGTCGTTGAGTCAGTGTTCACTGGCCCTAACCCACTCTCACTTAAAAAGCGGATGACGAGCAAGTCGCTGAGTCAATGTACACTGGCCCTAACCCACTCTCACTTATAAAGCGGATAACGAGCAAGTCGTTGAGTCAGTGTTCACTGGCCCTAACCCACTCTCACTTATAAAGCGGATAACGAGCAAGTCGTTGAGTCAGTGTACACTGGCCCTAACCCACTCTCACTTATAAAGCGGATAACGAGCAAGTCGTTGAGTCAATGTACACTGGCCCTAACCCACTCTCACTTATAAAGCGGATGACGAGCAAGTCGTTGAGTCAATGTACACTGGCCCTAACCCACTCTCACTTATAAAGCGGATAACGAGCAAGTCGTTGAGTCAATGTACACTGGCCCTAACCCACTCTCACTTATAAGGCGGATGACGAGCAAGTCGTTGAGTCAATGTACACTGGCCCTAACCCACTCTCACTTATAAAGCGGATAACGAGCAAGTCGCTGAGTCAATGTACACTGGCCCTAACCCACTCTCACTTATAAAGCGGATAACGAGCAAGTCGTTGAGTCAATGTACACTGGCCCTAACCCACTCTCACTTATAAAGCGGATAACGAGCAAGTCGCTGAGTCAATGTACACTGGCCCTAACCCACTCTCACTTATAAAGCGGATGACGAGCAAGTCGTTGAGTCAATGTTCACTGGCCCTAACCCACTCTCACTTATAAAGCGGATGACGAGCAAGTCGTTGAGTCAGTGTACACTGGCCCTAACCCACTCTCACTTATAAAGCGGATAACGAGCAAGTCGCTGAGTCAATGTACTCTGGCCCTAACCCACTCTCACTTATAAAGCGGATAACGAGCAAGTCGCTGAGTCAGTGTACACTGGCCATAACCCACTCTCACTTATAAAGTGGATGACGAGCAAGTCGTTGAGTCAATGTTCACTGGCCCTAACCCACTCTCACTTATAAAGCGGATGACGAGCAAGTCGTTGAGTCAGTGTACACTGGCCCTAACCCACTCTCACTTATAAAGCGGATAACGAGCAAGTCGTTGAGTCAATGTACACTGGCCCTAACCCACTCTCACTTATAAAGCGGATGACGAGCAAGTCGTTGAGTCAATGTTCACTGGCCCTAACCCACTCTCACTTATAAAGCGGATGACGAGCAAGTCGTTGAGTCAATGTTCACTGGCCCTAACCCACTCTCACTTATAAAGCGGATAACGAGCAAGTCGTTGAGTCAGTGTTCACTGGCCCTAACCCACTCTCACTTATAAAGCGGATAACGAGCAAGTCGTTGAGTCAGTGTACACTGGCCCTAACCCACTCTCACTTATAAGGCGGATGACGAGCAAGTCGCTGAGTCAATGTACACTGGCCCTAACCCACTCTCACTTATAAAGCGGATAACGAGCAAGTCGTTGAGTCAGTGTTCACTGGCCCTAACCCACTCTCACTTATAAAGCGGATAACGAGCAAGTCGTTGAGTCAGTGTACACTGGCCCTAACCCACTCTCACTTATAAAGCGGATGACGAGCAAGTCGTTGAGTCAGTGTACACTGGCCCTAACCCACTCTCACTTATAAAGCGGATGACGAGCAAGTCGTTGAGTCAGTGTACACTGGCCCTAACCCACTCTCACTTATAAAGCGGATAACGAGCAAGTCGCTGAGTCAATGTACACTGGCCCTAACCCACTCTCACTTATAAAGCGGATAACGAGCAAGTCGTTGAGTCAATGTACACTGGCCCTAACCCACTCTCACTTATAAAGCGGATAACGAGCAAGTCGCTGAGTCAATGTACACTGGCCCTAACCCACTCTCACTTATAAAGCGGATGACGAGCAAGTCGTTGAGTCAATGTACACTGGCCCTAACCCACTCTCACTTATAAAGCGGATGACGAGCAAGTCGCTGAGTCAGTGTACACTGGCCCTAACCCACTCTCACTTATAAAGCGAATAACGAGCAAGTCGCTGAGTCAATGTACACTGGCCCTAACCCACTCTCACTTATAAAGCGGATAACGAGCAAGTCGTTGAGTCAATGTACACTGGCCCTAACCCACTCTCACTTATAAAGCGGATAACGAGCAAGTCGTTGAGTCAGTGTACACTGGCCCTAACCCACTCTCACTTATAAAGCGGATAACGAGCAAGTCGTTGAGTCAGTGTACACTGGCCCTAACCCACTCTCACTTATAAAGCGGATAACGAGCAAGTCGTTGAGTCAGTGTACACTGGCCCTAACCCACTCTCACTTATAAAGCGGATAACGAGCAAGTCGTTGAGTCAGTGTACACTGGCCCTAACCCACTCTCACTTATAAAGCGGATGACGAGCAAGTCGCTGAGTCAATGTACACTGGCCCTAACCCACTCTCACTTATAAAGCGGATAACGAGCAAGTCGTTGAGTCAGTGTACACTGGCCCTAACCCACTCTCACTTATAAAGCGGATAACGAGCAAGTCGTTGAGTCAGTGTACACTGGCCCTAACCCACTCTCACTTATAAAGCGGATGACGAGCAAGTCGCTGAGTCAATGTACTCTGGCCCTAACCCACTCTCACTTATAAAGCGGATGACGAGCAAGTCGTTGAGTCAATGTACACTGGCCCTAACCCACTCTCACTTATAAAGCGGATGACGAGCAAGTCGCTGAGTCAATGTACACTGGCCCTAACCCACTCTCACTTATAAAGCGGATGACGAGCAAGTCGTTGAGTCAATGTACACTGGCCCTAACCCACTCTCACTTATAAAGCGGATAACGAGCAAGTCGTTGAGTCAGTGTACACTGGCCCTAACCCACTCTCACTTATAAAGCGGATGACGAGCAAGTCGCTGAGTCAATGTACTCTGGCCCTAACCCACTCTCACTTATAAAGCGGATGACGAGCAAGTCGTTGAGTCAATGTACACTGGCCCTAACCCACTCTCACTTATAAAGCGGATGACGAGCAAGTCGCTGAGTCAATGTACACTGGCCCTAACCCACTCTCACTTATAAAGCGGATGACGAGCAAGTCGTTGAGTCAATGTACACTGGCCCTAACCCACTCTCACTTATAAAGCGGATGACGAGCAAGTCGCTGAGTCAATGTACACTGGCCCTAACCCACTCTCACTTATAAAGCGGATGACGAGCAAGTCGCTGAGTCAATGTACACTGGCCCTAACCCACTCTCACTTATAAAGCGGATGACGAGCAAGTCGTTGAGTCAATGTACTCTGGCCCTAACCCACTCTCACTTATAAAGCGGATGACGAGCAAGTCGCTGAGTCAATGTACACTGGCCCTAACCCACTCTCACTTATAATGCGGATGACGAGCAAGTCGTTGAGTCAGTGTACACTGGCCCTAACCCACTCTCACTTATAAAGCGGATGACGAGCAAGTCGTTGAGTCAGTGTACACTGGCCCTAACCCACTCTCACTTATAAAGCGGATGACGAGCAAGTCGCTGAGTCAATGTACTCTGGCCCTAACCCACTCTCACTTATAAAGCGGATGACGAGCAAGTCGTTGAGTCAATGTACACTGGCCCTAACCCACTCTCACTTATAAAGCGGATGACGAGCAAGTCGTTGAGTCAATGTTCACTGGCCCTAACCCACTCTCACTTATAAAGCGGATGACGAGCAAGTCGTTGAGTCAGTGTACACTGGCCCTAACACACTCTCACTTATAAAGCGGATGACGAGCAAGTCGCTGAGTCAATGTACTCTGGCCCTAACCCACTCTCACTTATAAAGCGGATGACGAGCAAGTCGTTGAGTCAATGTACACTGGCCCTAACCCACTCTCACTTATAAAGCGGATGACGAGCAAGTCGTTGGGTCAATGTACTCTGGCCCTAACCCACTCTCACTTATAAAGCGGATGACGAGCAAGTCGTTGAGTCAATGTACACTGGCCCTAACCCACTCTCACTTATAAAGCGGATGACGAGCAAGTCGTTGAGTCAATGTACTCTGGCCCTAACCCACTCTCACTTATAAAGCGGATGACGAGCAAGTCGTTGAGTCAATGTACTCTGGCCCTAACCCACTCTCACTTATAAAGCGGATGACGAGCAAGTCGTTGAGTCAGTGTACACTGGCCCTAACCCACTCTCACTTATAAAGCGGATGAAGAGCAAGTCGTTGAGTCAGTGTACACTGGCCCTAACCCACTCTCACTTATAAAGCGGATGACGAGCAAGTCGTTGAGTCAATGTACTCTGGCCCTAACCCACTCTCACTTATAAAGCGGATGACGAGCAAGTCGTTGAGTCAATGTACACTGGCCCTAACCCACTCTCACTTATAAAGCGGATGACGAGCAAGTCGTTGAGTCAATGTACACTGGCCCTAACCCACTCTCACTTATAAAGCGGATGACGAGCAAGTCGTTGAGTCAATGTACTCTGGCCCTAACCCACTCTCACTTATAAAGCGGATGACGAGCAAGTCGTTGAGTCAATGTTCACTGGCCCTAACCCACTCTCACTTATAAAGCGGATGACGAGCAAGTCGTTGAGTCAGTGTACACTGGCCCTAACCCACTCTCACTTATAAAGCGGATGACGAGCAAGTCGTTGAGTCAATGTACTCTGGCCCTAACCCACTCTCACTTATAAAGCGGATGACGAGCAAGTCGTTGAGTCAATGTACACTGGCCCTAACCCACTCTCACTTATAAAGCGGATGACGAACAAGTCGTTGAGTCAATGTACTCTGGCCCTAACCCACTCTCACTTATAAAGCGGATGACGAGCAAGTCGTTGAGTCAATGTACACTGGCCCTAACCCACTCTCACTTATAAAGCGGATGACGAGCAAGTCGTTGAGTCAATGTTCACTGGCCCTAACCCACTCTCACTTATAAAGCGGATGACGAGCAAGTCGTTGAGTCAATGTACACTGGCCCTAACCCACTCTCACTTATAAAGCGGATGACGAGCAAGTCGTTGAGTCAGTGTACACTGGCCCTAACCCACTCTCACTTATAAAGCGGATGACGAGCAAGTCGTTGAGTCAATGTACACTGGCCCTAACCCACTCTCACTTATAAAGCGGATGACGAGCAAGTCGTTGAGTCAATGTTCACTGGCCCTAACCCACTCTCACTTATAAAGCGGATGACGAGCAAGTCGTTGAGTCAATGTACACTGGCCCTAACCCACTCTCACTTATAAGGCGGATGACGAGCAAGTCGTTGAGTCAGTGTACACTGGCCCTAACCCACTCTCACTTATAAAGCGGATGACGAGCAAGTCGTTGAGTCAATGTACACTGGCCCTAACCCACTCTCACTTATAAAGCGGATGACGAGCAAGTCGTTGAGTCAATGTTCACTGGCCCTAACCCACTCTCACTTATAAAGCGGATGACGAGCAAGTCGTTGAGTCAATGTACACTGGCCCTAACCCACTCTCACTTATAAGGCGGATGACGAGCAAGTCGTTGAGTCAGTGTACACTGGCCCTAACCCACTCTCACTTATAAAGCGGATGACGAGCAAGTCGTTGAGTCAATGTACTCTGGCCCTAACCCACTCTCACTTATAAAGCGGATGACGAGCAAGTCGTTGAGTCAATGTACACTGGCCCTAACCCACTCTCACTTATAAAGCGGATGACGAGCAAGTCGTTGAGTCAATGTTCACTGGCCCTAACCCACTCTCACTTATAAAGCGGATGACGAGCAAGTCGTTGAGTCAATGTACACTGGCCCTAACCCACTCTCACTTATAAAGCGGATGACGAGCAAGTCGTTGAGTCAATGTTCACTGGCCCTAACCCACTCTCACTTATAAAGCGGATGACGAGCAAGTCGTTGAGTCAATGTACACTGGCCCTAACCCACTCTCATTTATAAAGCGGATGACGAGCAAGTCGTTGAGTCAATGTACTCTGGCCCTAACCCACTCTCACTTATAAAGCGGATGACGAGCAAGTCGTTGAGTCAATGTTCACTGGCCCTAACCCACTCTCACTTATAAAGCGGAAGACGAGCAAGTCGTTGAGTCAATGTACACTGGCCCTAACCCACTCTCACTTATAAAGCGGATGACGAGCAAGTCGTTGAGTCAATGTTCACTGGCCCTAACCCACTCTCACTTATAAAGCGGATGACGAGCAAGTCGTTGAGTCAATGTACACTGGCCCTAACCCACTCTCACTTATAAAGTGGATAACGAGCAAGTCGTTGAGTCAATGTTCACTGGCCCTAACCCACTCTCACTTATAAGGGGGATGACGAGCAAGTCGTTGAGTCAGTGTACACTGGCCCTAACCCACTCTCACTTATAAAGCGGATGACGAGCAAGTCGTTGAGTCAGTGTACACTGGCCCTAACCCACTCTCACTTATAAGGCGGATGACGAGCAAGTCGTTGAGTCAATGTACTCTGGCCCTAACCCACTCTCACTTATAAAGCGGATGACGAGCAAGTCGTTGAGTCAATGTACACTGGCCCTAACCCACTCTCACTTATAAAGCGGATGACGAGCAAGTCGTTGAGTCAATGTTCACTGGCCCTAACCCACTCTCACTTATAAAGCGGATGACGAGCAAGTCGTTGAGTCAATGTACACTGGCCCTAACCCACTCTCACTTATAAGGCGGATGACGAGCAAGTCGTTGAGTCAGTGTACACTGGCCCTAACCCACTCTCACTTATAAGGCGGATGACGAGCAAGTCGTTGAGTCAATGTACACTGGCCCTAACCCACTCTCACTTATAAGGCGGATGACGAGCAAGTCGTTGAGTCAGTGTACACTGGCCCTAACCCACTCTCACTTATAAGGCGGATGACGAGCAAGTCGTTGAGTCAATGTACACTGGCCCTAACCCTCTCTCACTTATAAGGCGGATGACGAGCAAGTCGTTGAGTCAATGTACACTGGCCCTAACCCACTCTCACTTATAAAGCGGATGACGAGCAAGTCGTTGAGTCAATGTACACTGGCCCTAACCCACTCTCACTTATAAGGCGGATGACGAGCAAGTCGTTGAGTCAGTGTACACTGGCCCTAACCCACTCTCACTTATAAAGCGGATGACGAGCAAGTCGTTGAGTCAGTGTACACTGGCCCTAACCCACTCTCACTTATAAAGCGGATGACGAGCAAGTCGTTGAGTCAGTGTACACTGGCCCTAACCCACTCTCACTTATAAAGCGGATGACGAGCAAGTCGTTGAGTCAATGTACACTGGCCCTAACCCACTCTCCCTTATAAAGCGGATGACGAGCAAGTCGTTGAGTCAATGTACACTGGCCCTAACCCACTCTCACTTATAAGGCGGATGACGAGCAAGTCGTTGAGTCAATGTAATCTGGCCCTAACCCACTCTCACTTATAAAGCGGATGACGAGCAAGTCGTTGAGTCAGTGTACACTGGCCCTAACCCACTCTCACTTATAAAGCGGATGACGAGCAAGTCGTTGAGTCAGTGTACACTGGCCCTAACCCACTCTCACTTATAAAGCGGATGACGAGCAAGTCGTTGAGTCAATGTACACTGGCCCTAACCCACTCTCACTTATAAAGCGGATGACGAGCAAGTCGTTGAGTCAGTGTACACTGGCCCTAACCCACTCTCACTTATAAAGCGGATGACGAGCAAGTCGTTGAGTCAATGTACACTGGCCCTAACCCACTCTCACTTATAAGGCGGATGACGAGCAAGTCGTTGAGTCAATGTACACTGGCCCTAACCCACTCTCACTTATAAAGCGGATGACGAGCAAGTCGTTGAGTCAGTGTACACTGGCCCTAACCCACTCTCACTTATAAAGCGGATGACGAGCAAGTCGTTGAGTCAATGTACACTGGCCCTAACCCACTCTCACTTATAAAGCGGATGACGAGCAAGTCGTTGAGTCAATGTACACTGGCCCTAACCCACTCTCACTTATAAAGCGGATGACGAGCAAGTCGTTGAGTCAATGTACACTGGCCCTAACCCACTCTCACTTATAAAGCGGATGACGAGCAAGTCGTTGAGTCAGTGTACACTGGCCCTAACCCACTCTCACTTATAAAGCGGATGACGAGCAAGTCGTTGAGTCAATGTACACTGGCCCTAACCCACTCTCACTTATAAAGCGGATGACGAGCAAGTCGTTGAGTCAATGTACACTGGCCCTAACCCACTCTCACTTATAAAGCGGATGACGAGCAAGTCGTTGAGTCAGTGTACACTGGCCCTAACCCACTCTCACTTATAAAGCGGATGACGAGCAAGTCGTTGAGTCAATGTACACTGGCCCTAACCCACTCTCACTTATAAAGCGGATGACGAGCAAGTCGTTGAGTCAATGTTCACTGGCCCTAACCCACTCTCACTTATAAAGCGGATGACGAGCAAGTCGTTGAGTCAATGTACATTGGCCCTAACCCACTCTCACTTATAAGGCGGATGACGAGCAAGTCGTTGAGTCAATGTACACTGGCCCTAACCCACTCTCACTTATAAAGCGGATGACGAGCAAGTCGTTGAGTCAATGTACACTGGCCCTAACCCACTCTCACTTATAAGGCGGATGACGAGCAAGTCGTTGAGTCAGTGTACACTGGCCCTAACCCACTCTCACTTATAAAGCGGATGACGAGCAAGTCGTTGAGTCAGTGTACACTGGCCCTAACCCACTCTCACTTATAAAGCGGATGACGAGCAAGTCGCTGAGTCAATGTACTCTGGCCCTAACCCACTCTCACTTATAAAGCGGATGACGAGCAAGTCGTTGAGTCAATGTACACTGGCCCTAACCCACTCTCACTTATAAAGCGGATGACGAGCAAGTCGTTGAGTCAATGTACTCTGGCCCTAACCCACTCTCACTTATAAAGCGGATGACGAGCAAGTCGTTGAGTCAATGTACACTGGCCCTAACCCACTCTCACTTATAAAGCGGATGACGAGCAAGTCGTTGAGTCAATGTACTCTGGCCCTAACCCACTCTCACTTATAAAGCGGATGACGAGCAAGTCGTTGAGTCAATGTACTCTGGCCCTAACCCACTCTCACTTATAAAGCGGATGACGAGCAAGTCGTTGAGTCAGTGTACACTGGCCCTAACCCACTCTCACTTATAAAGCGGATGACGAGCAAGTCGTTGAGTCAGTGTACACTGGCCCTAACCCACTCTCACTTATAAAGCGGATGACGAGCAAGTCGTTGAGTCAATGTACTCTGGCCCTAACCCACTCTCACTTATAAAGCGGATGACGAGCAAGTCGTTGAGTCAATGTACACTGGCCCTAACCCACTCTCACTTATAAAGCGGATGACGAGCAAGTCGTTGAGTCAATGTACACTGGCCCTAACCCACTCTCACTTATAAAGCGGATGACGAGCAAGTCGTTGAGTCAATGTACTCTGGCCCTAACCCACTCTCACTTATAAAGCGGATGACGAGCAAGTCGTTGAGTCAATGTTCACTGGCCCTAACCCACTCTCACTTATAAAGCGGATGACGAGCAAGTCGTTGAGTCAGAGTACACTGGCCCTAACCCACTCTCACTTATAAAGCGGATGACGAGCAAGTCGTTGAGTCAATGTACTCTGGCCCTAACCCACTCTCACTTATGAAAGCGGATGACGAGCAAGTCGTTGAGTCAATGTACACTGGCCCTAACCCACTCTCACTTATAAAGCGGATGACGAGCAAGTCGTTGAGTCAATGTACTCTGGCCCTAACCCACTCTCACTTATAAAGCGGATGACGAGCAAGTCGTTGAGTCAATGTACACTGGCCCTAACCCACTCTCACTTATAAAGCGGATGACGAGCAAGTCGTTGAGTCAATGTTCACTGGCCCTAACCCACTCTCACTTATAAAGCGGATGACGAGCAAGTCGTTGAGTCAATGTACACTGGCCCTAACCCACTCTCACTTATAAAGCGGATGACGAGCAAGTCGTTGAGTCAGTGTACACTGGCCCTAACCCACTCTCACTTATAAAGCGGATGACGAGCAAGTCGTTGAGTCAATGTACACTGGCCCTAACCCACTCTCACTTATAAAGCGGATGACGAGCAAGTCGTTGAGTCAATGTTCACTGGCCCTAACCCACTCTCACTTATAAAGCGGATGACGAGCAAGTCGTTGAGTCAATGTACACTGGCCCTAACCCACTCTCACTTATAAGGCGGATGACGAGCAAGTCGTTGAGTCAGTGTACACTGGCCCTAACCCACTCTCACTTATAAAGCGGATGACGAGCAAGTCGTTGAGTCAATGTACACTGGCCCTAACCCACTCTCACTTATAAAGCGGATGACGAGCAAGTCGTTGAGTCAATGTTCACTGGCCCTAACCCACTCTCACTTATAAAGCGGATGACGAGCAAGTCGTTGAGTCAATGTACACTGGCCCTAACCCACTCTCACTTATAAGGCGGATGACGAGCAAGTCGTTGAGTCAGTGTACACTGGCCCTAACCCACTCTCACTTATAAAGCGGATGACGAGCAAGTCGTTGAGTCAATGTACTCTGGCCCTAACCCACTCTCACTTATAAAGCGGATGACGAGCAAGTCGTTGAGTCAATGTACACTGGCCCTAACCCACTCTCACTTATAAAGCGGATGACGAGCAAGTCGTTGAGTCAATGTTCACTGGCCCTAACCCACTCTCACTTATAAAGCGGATGACGAGCAAGTCGTTGAGTCAATGTACACTGGCCCTAACCCACTCTCACTTATAAAGCGGATGACGAGCAAGTCGTTGAGTCAATGTTCACTGGCCCTAACCCACTCTCACTTATAAAGCGGATGACGAGCAAGTCGTTGAGTCAATGTACACTGGCCCTAACCCACTCTCACTTATAAAGCGGATGACGAGCAAGTCGTTGAGTCAATGTACTCTGGCCCTAACCCACTCTCACTTATAAAGCGGATGACGAGCAAGTCGTTGAGTCAATGTTCACTGGCCCTAACCCACTCTCACTTATAAAGCGGAAGACGAGCAAGTCGTTGAGTCAATGTACACTGGCCCTAACCCACTCTCACTTATAAAGCGGATGACGAGCAAGTCGTTGAGTCAATGTTCACTGGCCCTAACCCACTCTCACTTATAAAGCGGATGACGAGCAAGTCGTTGAGTCAATGTACACTGGCCCTAACCCACTCTCACTTATAAAGTGGATAACGAGCAAGTCGTTGAGTCAATGTTCACTGGCCCTAACCCACTCTCACTTATAAGGGGGATGACGAGCAAGTCGTTGAGTCAGTGTACACTGGCCCTAACCCACTCTCACTTATAAAGCGGATGACGAGCAAGTCGTTGAGTCAGTGTACACTGGCCCTAACCCACTCTCACTTATAAGGCGGATGACGAGCAAGTCGTTGAGTCAATGTACTCTGGCCCTAACCCACTCTCACTTATAAAGCGGATGACGAGCAAGTCGTTGAGTCAATGTACACTGGCCCTAACCCACTCTCACTTATAAAGCGGATGACGAGCAAGTCGTTGAGTCAATGTTCACTGGCCCTAACCCACTCTCACTTATAAAGCGGATGACGAGCAAGTCGTTGAGTCAATGTACACTGGCCCTAACCCACTCTCACTTATAAGGCGGATGACGAGCAAGTCGTTGAGTCAGTGTACACTGGCCCTAACCCACTCTCACTTATAAGGCGGATGACGAGCAAGTCGTTGAGTCAATGTACACTGGCCCTAACCCACTCTCACTTATAAGGCGGATGACGAGCAAGTCGTTGAGTCAGTGTACACTGGCCCTAACCCACTCTCACTTATAAGGCGGATGACGAGCAAGTCGTTGAGTCAATGTACACTGGCCCTAACCCTCTCTCACTTATAAGGCGGATGACGAGCAAGTCGTTGAGTCAATGTACACTGGCCCTAACCCACTCTCACTTATAAAGCGGATGACGAGCAAGTCGTTGAGTCAATGTACACTGGCCCTAACCCACTCTCACTTATAAGGCGGATGACGAGCAAGTCGTTGAGTCAGTGTACACTGGCCCTAACCCACTCTCACTTATAAAGCGGATGACGAGCAAGTCGTTGAGTCAGTGTACACTGGCCCTAACCCACTCTCACTTATAAAGCGGATGACGAGCAAGTCGTTGAGTCAGTGTACACTGGCCCTAACCCACTCTCACTTATAAAGCGGATGACGAGCAAGTCGTTGAGTCAATGTACACTGGCCCTAACCCACTCTCCCTTATAAAGCGGATGACGAGCAAGTCGTTGAGTCAATGTACACTGGCCCTAACCCACTCTCACTTATAAGGCGGATGACGAGCAAGTCGTTGAGTCAATGTACTCTGGCCCTAACCCACTCTCACTTATAAAGCGGATGACGAGCAAGTCGTTGAGTCAGTGTACACTGGCCCTAACCCACTCTCACTTATAAAGCGGATGACGAGCAAGTCGTTGAGTCAGTGTACACTGGCCCTAACCCACTCTCACTTATAAAGCGGATGACGAGCAAGTCGTTGAGTCAATGTACACTGGCCCTAACCCACTCTCACTTATAAAGCGGATGACGAGCAAGTCGTTGAGTCAGTGTACACTGGCCCTAACCCACTCTCACTTATAAAGCGGATGACGAGCAAGTCGTTGAGTCAATGTACACTGGCCCTAACCCACTCTCACTTATAAGGCGGATGACGAGCAAGTCGTTGAGTCAATGTACACTGGCCCTAACCCACTCTCACTTATAAAGCGGATGACGAGCAAGTCGTTGAGTCAGTGTACACTGGCCCTAACCCACTCTCACTTATAAAGCGGATGACGAGCAAGTCGTTGAGTCAATGTACACTGGCCCTAACCCACTCTCACTTATAAAGCGGATGACGAGCAAGTCGTTGAGTCAATGTACACTGGCCCTAACCCACTCTCACTTATAAAGCGGATGACGAGCAAGTCGTTGAGTCAATGTACACTGGCCCTAACCCACTCTCACTTATAAAGCGGATGACGAGCAAGTCGTTGAGTCAGTGTACACTGGCCCTAACCCACTCTCACTTATAAAGCGGATGACGAGCAAGTCGTTGAGTCAATGTACACTGGCCCTAACCCACTCTCACTTATAAAGCGGATGACGAGCAAGTCGTTGAGTCAATGTACACTGGCCCTAACCCACTCTCACTTATAAAGCGGATGACGAGCAAGTCGTTGAGTCAGTGTACACTGGCCCTAACCCACTCTCACTTATAAAGCGGATGACGAGCAAGTCGTTGAGTCAATGTACACTGGCCCTAACCCACTCTCACTTATAAAGCGGATGACGAGCAAGTCGTTGAGTCAATGTTCACTGGCCCTAACCCACTCTCACTTATAAAGCGGATGACGAGCAAGTCGTTGAGTCAATGTACACTGGCCCTAACCCACTCTCACTTATAAGGCGGATGACGAGCAAGTCGTTGAGTCAATGTACACTGGCCCTAACCCACTCTCACTTATAAAGCGGATGACGAGCAAGTCGTTGAGTCAATGTACACTGGCCCTAACCCACTCTCACTTATAAAGCGGATGACGAGCAAGTCGTTGAGTCAATGTACACTGGCCCTAACCCACTCTCACTTATAAGGCGGATGACGAGCAAGTCGCTGAGTCAATGTACACTGGCCCTAACCCACTCTCACTTATAAAGCGGATGACGAGCAAGTCGTTGAGTCAATGTTCACTGGCCCTAACCCACTCTCACTTATAAGGCGGATGACGAGCAAGTCGTTGAGTCAATGTACACTGGCCCTAACCCACTCTCACTTATAAAGCGGATGACGAGATCAGCAGCCACCGCGGTTTCTTCGTAAGTCAGCAAGATCCACGCACTCGGTTAAAATGTGGGCCACGGTGAAAACGGCTCCACAGGTACAAAGTCTGTGCGTGGGGGGTCTTCCCTTCTCATTAGGTAGGAGTGGGTGGATCTTGTATGCCCTATCCTTAGCCTACACAAAATGACGGACTCCCTTCGTGACCGGAAAGAGCTCCGCCACACGCGAGGACAATGCGGAGTTCGGTACTCGAGCAATTCGAATAATCGATGTTAAAAAAGTAAATCGACCAGTTTAGATTTGAATTATTCGAAGATGATAAGTACCCGAAAATTACAACAATTTGTGTAAATAACTCTGTCCAGTGGACGAGTTGTTGGAAGCAAGGGCGAATCCAAGGGGTTGGATGAGAGTTAACACCTTCCCCATATCACAGCATCACTAGTTATCTGTTTCTTTCTTTCTTTCTCTTTATTTCTTCCATTCTTTGTTTTTTTTCTTGTTTCGGCCTGCTGGGGACCACGTTACTGCACCATAGAGCCGTAACTGTTCCCCAATATTCTCGCATCCGCGTTCTGTGAGCCTCCTTTCTTTCATCAGTCCACTTGTTGCCGGTTTTCAATTTTTGTTTTTGTTGGAAGCTCTTTTATGCTGGAAGTCTTCTCTGGAGAGGTGCACGTTCCTGGATGTCTTCAAGTGTGATTCCTACTTCTCGAAGATCTTTTTCAACTTCGATGATCCGGGGTCCCTTGGTTTTCTTGTTAGCAAAGTAGGTAAAATCGTGTTGGTCTGTCTCTGCGAGCTCATGCGTGTTATGTGGCCATACAATTGAATCCTCTTTTTCCGAATGGTGTCTGTTATCCTCTCAAAGTGCAGGTAGCGTTCGTTATGCCGTCTCCTACACTCGTCATTTTCTCTGATTGGTCCAAGGATCTTCCTCAGGATTTTCGTTTCTTTGGCTTCTAACTTTTCAATCAGACCTTATTTATTTACTGCTAAACGATACGTTCAGGTATACGTTTTTATAAATTCTCTGTTTCCTAATTGTCATGTTTAATTATTGTCATTCTTAATGCTGATTTCCCTTTTAGTTTCTTTCTTATGAGGATAGCTCGGATGTTTGAGACCTAAAAATAGCCCGAATATGTAACCAAATATGACCTGGAAATAACTGATATAAATATGGCCGTCTTCTTTTAATTATAAATCCAAGCGACAAACCCTTCGAGATTAAATTGTTAGCTACATTGTTTATTCCTATTTCCATATTAATTTTCTGAATATACATGTTTAGGCCTAAGTGGTTATTTACAGACTATTTGTGTAAACACTAGTTCCCGGTGAGGACAGCTGCCGTCAAACTACCCAAATATGACGTTATTACCAAAAAAATGCTCAAAATATGACCTAATGGTAAAAAATGTTCGAAATATGCATTTATATGACAAATATAAACCACTGTATTGTGACGATAATCACTTGATTTGCATCAGAAACCGATCGGACATGAAAATAGAGGCGAATAGAGAATTATGATTACGGTATTCCTAAACTTCCGAGCCCTACTTATTAAAGGAAACAGGAATGGCATTTCTTTGACTAAAAATTAATAATAATCATTAATTAAGATCAATTATTGTTTCAGTCTGGCATTGTTGTTGATAAATTCAAATTCTGTTCAGTTCAGGATTGGCTCTCTGTGTCCTATGTTGCTATGTTATTCTCTAACTCAGTGTATCTCTTGTTTACAGGTAAGAGCAGATCAGTTCAATAAGAAACGCTTCAAGGTGAGTATCCGCTGTAGTTATGGGCAACAAGACTTGGATCAACTAATTACTCGGATCGACAGTCATTCCTTACATCCGACTTTTGGAAAGTGCACACGTGTTCCCCTGCACTTGTTTCCATTTCAACACTGAATTCAATTTATTATCAGCTAACAGCTTCCGTGACTTGCGCACTGAGCCTGTACTTGGTCATTCCATGGCCCAATAGCTAACATTTGCTGCATTTGCGTTACAGGCTTGAGACATCTCGGTCATTATCCCCGTGTACAGAGGTGTGCAAATTATTAGAATCAAATAAAGAATTTAAAATCAGTCAACATTTTTTATTGATAATGATTTATTTTATTTTTATTGCCCTGTTTAGTAACGTTTCCCTGTGAGCTTACAACGTTTCCCATAAGGAATTGCATCTGGAAATTTTCGAAATTAGAGATTCTGAGGGGCACCTGAGCTGGGTCCATTTCTTTCTTTCTTTCATTGACTTCGAAATATATCCTCTAAATCAGGTGATTTCACACCATTGCCCAGGAATCTTTGAACAATTCAAGAGTGGACAATCAGTAGTAAAGACTTCCAATCTCTCTGGTCTAAATTCACACGGAAACTAGAATAAAGTATTCAAAATATTATAGGTTAGATTTCACTTACGCTCTTAGGTTCCAACGTTCGTCACCAGGAGCTGACTGTGGTGGCATCTAGTAACCAAGTTCATAACTAATTGTCGTCGACGGTGGCGTTTGGTGGCAAAAGTAGGAACGACTTTAAAATTGAATGTCTGCACTCTTTACTTGAATTTGAAAAAACAGATAACACACAGTAATACAGTCATCACAATTTACACCGATTATGAGACAGATTCTACACACACCCAAAGTACACGGGGCTACATGACCGCGTTGTCGCAGCCCCTAAACTGAGGAACCAACCAGTAAAAAAAAAAAAACGTTTGGCATTCTGCATTAACAACGCTCCTACAGGGTCTTTAGTCTTGCTTGGCAAGGTGATTCCGCTCGACCTTCTCCGGGTGTTACAGTTTGGCGCGCGCGGTCTGCGGCCGTATTGTCACGCTCTTGCTGTGATCAACGTGTGAGCTCCGAGCTAATTGGGTGTTTTATAAAGCTACTGTCTACTGTAAATCGTATTGTATAGTGTTTTGTGATTGTGTATATGCCTTATGTGAAATATTCGTTACGTGAACGCGTATATCTGCACAATTCGTCCATAAAGTGCGCTAGAACAAGACTAAAGTTTCGAGTGAGATTTCCAGGGAGACCCATTCCTATAAATCGGACAATAAAACAACTGGCTAGAGATTCAAACGTACAGGTCCAGTAAACAAAAATAGACGTCATTACTTCCTTACTGAAGCTAAATTAACCGGAGTAACCGGAAACTTCATAAGAAGACGCCGATTATGTTTGGTAGCGGATGGGGAACATTTTCAGCATCTACTGTAGGCATGGTGAGTAAAAATGCATGATACTGATTTTAGCACCGTATTCTGCCGTACATACGCGCGCGCGGCAGCCGGCAACTGAGCCATCACTGGCGGAGCGAGAATGTCCTTGCCAAGCAAAAATAAAGACCCTGTAGAATAGTGGAAACTTAACAAATTAGTTTACGGTCAGGTTCATTTTTTTAAGACTGTTGATTAAACATTTGAAATGATTTCAGCCCCTTGCAAACCATTCTCAGTCTAATAAATTGCGCACTCTGTAATTGTGTCTGTGCTTCGGTGGCATGTTGAGCTTCTATGCCCAAGATCGCGGGCTCGAACCAGGGCAAAGTCGTCGGATTTTTACGAGCGTTAAGAATCCTTCGGAGGGGAAGTAAAGCCTTCCACTAATTTAACTTGTGTGAAGCTAAATTTCAGGTTAGATTTCGTTGAAACTCTCTATCAAAGTTCCAACGTTCACCACTAGGTGTCAGTGACATCCGGTAGCGAAAGTTGAAACTACCAATTTGAACGGAACTTGTAGCTCACCCCATGTGTGTCCGCTTTGAAGTAGCTACAGTCTCTGGCGAGCCGAACATGTCCCGGCACTAAAAGCCATACGCTAATAATAACGTGAGTTATAGTCCGCGTCGCCTTAATTAAGTTACTAACAATGTAGCCTCACCATTTGTCCTCATGTAGCGTAGCGGCTAGCACTCTTGGCTGTCACAGTGGAGACCTGGGTTTGGTTCCCGGCCCTTCCAAGAAATGTAATTCTGGTCTGAGGGCTGGAACAGGGTATAGGCTACTCTGCCTCGTGAGACAAAAGTGACAAGAGGCGGGTTCGATTCCCACCTCAGCCATCTTTCCGTAGTTTCCCACTTCTACTCCTGATGAATCCCCCCAGGGGCTTACATCTAGTGGGACGTGGGTTGGTGACCACGGAACCCCTGCTGAGTCCGGCATTGCTCCCACTTACTTGTGTCGGGCTCCTCTCTGTCTTCTTTCCTGTCGACCTCCCTTGGTCATCTCTTGTTCTTTTCCGACCCCGACAGTATTAGGGTATCCGAGGCCTAGGGAGTCTTTCACTTTCCCGTCTTAATTGGCCCTTGTCTCATCTTTCCTGATCCCTCCTTCTTCGAGGGGTCAGACCTCTTGTTTTCTTTTCATTATATTCCCTTTACTCTTTAAGATCCCGCACTGTTTTTGTTACTTGGTTCACCGTGTATCTAAATTCCCTTTAGCGTTTTTTGTAGGTATTTTTGATCTATGTTGCATTTTGCAAGTTTTTTCGATCTAAATTACATTTCGCGATTGTTTTCAACCTCAATTGCATTTTGTAAAGATTGACAATCTAAATTGCTTTTTAGTAAGTCTTTCAATGCAGGTTGCGGGGCCTTTTAGTGATTTTTTAAAATTTCAATTGCATTTTGTAAGTATTTTCAACCAAAACCGCATTTCGCAAGAATTTTAAATTTAAATTGCATTTTGTTTGGTGGGCATTTTGCAAATATTTTGATTCTCAATTGCATTTTGTACGTATTTTGAACCTAGCCTACATTTTGTGCGTATTTTTCAATCTATTCTTTTTGTGAATCTTTTCGTTCTAAATTCCATTTTGTGAGTTGTTTCAATCTGAGTTCCTTTTTGTACGTATTTTCCGTCTCACTTAATTTTCGTTCTGGTTTCCATTTCATTATCATTTTCGCTATCACCCAGATCATTAGGGGCCGATAACCTAGATGTTAGGCCCCTTAAAACAACAATTATCATCATCATCCTGATGAATGCCGGGATGGTTCGTAACTTAAGGCCACGACCGCTTCCTTCCCAACTCTCATCTGAATTACACAGGTTATCAGTCATATTAAACACACACCCAAGTACACGGAGCTACATAACTACGATTCTGCACAGCTGGTAAATGCATCAACAACAACAAGTAAATGTGCAATCCCAATGTGCACACAGTGTCCCGGAGTTAAAACATGATTTATATATGTGCTGCAGCCAATGGCCATAGCTGGGTATTGAACGCCCGAGGGCTCCCAACAAGTTCAATTTATTTCAAGTAGTTCCAACGTTGGGGAGCCTCCGTGGCTCAGGCGGCAGCACGCCGGCCTCTCACCGCTGGGTCCGTGGTTCAAATCCCGGTCACTCCATGTGAGATCTGTGCTGGACAAAACGGAGGTAGACAGGTTTTTCTCCGGGTACTCCGGTTTTCCCTGTCAAAATTTCATTCCAGCAACACTCTCCACTATCATTTCATTTCATCTGTCGTTCATTTAATCATTGCCCCAGAGGAGTGCGTCAGGCCTCGGCAGCCGGCACAGTTCATACCCTCGCCGCTAGATAGGGGCTTCATTCATTCCATTCCTGACCCGGTCGGTGACTGGAAACAGGCTGTGGATTTTCATTTTTCAGTTCCAACGTTGGCTACCAGATGCTACTGTCACTAACACCTAGCGGTGAACGTTGGAACTTGATAGAGCGTTGCTAACTAGCAAAATATAAACCTCAAATTTTGCTACACACTGCCAATTGCAGTTGTAGGTTCTTTTACATGCCAAAAATCTATGAAATGGGCCCGCCGGCTTTACTTCCCCTCCGAAGGAAGGCATACGGTACTGAAGGATTTTAACGCTCTTAAAAATCTTACGATATTGGCCGGATTTGAACCCACCATCTTGGGCACAGCAGTTCAGCACACTACCTACTACTCCACCGAACAGAACAGTTGAGGCATTATGGGAACTGTATTCTGAGACCAATGTTCGCATGAGTCACGAGGCAAGGCTACGGCTTGCAAAGCCAATGTTTGACAAGAGGAAAACATGTCGCAGTAGGAACGACAAGCAGACGGTTGTAAACATGAACACGGCGACCTTGCTACCGACTGAAACATCCACGAAACTTTAATACAAAATAGAGATGGAGGACAGCTCCTGGAACTTGACCTACGTCACGTTTTGTACATAGCCACGCGGGACGAAGCAGGAGAACCATTCATGTTTCGTGTTAACTCTAGAACACTCCGATAGCCTATATCAATGTTCAGAATGTTCATTATTTCTTTCTTCGGCTTTTCCCAATCAATTGGGGTCGTCGGAGCCAACCAGGCTCATTTTGGTTTTGGCCGGGGATTTAAGGCCGGATGCCCTTCCTGACACCACGATTTAATATTATGGACAGCTCCCTCACAAAAAAAAGTCTATATATAATAATAAAAATGATTACGCGTCTGACACTGAATACAGCACACAATGTATACCGGCAACATAGCAGCCTCAGCTGGTTTGAAATTCTACCGATACACTATGATTGGATCAGAATGTTCAATGCCAGGTTTGTCGAAGTAAGTGAGAATTGAAATGTTGATGTGGTCCGGGATATATTCCTCCCCCCGAATTGGCGACACTGCCCCTAGCCCCGCTAACGGGTCGTGCTGTTCAACTGTCTTGGAACTACGGCTCCACTGACGTATATGACTGTCACGCCAATCAGAGCGAAGCGAGTGCTGTGCCAACAATATGCCGCACGCGTCTTGCTTATTAACACAGACAATACCGAGCTTGCGAGATATACTTTTCATTTTCTTGTCCACTTTCCTCCTTCCTTGTCACAACTCAACGTTAAATGTAATCCCTCTAAAAAGAAAAAGTGTTGGCTGAAATAATACACTGAATTTCTATAGCCATGGCCTCAATACGTGATTATCATAACCTCCACAGATGATCAGCTGTCGAGACGAGTGGCGCCAATACCAGAACAGACGTAGACCTGCTCCAACTTCTTTGTTCTCGTACATCAGAAGTAAAATAACACTGTACCTGGTGTAGATCTCGTGAGTTGTCGCAATCCAAGCGATCTACTAGCTAATTTCAATGTTCCGTTTGCACTACCACCTAGCAGTGAGGGGACAGTGTACTGTAATCACCAAATGTAATTTGGCAGGTCTTTTATGAGCTGACTTGGATGACTCGGAGCGTTGTGGATTCCCACTCTTCAAAAATTAATCTTCATCGGCAAAGAATCGGGCCCGCGATCTTAGGTTTTGAAGGCCAACACCTAACCACATGCGCCACTCAGCCTGACTTGACAAATAGATTGAATATTGTGATAGAGGAAGGCGCGCTGAGTTACAACCTATAAAAATAACACCATATTAAAAACACAATTGAGCTAAAAGTGCTCTTTTTCAAAAAAAAATGTATGTTTCTCTCCGTAAAGTAATAGGTAACGCCGCCATGGAATCTTAGGAACCTTGAAATAAGGCACCACTCCTGTTTATGGCTGAACGGAACGTGGAGAATCCTTCGGATAGCACACCTAGGATGCCCACTGCTAACGCCAGGATTCGAACGGCAGTTGCCATTTGAGGGTGCCTGAATGCAAGGGAACCATTTTAGTAGATTTATTGACACGTTGAAGATCCCAATCGGGACCAAATTCTGGCACTCCCGATATCTCTAAAAGCCTCGGGAGTTAAAAGGGACGTAATACCAATAACATTATTAAACTCAGCCATCCTACAAAGAGCCACATGGTTACCATGACGCAAAGCCACAGCAATCATTACGGCAAGAATTGACAAATAAGTCCCAGCTTCAGGCAAGAACATTCTGATCGTGGCGTAGGATGCAGGGGACTTGGCTTCCAACCCCGACGGCAGTATCACCTTCAAGAGGGACCAGGGGCGGTTCTAGGCGTAGTGCCACCGTGCCATGGCACTGCCCTCTAAGAGAAAATTAATTATTCATAGTCCTGAAAGAATACTTTCCAACGCCTACGTTTAATACCGGCATCTAATTCGTTTCAAATTACTTAGTGGTTTAAATATTCCGTCCGTAGAGTATGATCGTTGATTCCATCTTCACCCCAGTGATATCTTGAGCCGCGGTCTATGCGGCACGGTTGACGCATGCGCAGTCCAATTTACGATCTTTTTCGTAGCCTCTCTCGTCACTGGCTATGAGGAAATAAGCTGGGCTCTGTGCCGGATACAGTTTGGCTCAAGGTAGTACTGAAAGTGAAGTGCAATGCCATCTATCGGTCATTATGTGGTACTGGTCCAGCGCTATACCTGTAGCCCACAGATTACCTACTACTAGCTGTAGCCTATGTCACAAGGGAGGAAGAGAAGAGGGTGTGACCGACCAATGGCGTGATTGGCTGGAATGAATTTGACACTAATTGGTTATTGGTTGAGGGGGGGGGGGGTCGTTATGACAAACTGACAACCAATCGCTCTCACACAAAGAATAGACACTAGTAATTCTAGATTTCTCTAAAAGGTGGCTCTGCGTCCAACATTGAAATCTTAACTTGCCCTAATAAATAGTGAAAATAATATGTATTTATTAATTCCTTGTCTGGTTAAGTGAATGAATAAAAAAGAAAAAGTACGATCATGACCACCGGCTTCACGAATTAATCTCGGTAGCTAAAAGTTTATGGTTTGATAAACCATCTGCACCTGTCGGGCCTGGATGAAACAGCGCGAATGTCTGTATGTAAGCTATTTTCTATTCTTGTTAACGGTTCTTGGTTATTTTTTGTGAGTGATAAGGTGTTAAAGAGTCAATCATGGAGTTTGTGTTGTAGGCTATTCGTGAGGGATTGGTTGAGTGCTGAAAAAGTTTCTTTTATATATTTTCTTATTGTAGGCTATATTTATTTATTTACACTGTTTACGCCCACATTGGAGCACCAAAAATCAAACCTGATATACAAAGTCTTCCAATATTTCAAATAATTAGTTCAGTTCTTAATTCTTGATAATTTTTTCATTTCCCAATACTTCTTCAGTCTGGAAGATCTTGCAGCTCGTTCTTCTTCTGATATAACATACTGCTTACGCTGTGAAATTTTGAATGTTAGTCGAGTGTATTTGTTATTCAGAAGCCGTTTCTCCTCTCTATGTTCAATTTGATGTTGAGTTATTTTCAATTCGTCTAAATCCATTTGTATTTCTTTAAACCATGTGATTTTTGTTTTACTGTTCCAAAAGAAGTCAAAAAGTTGTTTCAGGAGTCTAGTATTTGGCAAGCGGGATATGTGTCCAAAAAACGCAATCCTTCGTTATTATCGGTAATAATAATATCTTATGGCCTCGGTGCCGGGTGCAAGCTTTGTTATTTGACACCCAGAGGGTAGCTTCATGTCGAATTTCGTTGTTCCTTGAAGCACTGTGAAAGTCAAGGAGGTTAGATATCCAAGCTCTTTTAACACTATAGCGCTTTCTAGTAGAGAAATGAGGAACTTTGTGTTGGCGGAAACTCCCGAGATTAATGTTGCCATTATGAACACGGCCTACTGAATTCAAGTGGGTTCTTTGACATGCCAACATCGTATGACATGCGTGTCGTATTTTTGCCGCCTTTCAAAAATCACTTACCATGGCCAGGAGCGAACCTGCAAGCTTGGGGGGTTGGTAGTCCGACGCGTTAACCACTCACCCACCGTGGCAAGTCCCGATGAGAAATTATGACTATCAAGATTAGAGTAGGCCCTATATATACATCGGAAATCGAATCCCTTGGTGAGAAATGAGCAAGTAGACTGCTCTGCTATCATGTTATGTAAATACCAATATTTTCATATTTTTTTATTTGGTACTACCCCTTGTTGGGAACTGGAGCCGCCCCTGAGAGAGACTATAAAACAATTTTTATTTATTTATTTATGTATTTATTTATTTATATACCCCAAGGCTGCTCTCATTGTTACCAAGAGCCCTGACATTTGAACCATTGCGTGTCCTTGCCGGTTCTCTTGGGTGTGGTCGGGGCCCACGCTATCGGGACTGCTCTGCAAAACACGGTCTGGCCTGGCTTGGCTTGTCTTGGTGAAGGTCATCTCCATCACATCCTCTTAGGAGCACTAGCCTTAAGGCAACACTCGCACTTCACATTCACACTTCTTTTACGGTAAAATGAGCTCACCTATTTTATTTTAGCTGTGGAGACAACGGGCAGGATTCGAACCTAACTCAGGTTGCGACTAAGGCTCATAGAGAGCTTTGGTGTCAAGATTATATCGCCGATATCCAGTAGTGTCGTTGATGTTTCATAAGAGTCTTGGACATCATGGTCATTTCAGCCACATGTACTTGGGTGTATAAGCTGTGTTATTGTGGTGTCTGTGTTAGTGTGTGTATTTGTAATTGAGGTGAGTATTGGAATGGAGGCGGCCGTGGCCTTTAAGTTAGGAACCATCCCGATATTTGCCTGGAGTAGAAGTGGGAAACCACGGAAAACGACTTCTAAGATGACTGAGGAATGAATCAAACCCACCTCTACTCAGTTTTGCCTCACGATGGTGAGTGTACCCGGAAATCAAACCCTGACCTCAGGGTTACAATAAGATTATAATTTTAGGGACTGCCAACAGTGGAACAATAGAGCAGTATAACCCAAGGTTATACTCAGTTAATACGGACAAACAGGGCCTTGTCAGTTACAAATTACAGTACGCATGTTTGTATACTATTCTAAATTCTTAAAACTTCAGGGTTGGACTAGAGAGACAAGAGGATGATACTGAAACTCGATGGAAGACAGATTATGATGTTCGATATCGGAGGATGTATTCCGACAGCAAAAATCAGAAAGGGTGTGAGACAGAGCTACTATCTCTCACCGTACCTCTGTAAAGTATTCATTGAGGAAGCCATGAGGAAGTTTAAGACAAATACGAAAGGAGTAAACGGAAATACGCATCATATTCAATGTATTAGATTTTCAGATGACATAGCAATTGTAGCTGATTCCGAGAAGATCTTTTCCAGAATGTTAAATGTATTGCCATCAGCATTGTCAAAGTTACGTTTGAACATTAATGTTAGGAAGACCAAGGTGTTAGTTGTAAGTAACCATCCTGAAGGTATTCACACAAATATTAAGCGTACTGACAAGATAGTGGAACAAGTCACCAGTTTCTCTTATTTGGGAAGTCTAATCAGGGAGTAATCACCAATGACAACAGGTGTAGTAAAGAGATTAGAAGGCGGATAGCACTCGCAAAACAGGCATTCAATAATAAGAAAAATCTTTTGATTAATGCAAATTTGGATATTTCAACTAAAGAGAAATTTGTCATGTCCTTTGTACGGAGTGTGCTTCTGTATGGATGTGAATCTTGGACGATCAGAGGTCAGGGTTGGAAGCGACTTGAAGCGTCTGACGGAGTATGTTACGGGTTAAATGGATTGAAGAGAGGACTAACATCAGCATCCTGCAAGAAATTCAAAGGAAGAGAGAACTGATTGTGAGACCAACGAGCCATAAAAGAAAAGCTACATTCACAGGACAAATCTTGCGCCATATCACTTTCCTAACTAATCTCCTGGAAAGAAAGTCACGGAGCAGAAAGGCCGAGGTCGACCGAGAAAATTTTTCCTGCAAGACATCACACTAACTCTTTATTATGGTTCCTTCCTACTATGAAATGAAACGAGGTGTTGAAGATAGAGAACAATGGTCGCTGAGACAAGACATTGCCTTCAGAAATTGAAGATGATGTGTGTTTATGAAAGTTCTTAACACAGTAGACCTATGTGATGCAGCACCACTCTTAAACCTCTTTCATACTTTAGTGAATTTGATTTTGTATAAAAACAAAGAATAAGGAAGTATTGCTGCACAGCTCATTTTGTTGTGAACTGCGTTAAATAACCGTGCAAGCCATTTGCGCTAGTGTCGTATATCAACTACTATACAGGTTCGACAAACATCGTGTTGTGTTCAGTATATCGAACAAAACCCCACAATTTCTCGGAAACCTGTATTTACGCGCTCAGTACAGTATTTAAGGAAAACGTTTAAAGAATAGTGTAAGAAAAGTAGTGTATTTGACTAACAGATTAGCCTCGGATAATACGAATTGCCGGTTAATCGAGGCTTGAATAATCGGGGTAGCTTGAAGATGGCTCTAGAACATGGCCTGATCATAGAACAAGCTCATGGCCCATGGTGTATCATTTTCCATGTTTCCGTGAGTGTTTTGAGTAAGGACGAAATATTCCTCGTTAATTTGAATGTGGCCATACATCCCGTTTAGATGGGTGTGTCCCTTTTTTTCAGTGACTATTCCCGTCGTCGCAACAAATAATAAAATGGAGCAAAATGTCTCCCTAAATCTTATGAGCGTAGTTTAATTGATGCGAATTTGCATATGTAACCAAATCTGAGGGATCGAGAAAGACCTGACTCCTATCACGTTAACACAAACTTATTAGTAGCTCAAAAGTTCAGATACCGTATAGCCTATGCGTCTTTCTGGACACTTGACACCACTGTAACTTAAAATTGGTCACAGTCCTTGAAAAGTATTTTAACCAAATGTTAAATTCCCACATTACAAAACATTTAAGAGGAAACAGCACTGTTGCTATTAATAACTTTTATTATTTAGCGTATGGCTTTTAGTGCCGGGAGTGTCCGAGGACATCTTCAGCTCGCCAGAGGCTGTAGCGGACACCCATGGGATGAGCTACAAGTTCCGTTCAATTTCAAGTAGTTCCAACTTTCGCTACCAGATATCACTGACACCTAGTGGTGAACGTTGGAACATTGATTGAGCGTTACAACGAAATATAACCTATTTAGCTTCACACAAGTTTAGTTAGTGGAAGGATCTTTTGCACGCCATAAATTAATGACATGGGACTGCCGGCTTTACTTACCCTCCGAAGGAAGGCATAGGCTACTGAAGGATTTTAACGCTCTTAAAAATCCAATGACTTCGGCCGGGTTTGAACCCGCGATCTTGGGAACAGCAGTTCAGCATGCTACCAACTGCGCCACCAAAGCCACTATTAATAACTAACATCATCGTTCTCATTGGTAACTGCAGCATCAACTTTGGAGGGTTGCTAGAGTTCTCTTAAATTACCTGGTTTCTGAAATAGTCTACCGTTTGTTACACGCGATACAGTACAAACAAGTGCGATGTTAGGGGCAGATGACCTTCTAGTGCCTCCCCTTAAAATAGCAATAACTAACTAACAAGTGCGATGTTCTTTCATTGTCAGAGCATTCGCAATGTATCACTTCCTCCTTGAAGGAGTATGGGAACTAATTTTGGCAGTCGTGGCTCCAATCAGAGCGTGCGGCGAACTGTTGCAAGAAAAGTCACGACTTTCTATTGATTAGACCACACCATTGTTCAGTCGCTACACAATTTTTGGAGCAATTATTTAATTTCCGTTCGTTAACTCAGCTGAACATTGGTGCGGGTGGAAGAAGGTTACACAACTCTTCCTGCTCAGAGCGGTCTGAAGAGTACGAGGAAGTCCCCCTCAGGAGTTCACAACCAGTGAGACGTGGATTGGTGACCACGGGACCCAAACTTTCACTTACATGTGCCGGGCTCCGGTGGCGTTGTTGGTAGCATGCTGAGCTATGCCCAAGGTTGCGGGTTCAAACACTGCCGAAGTCGTCGGATGTATTAAGAGCATTAAAAATCCCTCAGCATGCCTCCCTTCGGAGGGAAGTAAAGCCGGCGGTCCCATGTCATAGATTTATGGCATGTAAAGGAACTTTCCACTAATTACACTTGTGGGAAGCTAAATAATTATAGGTTAGATTTGACTAACGCTCATAGGTTCCAACGTTCGTCGCCAGGAGCCGACTGCGGTGGCATCTAGTAACCAAGTTCACAACTAGTTGTCATTCACGGTGGCGTTTGCGACCAAAAGTAGGAACTACTTGAAAACTAAGTGTCTGCGGTCCTTACTTGAATTAAAAACAGATAACACACACTAATACAAAAAAAAAAAAAAAGTCAACCCCTGGCACTATCCAGCCCATGACGGGCTAAGGCCGACCAAGCGACCGCTGCCCAGCCATTTGGCCTGCAGATATTGGGGTGACGCGTGATCAGCGCGTCGGGTCCCCTCGGCCGTTAATCTTGGTATTCGTGATCGGGGCGCTGTCTCACTGTCAGACAGCTACTCAATTGTCCTCACGAGGCTGAGTGCACCCCGTTCCAACCCTCACGTCAGTTTTAAAATCACTGACGGAGCATGGGATCGAACTCGGGGCCTCCGGGTGAGAGGCAGGCGCGCTACCCCAACACCACGGGGATCACAATTAACACCGATTATCAGACAGATTCTACACACACCCAAAGTACCCGGGGCTAGATGACCGCGTTGTCGCAGCCCCTAAACTGAGGATCCAACCAACTAGGTACTCAGTTGTACTTTTCTTTTCATTGTCACCATTTAAATACGGGTTGATGACCTTGATGTTTAAAACGACAATGACCATCTTCAACGAGCAATGCCATGGCATTTGGACCACACCTTAAAGCGTCCTTCGGGTGCAGAAACCGGATCACACAACGCACTTCCACGGTTGGCCTTGGCTGTCATCCCTGACGTCCGGCCGGATTCTCGTTAGTTATTTAGTTATTGTTGTTTTAAGGGCTGGAACTACGAGGTCATCTTCCCCTAAGGTCTGGATTCTATTCCTGCCTATACCAAGACACTTAATAATTCTGGTTTGAGAGCTGGAACAGGGTATACTCAGCCTGGTGAGGCAGAACTGAGGAGAGCTGGGTTCGATTCTCACGTCAGCCATCCTGAAACTGATGTTCCGTGGTTTCCCACTTCTACTCCAGGCAAATGCCGGGATGGTTCCTAACTTAAGGCCACGCCCGTCTCCTTCCCAATCCTCACCTGAATTACAAACAAACACACTAATAAAGCCAACACGATAAGACAGGTTATCAGATAAATTCCACACACACCCAATTACACGGGGCTACATGACCACGATATCGTGAAAGCCCCTAAAATCAACAACCCTTTTGTGAAGACCAGAACCACGGTCTCCTTGATTAGCAAATGCTGCTACATAGATCGTTCATGTCCTGTATTTCAGGAGGAAGTGAAAAATATTTCGCATAATATCCTAGGTTCTGATTGGCTGGATCCCGTTTCACCTTATTAACCCTTGAACCGCCAACGTCTGATTCATCGGACGTTCCTAGTTCAGTCGAAAAATGCCAACGTCTGTTTGTTCGGACATCCCGAAAATACAGTTCATAAAACATGTTTTGGCCTACTATTGGATTAAATGGTGGCAATGTAGTAGCTGATATAATTGGCGGGAGTTATTGCAGGCGCCAACAAAAGAGCTTACGCAGTAGACTGACAAATTATTGCAACTCCAACTTTTAAAATGTGGTGTTAGAAACCATTTATAAAATTATCCAGTTTTCGATTTATAAAAATATATTTTTCTTAGCGATTTTTGATATTGATTTTTTTCCACACAAAGTAAATATTCATTTATTGCTTCATTTAAAATATAATTTATTAACATAAATTAGTACAATGCCTCAAATATTGCCCTCAAAACAAAACAAAAAATGGACATCCATTAACATAAATAATATGGACGTAATTGCGAGTTATTTGCCGCAAGGTGAACATTCAGATTAGGCCTTGGCGGTATAGTCTAGGGTATGTCAGCAGAGAAAGACGCTGGCGGTCAAACGGTTATTATTGGTATCAATTCATAACCAGCCGCGTCCTGTTCCTGTGTATTTCTCCAGATCGTTACGATGGTGATCCTTGCGGTTTATCCAGAGCGGAGGAATCAAACGGTACCGTAATTTGTGTTGAAGACAATGGTGCAGCTGCTCAACACTACGCCCTCACCTGAGGCTCTAGCTCGTCCTTGACGCGCGCTGGACCGGACCTCACGTGGGAGTAACAGTGCTACACAATATTCACCCAGCCTTGAACCCTAACCGCACACGTGCCGCCCTCGTAACTGTTACAGTTCGCCCACTCACTTTCCGTGATGTTTGGTAACGCAATTCCACTTCATCCACAGTTCAGTCAACAGACATACTCCACGGCGGCTTCTATACCCAAGATAGCGGGTTCAAACCCGGCCGAAGTCATCGGAGTTTTTAAGAGCGTTAAAAATCTCTCAATATGCCTTCCTTCGGAGGGGAAGTAAAGCCGGCGGTCGCATGTCATAGATTTAAGGCATGTAAGAAATCCTTCCAATATTGTGTGAAGGTAAGTTTATAGGTTAGATTTGATTAACACTGTATTAATTTCCAACGTTCGCCATCAGGTGTCGGGTGTGGTGGCATATAGTAGCCAAGTTTGCAGCTAGGTGTCGTTGACGGTAGCAGTTGGTAGCAAAAGTAGGAGCTACTTGAAATTGATCGTCTGCAGTCCTTACCGGAATCACAGATGACACACACTAATACAGCCATCACAATTAACACAGGTTATCAGACATATTCTACACACACCCAAATTACACGGGGCTACATGACCGCGTTGTCGCAGCCCCTAAACTGAGGAACCAACCAACTAAAACTGCAGTTATTATAAACTAACTCTACTAGTCAACATGTATATGATTTTGTTACGGATCCCACATCGCTCAAACAACAAGCTAAGTTCATATTCAATTCCAACCTGACCATTCACTAACAGTATCTTAACGAAACATCACATATAACAAGAGACATGATTTGTTCGCATTAACGATCAACGCGACAAAAAATAATTTGAAGCGATTTTGCGATTTCTTTACGAATCGTATGTTTCTGGTTAAGAAAATAAGGATTTAAGTTCGCGAATTATAGTGAATTAAAGCGATAAGGCCATTTTAAAGTGAAATTCAATTATTTCGCGATAAGCGCGATATTACAGCGAAATCTGTAGTGAATAACGAGCTTGAAAAGTTGTTTCAAGGTTATGTATGAAAAGAAAGAGGAAGAGCGAACAAAGATTCAACAAGTTGAAATAATTCAGTCGCTGCTAGCATTAAAATTAATGCAAAATCAGGAATAATAAAATAATATTGGATACTTACTAGTAATTTATACATTTACAACTCATGTAAATAATTCAGAACCACAATAATGAAACCTTTAATGATTAATTTTAGTATTTCATTAAAGCGATACAGCAATATCTATTTCGAGAAATAACGCGAAAATTAGTATCCTTCTCGCGAAATCGTTCAAATATTAGTGGGAAAAAAAGTACGCCTCTACATACAGGCCTAACTAACAAATGTTGACAAGTTGGTCAATTTTGTAATAACTGCTGTAACTAAATAAATATAGCCTACATGATGTAAATACCATCCCCCACATAATATCTATGGACAGAGATTTAACAGCCTAAGTAAAAAGGATCTGATGATGATCACTTGACGATCAAAACTGGTTACGGTACCCACGTGAATCTATTTATTAATCTCAAGTTTTGGCGGCTTCGGTGGCTGAGCTTCTATGCCCAAGATCGCGGGTTCAAATCCGGCCGAAGTCGTCGGATTTTTTGAGAGCGTTAAAAAGTACTATTTGCTGACTCTGAATGATGTATAATAATTTACTCTAAATGTATAATAACTTACTGTTGTGATACCACAGTCTTCCAAATAAACTTTATCTTTTATGTTTATCAACACTAATTGACTCATAACTTCAAAGCATGCTCATTAGCTTATAGTCCCATTTCTCCAATTATATTATACCGCTTTTTCCTTGGTCATGTGTTGTGTCAGAAGCGTCGCTTTGAATACACTTCCATTGCTTATTTGTATAATGTACTCTAAATGTATTATAATTTAGCATATGTATAGTTAGTCCGTCATCTATGTAATGAACTATGTACTGTTCCCCACGACAGAGCTCTGCTCTCGGGAATCTTTTTCTAGACAAATAAAATAAATAAGAATGGAGAGCGTCTAATAAACTTTTGTACATTATTCATGCTGAGACTCATGTCCACGCACTTTGAGACCATTACACAAAAAGAAAACCTGGAGATCACCTAACCCGTTATTAGGGGAATTTCAGATAGATCATGTGGCTATTTCCGCAAAGAATATGCTGGAGATTCAGAATGTTAAGGTACGAAAGGGAGTGGTAGATTCGGATCACTACCTCTCGCAAATCAAGGTTCAGTTTCAACCAAACAGATCCAAACCTAAAGGCAACCGGTTTCCAAGAGTTGATCCGGACTGCTTGAGGAAGAACGCCGAGGTTTTAGTACGAGATTTACAGGAAGAAAATCCTAGGGAGTGGCCAGACCTTCGCAAAACATTACAGTCATCAGCCATGAAATTAGGACAACCACCTAGGAAAAGAAAGCACAGATGGTGGAACACAACGTGCGATGAAGCCGTCAATGACCGAGTCAAAGCATGGCATCAGTGGAATGGACATCGGACAGTGGAAAGATGGGAGAACTTCCTAAAATCTCAAAAACTGACCTCTAAAACAATCCGGCGCGAAAAACGTGCCTACAACAAAATCAGACTCGAAGGGTTAGAACAGGATTTCCAGAAAAACAACACTCGAAATTTTTACAAGACATTCCGTGAGGACTTGTCAGGGTACAAACCACCAACTCTAAGTTTCCGTCGATGTAATGGACTAGAAACAAACAGTAAGGAGAACTGCAAGATACTGGCTGATTATTTCCAAACTCTATTGAACTGTGATCCTCCAGTGGAAAGACTGCAGTTTGAAAAACATGTACCAAACCCAGACTCACTTCCCCCAACAACTCAACAAATAAAAGAGATAATCCAATCGCTCAAAAATAACAAAGCCCCTGGGAACGATGGAATAACTGCTGAGATGTTGAAAATAGGAGGAGATGACCTCATAAGGAGAATTCATACACTCCTAACAGAAATATGGGAGAGCGAAATAATTCCGAAGGACTGGAAGAATGCCATTATCCATCCGTTGCATAAAAAGGGCGACCGAGCGGACCCCAACAACTACAGAGGTATATCACTTTTACCAATTATATACAAGGTATTATCTAAAGCACTCTTAAACAGAGTAGAACAACAAACTGATCATTTGATTGGTGAATACCAGGCAGGCTTTAGGAAAAGTAGATCGTGTTCGGAGCAGATTTGGAGCCTAAAGACGATATTAAGGATACGCCGCAGTACCAACACGTTTGTCACCTTCGTGGATTTTAAGAAGGCGTATGATTCTATTGACAGACAAACTGTTCTGCACACCCTAGAAGAGCTCAGAGTTGACAGGAAAACCAGGGACTTAATCCGCCAGACTCTCACTGACACAACATCTCAAGTGAAGTTCCTAGGTGAACTATCAGAGCCTTTCGAAGTACATACCGGAGTTCGACAAGGTGACGGCCTCTCCCCACTGCTTTTTAACTTAGTGTTAGACAAAGTCATCAGGGAGTGGGAAAACAACATCAAAGGCATAAGCATTGGTACTCTGGAACAGAAAATAAAAGTAAAATGCCTAGCTTTTGCTGATGATCTAGCTATCTTTACCAAGACTAGTGAAGAAACCAAGTATGCCATAGAGAAGTTACATGAGTTAGCATCAAAGACAGGACTCCAAATATCGTATGAGAAGACGCATTTCATAGTAAATGGAGACCAGAATATCCCGAGATCTCCACTACAGACCAACTATGGAATAATTAGACACGTACCTTCCTTCAAATATTTAGGAGAAATTATTGTACCGTCTGGATTGGACAGGAAAGCTAATTTAGAAAGAGCTACCAAACTTCAGAAAGCATACCGAATAACATGGAATCACTATAATAAAAGAGTGATGTCACGAAATGCAAAACTACGGCACTACCAGACAGTTGTTCTTCCGGAAGCATTGTACGCCTCCGAAACTATATCTCTAGGAGGACACTCTCAAATTGGTGAAATCGAAATCCAGGAACGTAAAATTCTCAGGAAAATATATGGTCCCGTTTATGTTAATGGTATATGGATTAAAAGGAAAACCACAGACTTGTTCACAGTAATCAATAAGTTCACTGATACCGTGCGTAAGAGACGATTGAAATTTTATGGTCACATCTGCCGAATGGACAACACCAGATATGCAAAAAAAAAACTGCTTGATATAATTAATTCAAAGAAGGTCAAAATCAGTTGGTTAGAAGAAATCAAACAAGACTTAAAGGAAATAAACATTACAGAAGATAGCATCATGAATCGCAAGACTTTTGGAACCCGAGTTACAAATCACTCTTTCGCCGAAAAAGCTAAAAAGACCACTGGAAAAAAAATGGACGGAGGAACGTAAGAAGGGGCATATCGAGTTCATGAGGAGATTTTGGGAGGAGAAGAAGAGGAAAGCTTCATCAACCCGAGTCAACAAGTTCAAGCGCGCTCCCTAAGTGGGCAAAACGAAGAAATAAATAAATAAATAAATCCCTCAGTATGCCTTCCTTCGGAGGGGAAGTAAAGCCGGCAGTCCCATGTCATATATTTATGGCATGTTAAAGAACCTTCCACTAAGTACACCTGTGTGAAGCTAAATTGGATAGGTTAAGAATGTAAACAACGCTCTTAGGTTTCTACTTTCGTTGCCAAGAGCCGACTGCGGTGGCGTCTGGTAGCTAAGTTCTGAACTAGTCGTCGTTGACAGTGGCGTTTGGCGGCAAAAGTAGGAACTATTTGAAAAATTCAAAATTCTCAGTCCTTACTTGAATTAAAGAACAGATAACACACACTAATAGAGTCGTCACAATTAACACCGGTTATCAGACAGATTCTACACATACCCAAAGTACAGGGGGCTACATGACCGCGTTGTCGCAGCCCCTAAACTAAGGAACCTACCGACCAATCTCAAGTAAATTCTTTTCACGTTTAGGGAAACACCCGTTACAATTGGGTATAATCGTGTTGACCGACTGAAGAACAATTAATATTATAGTTGGTCAACACAAAAACATTCCAATTACTGGAATATGTGAAAAATAGCCTGAAATAAATTACATGTGATTAAGATTTATATATTGTTATGGACTATTGAAGAAGAATAAGAGATGACATGTTTCCTGTGATTGGGTTAGCGTCAGGAAGGAAATCCGACCGTAGAAACCATCTACCACTTGTAAAACACATCTCATTCCTGGCCCGGTTGTAACGTGTTTTTTTTTTTTTGTTTTTTTTTAGCGTATGGCTTTTAGTGCCGGGAGTGTCCGAGGACATGTTCGGCTCGCCAGTTTTGTAGCTGCTTCGAGACGACACCCAATGGGTGAGCTACAAGTACCGTTGGGGAGGGAAGGAGGGAAGTTGGAATGTAAGGACGAGGAGTTGGAAGGTAGCGGCTGTGGCCTATAGTTAGGGACCAACCCCGACATTTGCCTGGAAGGAAGATGGGAAACCACAGAAGACCATCTTCAAGGTTGCCGGCGGGGGGATTCGAACCTCCTCGCCTCCCGGATGTGAGCGACTGCCATCAGTCATGCCGTAACCACCACGGCTAACTCACCCGGTGTAACGGGAATAATAAGGGGTAAGTGGGAAGCACCATAACTTAAGGTACTCGCGACCTTGAGTGACGCTGTGTCCATGACGACGAGCAGAAAGTGTGACCAACAGATAAGATCAAGGAGAGCAAAACAGTGCAGTGCTCCCATTGACAGCTAAATAAGTTATATGAAAACGCGTTAAAAGGAATGTCATCTCGAAACTATTGGAGGCTCTAATACACATTACTTTCCATTCTTGTCTTAATACAGCCATCACAATAAAATTAACACCGGTTATCAGACAGATTCTACACACACCCAAACTACACGGGGCTACATGATCGCGTTGTCGCATCCCCTAAACTGAGGAATCAACCAACCGGTGTCTCGGAAAGCCGCAGTAATTAAAAGGGACGTAAAAATAATAATATTATTACATTGTCTTCGGTGAGCATCGGGGGCAGATGAACTTCGTGGGAGGCTGTGGACTCCTGAGTAAAGCCTGAAGGGTGTCTTGTCCCTTGGCTTATCCCTCAGGGCAGTGAGGATGCTCAGTTCCACTACGGTGGACGCTGTCTGGAGGGATTTATTAAAGCACATTAGTGCCAACCAGTTAGTGGTTACAACACGTTGATGGCATTGGATATGAGCTGCTACTTTCTAGCCTCACCTTGGAGCAGTGTCCTGGCTTCAAAACCGGACACACGTGGCCTTCCTCCCGCCCTCTCCATTGCATAACCAATCATTTTTCTCAAGCAGTGATTATGGGGTGTAGCAACTAATACTGGGCGAAGGCGATCTTGGTTGCAACCATAACGCATGGTCATGATGAAATTTAGCAATATCTACAGTAATAGTATAGATGCTCATTGCATTGAGTGTCCACCCTGACGGTTGTTCAGATTTCTGTACACCTACAGTACAGGGTCTAACAAAAATATATGGCACAAAATGCTGGACCCATTCCTCGCATGTAGACGAAGAAATTATGTTTTATGAACAAGGGTCTGGAAACGCTTTGTTTCCATGTTACACCTCATTGTCTCCAACTCATTACGCAAGAACAGAACGTTATAATCCTGGGGAACATGCACCCTCGGTTACGTCTGGTTACGTCGTCATTATCGTAGGTGCACCGCCAGTGTTTTGTTTTACATAACCCTGTTGTCATGCGACTTAGCAGATGTGTCCTTAGCAGTGCGACAAAACATGTACGTCATGCACCTCCTCATTTTAGTATTAATGTCCGTTGGCTTCTAAACAACAGATTTGGTGACAGATGGGTAGGTAGAGGTGGACCAATAGCCTGGCCTCCACGCTCTCCGGACCTAAAATCACTGGACTTTTATTTGTGAGGGTATTTGAAAGCTCTTGCGTATCGAACCCAAGTACAAGATGTTCAGAGTTTTCGTGCCCGTATTATGGAAGGCTGAGATACCATACGCAGTACTCCAGGGATACATCAGCGTATCCGAGGTTCACTACGACGGTGGGTTGATGCACGGAGGGCATATTGAACATCTCCTGTGACATGGTGGTACGTTCTGTTCTTGTGTTTTTCCAATGATTAATGAGTTGGAAACAATGGGATGTAACATGGAAACAAAGCGTTTCCGGACCCATGTTTATAATTATAACATAATTTCCTCGTCTACGTGTGAGGAATGTGTCCTAAATTTTGTGCCGTACATTTTTGTTACACCCTGTATAAGCAACAAGAGATAAGCTAACTAATAGTACATTACTGCTAAGTCTCACCTGATGCTAGAGCACCCCTTTCTGTCAACACTCAAACGCGCTGTTCCACATACTAGAGAATACAATAAATACCAGGCACTTCCCGCTGTCCTAATGCGGTCAATACTTCATAGAACATGTGGGCCCCTCAACAAAGTTGTTGACCCCACAAGCTCACGGTTCTTGTACGCGGTGTGTGATTGAAGGATTCAAAAGAAACCAGGCTGTCTCGTAGTCCTCTTAGAGGGTGTGTGACGAGAAACAGCGTGAATTGCCGTGAGGGTGTTGAACCCAGAAACTCACAAGAAACAAGGCCATCCCGTCTCGCTCTATTGAGTCTGCACAGCCCAAACAAAGGAGACGAGTCCCTCCTGATGCACAACTTCACTTTCTACACGTCATTTCCATCATGAGACATTAAAAAATCACTCCAAGGCTCCGTGGCTAAATGGTTAGCGCGCTAGGCTTTGGCCCAACGTGTCCCGGGTTCGATTCCCGGCCGGGCCATCAGGGATTTTAATATCCTGGGGTTAATTCCCGTGGCTCGGGGACTGGGTGTATGAGACGTCTTCATCATCACTTAATCCTCATTACGACGCGCAGGTCGCCCACGGGCGTCAACTAGAAAGACCTGCACTCGGCCTCTCAGGAGGCCACATGATCATTATTATTACTCCAAGGAAATCCGTGGATTCCTGTATTTTCTAAAAAAGAGTTTTGAAGGGCATAGCATTGGTATTTAATCGACACAAACGTTTTGAATTCTTGCTACCTAAGGATATTTAAAAGTCGCTAGCTCCACAGTAGCGACTAGGCAATAGCGATAGCTGTAGGTTTATCCCTGTTTCTGTTTCCACGCCCTTAAGGGGCTCCTACATTCTTCTTCTTCTTCTTCTTCTTCTTCTTCTTCTTCAAGTACCGTGTTCGGTCCCCCGAACGTTGGCGATCATCATGGAAAAGGCGCCTCTGTCCACCGCAAGCCGGAACAATTCTTCAACAGATCGAATCCGTGACCACTCCTTGATATTCTGAAGCCACGCCCTTGTCTGCCATCTATTTTGCCTTGTAGTATTATATGAACAGGAACTAACCAGAGATGTTCTCCAAGACTCTCTCCTTCCTTTAACACAGGATTTTTGAAAATAAATGTATTTTTGAATTTTCATTCATCTTTTAAAATTGCATAATTTTAACAACACTTTAGTTGAATATTATCGTGTTTGAAAGCCATTTGTCAGTGTTTCCTTTTAGTAGTCTAAATTTAAATGCAATTAAGCTTATTTCAGGAACAGGGGAACCACGCATTACAATCGTGTTGACATACTGAAAAACATTAAATGTTGACTTTAGTTGAAGTCGAAACTATGTGTACTAATTTACTTATTATGAACAAATGTATTGACTAAGATGGACAATTTTGTTTGTCACCTTTATTTAACGGTTTAATGAACATGTTTGTTTGCAGAATCAAACTTCCACGATTTCAAAATTCTAAACACTGCTATTTCTATTCAGTTTTCAACATTTGTCCAAGTTCTGACGTATATTACATAGGCAATGTCCCATGTTTATAGGAAATCATTAGACTATTATTTTCTTAAAGTGCGTGTTTTTGCCTCACTACCAGAAGAACTTTAATTAGCCTTTCTAGAAACGTTTTGAGAAATAAGAAGTTTTTTTTAAGTTGTCCAGACCGAAAATTGAATATTAATGTTTATTAATATGAAACTGTTTCCCAGAGGATCGACGATGTTTGTACTTAATGACAGCGCGGCAAGGAAAGAAAAATATGAGAAACTGATCCTCTCTGTAGACGTGTATGGTACGATGAGGGTTCTCAGTGATTGTAGACGTGTATGGTACGATGAGGGTTCTCAGTGATTGTGTAGGAGTTCTTCTTCATCGCTCAACCTCTAGCTTATTACCACGGAACTTAATCATACTGTAAATGTAATGGAATGGTGGACGCCTTTAAAGAAACTTCAAACGTGGAATATTGAGACGTCCCAGTGCTCTAGTCTGGTCTAGTCTGGGCGTGCTAGATTGTGCTTTCGCTTTCTTAGGCGAGCAACGATACGTACTTCCTTCCGCGTCTCTGCTTTCCCAGCACATCCTGACTTTGAGTATCTCCTCGGTCTGATTTTAATCACTCGCGATTTCTCCCGGCAGAAGAACTTAAATGAATGTCCACTTTTACTAACTCAATATATTTACGAGAGCATAAGTTTGGAAGTAATTATAGATCATGTTTATGGCGAGACTCGCGGATGTAAGAGAAACATTTTTCGCAATTCTTTTAAAATGCGTTTGATCTATACGAATATAATATATGATGTCAATAATGATTTTACTTGAGTTGATTAGTTATGGATTCAATCCATCAACTAAGTAGTCCTACTCCTACCGTCTCTGTGAAGTAGAATTCAACTGAGTAGAAGGTAACGTCATCGAATCTTGATTTACAGTATTTAGCAACGATGTGTACACATGGACATTGACACACAGAAAAAGACGCAGATATTTAATGGCTTCGTGAGTGACCTTTGAAAGAAATGGGGACCGTGAAAGCGTGGTCACTGGAAGCCCAGAACAGCTGCTCCTGTGGCATTTGGTAATCGTTGTGTAATCCATCCATCCTCTCAGAACTGCTGTCGCGCGCGGCTCAACCATTGAACCAGTACAGAAACGTAAATGATGGGTTCCTATTCTTAGTGACTGTACCCGGGTCAACGCCCCTGAGTTTCTTTCCTTGAAAATATATACGTTATTACTGTACACGACACCTTAGGCAATAAACATATTGCAGAGGTGACAGGGTGGGCACTAAGTCCCGTTACCCCTCCTTAACTGGGAGTATACATATACTATTGATGCACGTTTCAATCTCTAATGCCTAAACGTGTTTAATGGACATACCTTTGCTGCTTAAATCTCGAAAACATCAGTCTGCAAGCCATCGTTTTCAGAACACAAAATAATGCGTCGCCACGTTCGGTGAGACATTCTTCGCAGCATTGCTGGAGTAACCCGTCTGAAAGCAGATCTCACAGCATCTTTTAAGTCTTCAACGGTGTCATAACGTTGCTCTGCAACAATATTCTTGATAAAACCCCAGAGTGAATTGTCACATGTCGTTAGGCCAGGACTTCGAGGCGGCCAGTCAAGTGGAGCTGGCAATGCAGGAGATCCACGCCCAATCCAGCGTTCTGGTAACACATCATTGAAATATTCTCGCACCGTAACGGCGAAATGAGGAGGCGCTCCATCTTGCTGAAACCAACATTCATCCTTCACCTCTCTGGTTTCCAAAAGGGGAATGAACCACTCCCTTAGCATAGCAAGTTATGCATGTTGGTTGACAGGTCCAGCAAAAAAATATGGACCGTAAATTTGTCTGCAGTCGATGCCAACCCATACCATGACATGTGGAGGGTTATTCTCAATCTCCTCGTAAAAGAAAGGGTTCTCCTTTGACCAGAAGGCGATGTTACGTGAACGGGAGCTTCGGTATATGGCGCATTCATCGCCAAAAATCACTTACACCTGCAAAAGTGCGTCACAAGCTACCTTCCTTCGATTTAAATCATTGTCAGATAATTCTTGAACACTCTTTGATCGATATGGGTGCAACTTTAAGTCATGTTTCATGTGTTTGCGCAGAGTTGACCGGGGTATACCCAGTTCCGCGGATCGTTTACGAGTTGACTTCGTTGGTGATCTTTCCACTGACTCCGCGACTTCTCGGCATTGTTCCTCTCTTGTTGATGGTCGACCACTTCTTGGTTTGTCCTTCACGCTGCCTGTAGCGAACAGTTTCTTTTCCCAACGTAAAAGTGTTGTCTTTTGAGGAGGCTGTCGTCCAAATCGCTGCTCAAAGTCAGTACGCACCTGTTCCAACGCTTTCCCTGTTCGTGGTCTCTCATGGACCCAAGTGCTTGTGACAATGCATTCTTCAATGCTATAGTCACTAGTCTCAGCCATTGATTATAATTATCTGAAACAGAAAATGTTAAAAAAAATCAATGTATTTCCTGAACTGCATAGGGGTAACGGGACTTTGTGCCCAGGGTGTAGAAAAAACACACTATAAACTAACAAAACAAGTGTATGTATAGACAAGCACATCGTGGTTACACAGCAAATGTTGTTTAAAGGGGCGGAAGCAAATATAAACATCCCTGGTTTTTGTCACGCACCGTGGGGGTAGTCACGCGTCAATAATCTTTATCCAGGCCAATGGTTTTACCTAGTAGTACAATCAGTAATTTTCACCAATAATTGTGTCCAGAGAGACGCCAAACCTCGCAACAGGGGATTGCGGTGAAGTGAAGTTGGCAGGATTGCCTTATCAAACATGGCGAAGTGTTTTCTTGTTAAGTTGTTTACTTGAAAGTTAATGTTGACAATTTCCTTATTTTTATTTTTAAAGTGTGAGCGTGGTGTTTGTGAGTAAGTAGGCTGCGCTACTAACAACCTTGAAACGGGGCCCCGTACAACACACGAGAGCGAAACTTACAACAAACGTAACACTGCTTAAAAGAATTGCATTTAATTTAAGTAAAATAAAGAAAAAGGACCCAAATGTTAAGCTCGGTGAACGCACAATCTAAGAAGCAACGAAAATGACCCCTCGTGCAATCTGGCAGTTGGAAATAAAAAAGCGGAGGTCAGCACTTCGCGGTAATTGAAATGCAACTTACCTCAAAAGATGATCCGGACACGCCCACAACTATCATATATTTATGGCATGGAAAAGAACCTTCCACTAACTACACTTCTGTAAAGCCAAAATTTGTAGGTTAGTATTGACAACGCTCTATTAGTTCCAACGTTCGCCACCAGGTGCTGACTGCGATGCCATCTAGTAGCCAAGTCCGCAAGCTAGGTGACGTGGACGGTAGCATTTGGTGACAAATATAGGAACTACTTGAGAGTATTGTCTACTGTCCTTACTTGAATTAAAACAGATAACACTCACTAATACAGTCATCACAATTAACACCGGTTGACACCGGTCTACACACACCCAAAGTACACGGGGCTACATGACCGCGTTGTCACAGTCCTTAAACTAAGGAGGCAACCAACCAACCACGCCCATAACACACCAGGCACGCTTGGAATTTTATTTATTTATCGTATGGTTTTTAGTGCCGGGAGTGTCCGAGGACATGTTCGGCTCGCCAGACGCTGTAGCTGCTTCCAGCGGACACCCTAAAGGGTGAGCTACAAGTTCCGTTCAATTTCAAGTAGTTCCAACTTTCGCCACCAGGTATCAATGATACCTAGTGGGGAACGTTGGAATTTTGATAGAACGTTCCGACGAAATCTAACCTAACTTATTTATTTATTTATTTATTTATTTATCGTATGGCTTTTGGTGCCGGGAGTGTCCGAGGACATGTTCGGCTCGCCAGAGTCTGTAGCTGCTTCCAGCGGACACCCTAAAGGGCCATAACAATTTTGCTTTACACAAGTTTAGTCTGTGAAAGGATCTTTTACATGCCATAAATCTATGACATGGGACCGCCGGCTTTACTTCCCTTCCGAAGGAAGGCAAATTGAAGGATTTTTAACGCTCTTAAAAAATCCGACGACTTCGGCCGGGTTTGAACCCGCTATCTTGGGCACAGCAGTTCAGCATGCTACCGACTACGCCACCGAAGCCGCTACGCTTGGAATAACAAGCCGTTACTATGGCAACCATACAACAATGGTCCAGCAAGGAAATGTAAACAAGGAGGGCGCGGCATCGAAAAGATAGAGCCCAACTCTCATGATGCCAAATAAAATAAAATTATGGGACCAATACAAATCACAATATTAGCCAATGACGTGGTGACTGCTGATCGCAGCATCCGCTTTATAAGTGAGAGTGGGTTAGGGCCAGCAATTTAAATTTACACGTGTCTTATGACTCCAAGAGCTCGTTTTTATGCTTGAAATTCTAATTTTGTATTTCGTACTTTTTATACTATGTTATTATTATTTTCTCATCTGTGGAGAGCGATGGAACTTATTTAGTTGATGATGCAGAGTTTTTCTTCTCCCAAAATCTCTTCATCTAAGCACTGAAAATCTTCCTTCATTCTTCAGTTCATGATTACAGGATCCTGGTAGCCATTTGATTAGAGGAATGATGGCTGTTCTGAACTGGAGTCCATCTTGTAGAATTTCCTGTGTGATGCCAATTTCTTGAAGCTCGTTTTCTACACACATCAAAAAAAGTTTTGCATCACCTTGGTTCCCAGATCTCCGGCATATAGACGTTGACTGTGTATATTGTATCCAAGATACAGTCCCTTTGACTGTTCATAGATGTCACTAAAACTGCTCAAAGATGTAAACAACCATGCATGAGCAGGGCCTATTAGACGGAGGGGGTACGACAGCCGATCAGTTCCAGTCATTCCACCAGGACGAAGGTACGCTGCTCATGTTGTCTGTAGTTCTACCATGCCTAGAAGGTCAATACCGCAGTTCGATCGCGTCCGCATTGTTACTTTGTGTCAAGAAGGGCTCTCAACAAGGGAAGTTTCCAGGCGTCTCAGAGTGAACCAAAGCGATGTTGTTCGGACATGGAGGAGGTACAGAGATACAGGAACTGTCGATGACAGGCCTCGCTCAGGCCGCCCAAGGGCTACTACTGTAGTGGATGACCGCTACTTACGGATTGCCGCTCGGAGGAACCCTGACAGCAATGCCACCATGTTGAATAATGCGTTTCGTTCAGCCACAGGACGTCGTGTTTCAACTCAAACTGTGCGCAATAGGCTGCATGATGCGCAACTTCACTCCCGACGTCCATGGCGAGGTCCAGCTTTGCAACCCCGACACCATGCAGCGCGGTACAGATGGGCCCAACAACATGCTGAATGGACCCCACGGAATTGGCATCACGTTCTCTTCACCGATGAGTGTCGCATATGCCTTCAACCAGACAATCGTCGGAGACGTGTTTGGAGGCACCCTGGTCAGGCTGAACGTCTTAGACACACTGTCCAGCGAGTGCAGCAAGGTGGTGGTTCCCTGATGTTTTGGGGTGGCATTATGTGGGGCCGACGTACGCCACTGGTGGTCATGGAAGGCTCCGAAACGGCTTTACGATACCTGAATGACATCCTCCGACCCATAGTGCAACCATATCGGCAGAATATTGGAGAGGCATTTGTCTTCATGGACGACAATTCTCGACCTCATCGTGCACATCTTGTGAATGCGTTCCTTCAAGATAACGACATCGCTCGACTACAGTGGCCAGCATGTTCGCCAGACATGAACCCTATCGAACATGCCTGGGATATGTTGAAAAGGGCTGTTTATGGACGTCTTGACCCACCAACCACTCTGAGAGATTTACGCCGAATTGTCGTTGAGGAGTGGGACAATTTGGACCAACAGTGTCTTGATGAACTTGTGGATAGTATGCCACGGCGAATACAGGCATGCATCAATGCAAGAGGACGTGCTACTGGGTATTAGAGGTAGTGGTGTGTACTGCAATCTGGACCACAAATGCTGAAAGTCTAGCTGTATGAAGGTACAACATGCAATGTGTGGGTCTCATGAGCAATAAAACGAGCTGAAATGTTGTTTGTGTTGATCTCTATTCCCTTTGTATTTAACGGTTCCGGAACTCTTGGAACCGAGGTGATGCAAAACTTTTTTTGATGTGTGTATTTCACTAAGCCAGGTGCTCATCGAGAGAGCGAGGTTGAGAATCGTTTTGGTGAGCCTGTCATTCTTCATTCAATCGCCTTTTCCTGAAGATGACTGTGATCTTTACAGAATGCTGATGAAACTCCTGAAACTTCGGTTTCATCCTGATTCCTTCTGAGCAGACTGGATTTTCGTCATTCTTTCCCTTTCTCTACGTCTTTAATGAGAGATCTGTCTCCAATGATCAAGGCATTTAGTGCTTCAGGTTTGATTACTGTGGTGTAATGTCTTAATTTTGTGTTCTTCGGTATTTTTTTTTGTTACAACTGTTCCAGGTGATTTCATTGACCTTCTGTATTATGAAATCATCTCTATGTTTGCCGCACGGTTCAATCCCGATGGCTGAAGTACTTCTCCTAAGTAGGCTACTTGAATTTATTTACTTGACGAATTATGTCGAATTTAGTCTTTAGAGGTTTCCCATCTAGATAACGAACGGATTGAGTTTTTCTTTTTCATACTTGGAACTTGGTCTAAGCTGAAATTTCGTGGCCTTTCAAGGGTCTGAACTACTACTTGTCTATTATTAGAAAGAATATCTAGATCATCTGCAAAGGCCAAACTCTGGAATTATTATTATTATTATTATTATTATTATTATTATTATTATGTTACTTCACTCACAGAACATTATATGGCAACTACAGATTATAAGTAATCGGAGCATAAATTATTATTGTTTTACATTTGAATTGAGCCTCTATAGTACCGGAACTCGCCGTGTTCTTTGGCTGGATCCTGGATTCTCCTCAAATCTTCCTTTCCTTGGTCTCCAGTTTTTCCATTATACCTTTTTTTATTCATGGCGAGACATTTCGCTGCATACAAAGCGTTATTCTTCTTATTACTATTATTATTATTATTATTATTTCGAAATAAGATTAGAAAATTCGGAGGGTTTCAGGAAAGGCACAAAAGGCCCACAACTGTTTGTGAAGTTGAAAGGTTGGATGAAGAAATACTGAAAAAGAAACTAAAATGTCTAAATTATGAGGAAGTTATATCGATGGCTGAAATCGAAGAAGCGTGTGGCCTCCAGGGAGGCCTGGTGGGTGGTCTGCACGTGAAATGAAAGATGATGACGTCACAAACCCCTGTCCCCGAGCCTGAAAATTGAAATCCCCCACAGCTCATCAAGAGGAACGAGGAAAGAAACTTGCCGCCACTAATTGTTCTCCATCGACACAAGAAGTAGACAATATAAAAACGGGAGAAATCGTTCGAGAGGTCAAGGAAGAAACAGTTGCTCACTTCCGGCAACACTCGGACTTCCCCGCTTCAGTCTACACACAGAGACTGGGAGTGAATGTTCACCTCGAAAAAGTATGTCGGAGGAACATAACTTGTAGCTGAGGAATCTTTAAGTTGGATATCGGCGGCTTCGGTGGCGTAGTAGGTAGCATGCCCAGGGTCACGGAATCACCCGGCAGAAGTCGTCGGATTTTTTAGGAGCGTTAAAATCCCTCAGTATGCTTTCCTTCAGAGGGGAATTAAAGCTGGCGGGCCCATGTCATAGATTTATGGCATGTAAAAGAACCTTCCACTAATTATATCTGTGTGAAGCTAAAATTTGTAGATTAGATTTGATACGCTCTAAGTTCAAACGTTCACCACATGGTGCTGGTTGCTATGGCATCTAGTAGACAAGTTCGCAACTGGGTGTCGTTGACGGCAGCATTTGGTAGCAAAAGTGGGAACTACTTGAAAATTGATCGTCTGCAGTCGTTACTTGAATTACAGATAACACACACTAATACAGCCATAACAATTAACACCGGTTATCAGACAAATTCTACACACACCCAAAATACAGAGGGCTTCATGATCGCGTTGTTGCAGCCCCTGAACTGAGGAACCAACCAACCTAAATTAGATATCATTTGATTTGGTGTTATGTTTTTATGAAACGCATTGAAAGGATCTCACTCGTGATGCTCCTTTGTACACAAGAACTCACAAGTCTGAATGTTTAGCCACTTTCCTCCCAGTTTACAGCACAGTGCAGAGCAGCAAATGACGTCTGCAGACTCCACCAAATGCAATAAGGACTAATATCAATGTCTTTTGTTAAGCATATTCCACACTTTCCATAAAGTGTCCAAAGAGCGAGCGTATGTCATTAACGTGCACTAACAACAACACAGCCAGAGCCAGGATTCAAAGCTCAGATATCAGAACTTGCAGCTTGTGAAGCAAGGTGAGTTAATGACGGACAATAGGATGTCACTCTCTTTAGAAAGCTGCCGGAACAATCAAGTCTTGACGAGAGTGCCGATACTTCCCTCGCAGAGAAACCAGCAGCTCCGTGCTAGAAATAAACAAATAATAAAGTGACTGTCGTGCACAGAACCCTTGGCCTCCTGCCACAGCATCCATCACGAGACTTTCAGCATCTTGTTGATACTCGCTGACTAGTGGCTTAGCTGGTAGCATGCTGAGCTTCTATGCCCAAGGTCACGGGTTCAAACCCGGCCGAAGTCGTCGAACTTTTTAAGAGCGTCAAAAATCTCTCGGTATGCCTTCCTTCGGAGGGGAAGTAAAGCCGGTGGTCCCATGTCATAGATTTATGGCATGTAAAAGAACCTTCCGCTAATTACACTTGTGTGAAGCTAAATTATAGGTTATATTTCACTAACGATCTTTGGTTCAAACGTTCGTTGCCGAATGCGGTGGCATCTAGTAACCAAGTTGAGAACTAGTTGTCGTTGACGGTGTCGATTGGTAGCAAAAGTAGGAACTACTTGAAAATTGAATGTCTGCTGTCCTTACTTTAATAAAAAAAAACAGATAACACACACTAATACAGCCATCACAATTAACACCGGTTATCAGACAGATTCTACACACATGTTGTCGCTGCCCCTAAACTGAGGAACCAACCAACCAACCATACTCGCTGAGAGCAAGTGCTAGAACTGTTAATGTGAGAATGCTGCACTGAACCGTCACTCCAAGTGGTAAGAAAGTGGTCTCAGAATATGAATTAAATCTCTTTCCTACTTTCCAAATTCCAGCGACTTCATGCAGACTCAAAGAAAAGGGAGAAAGCCACAGTATTTATCTTCTGCCGAGCAATGGTTAACTTCATTTATTCTTCATCTAGTCTTGGCTCGCGCACCATCAATCTTCAGCTCCAATTTAATATGTTCTAGGCCAACAACTTAATTATTTTTGGTGAAATTCCGGTTAATATTCAATTGAATGTGCACATCAACGCTACGACATGTTTTGGGACACTGTTGTGAAATGTGATAAATCACGAAGTGCGAACAATGATCCTCATTCAGCGCAGCTCAGTGAAGAAGTGTGGGGACATTCAACAGCTTTGATACCAGCTCACCCAGAATCATTGAAGCCTGAAAGGTCCTTGGTTCATATGACTTTTTAGTAGAGATAGAAAGTAATCGAGGACTGATAATTAGTGAAGCGTGGAATCCTGCGTGGGAACTACGGGACCTTTGTTTACTCAAGGCAAATCGTAAACTGGTATGGACGAAATGTTTATTAACCACAGTTCTTCTGGTCTTCGGCAAAACTTCGCTGGGCGTACACAAGAAGCTTTGCTGGTATTCAAGAGTGTCCTCACTGTCCAGTATTGCAGCTGTCTTCTATATTTTCTGATATTCAAAGGTAGATTCAGTTGGAATAGCTTGCCGTGGTGGGTGAGTGGTTATCGTGTCGGACTACCAACCCCAAGCTTGCAGGTTCGCTCCTGGCCGTGATAAGTGATTTTTGTAAGGCGACAAAAATCTCGAAACGCATGTCATACGTTGTTGGCATGTTAAAGAACCCACTTGAATTCAGTAGGCCGTGTTCATAATGGCAAAATTAATCTCGGGATTTTCCGCCAACACAAAAAGTTCCTCCTTTCTTCACTAGAAAGCGCTATAGTGTCAAGGAGCTTACATATCTAACCTCCTTGACTTTCATAGCGCTCCAAGGAACAACAAAATTTGACTTACAAGCTGCCCTCTGGGAGTCAAATAACAAAGCTTGCACCCGGCAAGGCAAGGCAAGGCCATACTATATTATAGTTGGAGTAGAGCTGTTTTTGTTGTTGACCGACTGAAAAGCTGAAAGTAACAGTTATTATTATTATTATTATTGCTAAAACTACTAATTCAGCAAAATAGGTAAAATACTTAAAACACAACGAAGAATAATTAGGACATGCATAAATAAGCAATATCAAGTTAAAGGTCATACAGTCTGTAAGGAAACAACCATTGTGGGGTTTTTCAGTGTTGCCTCAGTAAACATGAATGTGTTGACCGACTGAAAAGCGCCAAACTCTTGAAACTGAACCAGTATTGAGTAAATTAAAAAGAAACAGATCTCATTTTTTATATATAACTTCTTCGAACACCGGAAACTAGAATTCGTAGAAAAATAGTAGAACAATTATGGAATAGCAATACCAGGATTAAGCCGGCTCCGTGGTGTTGGGGTAGCGCGGGTGGCCCCGGGTTAGATTCCCGGCTCCGTTAGGGATTTTAGAAACTGACGTGAGAGCTGATACGGGGTACACTCAGCCTCGTGAGGACAATTGAGTGGCTGCCTGACAGTGAGGGAGCACTTCGGTCACAAAGAATTTGACTTCCCAACTAGGGAAAATAATACCTTAGATGTTTATCTCGTAAGGCCTGTAGAGCTGTATATTAACTGTCTGAAAGTACCAGGAATTAGTGACCATTCTGGGGTTGAATTAAATATTAGATATGGTGACATTACAAAATTAGACTCTGATGTAGCAAAAAAGATCATATTCCAGTATCGCAGGACGGATCAAGGCAAGTTTCAGGGGTATTTGAATGAGCTATTTGTAGGATGGGCATCGGAAGGAAATCACATTAATATCCTCTGGACTAACTTTTTGAAAATTTTAAATAGCGCTGTTGATAAATTTGTCCCATTTAAATTGCTGAAACAAAACCTACGGTAGTCCCAATATTTAAGGGAGGGAGCAGACTTGAATTGGGCAACTACAGGCCGGTTAGCCTTACGTCCATCGTTTGTAAACAGATGGAGCATCTCATTTGCGACTACTTGAGGGAACAGTGGGAAACATTATCATGGTTTAATGATAGGAAACATTGATTTCGGAAAGGTTACTCATGCGAGAGTCAGATGCTATCACTTTTTCAAGACATTAGCGAATCGTTAGACCATGGAGTTTCAGTCGACGCCGTGGTTATAGATTTTGCGAAGGCATTTGATGTCGTGCCGCATGACATGCTACTCCATAAATTAGCTTCGACGAAGATTGATAGAAGAGTAATTTTATGGATCCAAGAATTTTTGACGGGTCGTTCCCAGAAAGTGAAAGACGAAGGCATATTCTCGGATGAAATTACCGTAACGTCGGGTATCCCTCAGGGCAGCGTAATCGGAACTTTGTTATTTTTGGCGTTTATAAATGACTTACCAAATGGGATTCGCAGTGACTGTCGATTGTTTGCGGATGATTGTGTAATATATCGAAAGATACATGACTCACAAGACAATGCAGTGCTTCAAGAGGACCTGAACCTGGTCTATAAGTGGGCGATTGAAAATAAAATGAAAATAAACACAAGAAAATGTAGTCTCTTAAAAATAGGGAAAGTGCGGAGGCAGGATTTTCAATATAACATTGGCTCGGAAATACTTGTAGAAGAAGATTCTTGAAAATATTTGGGCGTTCACGTAAGGAATGATATGAAATGGAGTAGTCATGTAGGATGTGTAGTTTCAAAAGCTTACAAACCCCTGCACTTTGTAATGAGGGTATTAAAAGGAAGTAGTACCTCTGCTAACGAATTAGGCTATTTGTCACTTGTAAGTCCTATTCTGGAATATGCCTCGGCGGTTTGGGATCCATATCAAGTAGGGCTCATCAATGAGTTGGAAATGGTACAAAGAAAGGCCGCTAGATTTGTGCTCAGTGACTTTAATCCCAGGAGCAGTGTCAGCCGTATGTTAAAGAAACTTGGGTGGGAATCACCGGAGGCTAGGAGGATGAAATCTAGACTCTGCGCTATGTACAACACGTATACAAATCAACCAGCATGGGGTGAGCTTAGCAAACGATTGGGAAAGCCCACTTGCATGGGTAGGAGCGATCATCCTTTCAAAGTTAAGGGCCGACCACAGCGAACAAATTATGGTAAATATTCTTTTGTAAACCGTGCCATTGATAACTGGAACTCTCTACCTGCCGCAGTCTTAGAGCCTTTTCCCAAACATATAGGTGTGTTTAAGAAAAGACTGACTATCTGTGTAAATACTCCAGTTTAATTGTTGTATAATTCTTATTGAATTGTTATGTATAATTATTTATTTGTTATGTATATCCAATTCGCCACCGGGGGACACTCCCCCCATTGCAAATGAATGAATGAATGAATGAATGAATGAATGAATGAATGAATGAATGAATGAATGAAAAAACTAAGAATAACTGCCGAGGGGACCGATGCGCTGACGATGGGTCACTCCAATATCTGCTGGCTAAATGGCTGTACAGCGGTCGCTTGGTAGGCCTAGGGCCTTAATGGGCTGTAGTGACAGGGGTTATTTATTATATTATGTTAATACCAGGAAGGACAATTCAAAACTCCAAACAGCCGAAATGGAGTTCCTGCGAACTATGATCCAGAAGACCAGGTAAGACAAAATCAGGAATGATAAAATCAGAGAAGAGGTGAGAACAGAAGACTCTATAGCCTACTACAAAAGATGCAGAAGGCTAGAATGAAGTGGTTCGGCCACGTGAAGAGAATGAGTGCCAATAAAACTGCAAGAAGCCATGAAAGACACCTAGGACGAAGGACACCAGTTGGCAGACCTAGGAAACAATGGACAGATCAGGTGAAGAAGGATGTACAGTGGAGAGGCCAGGATTGGGAGAGGACTGTGAACGAAGAATAGTTCATGGATCAACAGAGATGGAGAGGTCTCGTATACTGGAGTTGGTCAACGATGATGATGATGATGACCAGGATTAAATGGATCATAGACATTAAGGATGATAATAAAGGATTCCAAACAACACTCGACGACCTGACAGAATCAAATTATTACAAGACTCTCATTTTATTAGACTAGCAACCAAAATTAATAAAAGAGCAAAGGATGGGTGCAGACAAGAAGTTAACATCTGACAGGATGGAAACCTACTGGCCAAGGCTATTGCAGTGGTCCAATGTTGGCCATAACATATGGCTTTTAGTGCCGCGAGTGTCTGAGGACACCTATAGGGTGAGTTACAAGTTCCTTTCAATTTCAAGTAGTTCCAACAATCGCTACCAGATGTCAATGCTACCTAGTAGTGAACGTTGGGACTTTGATAGAGCGTTCCAACGAAATCTAACCTAGAAATTTACCTTCACACAAGTTTAGTCTGTGGGAGGATCTTTTACATGCCATAAATCTATGACATGGGACCGCCGACTTTACCTCCCCTCCGAAGAAAGGCATGCTGAAGGATTTTAACGCTCTTAAAAATCCCGACGACTTTGGCTGGGTTTGAACCCGCTATCTTGGGCACAGCAGTTCAGCATGCTACCGACTACGCCGCCGAAGCCGCTTAATATAAAATAAATAAATTATTATTGCCACTATTCATTTCAATCATTTCGTATCGGCCATATATGGACTACCCTATTCTCCGGACTTTGCCCAGTCCTTCCTTGCCTGGGTTCAAGTCTTTCCCGTTTTCAGCTTCAGTATTCCTTGGGAACCTTGACATGCTTGAAGTTTTCTCTTGAGAGGGATGCGCTCCTGAATATCAGTTGAGTATTATTATTATTATTATTATTATTATTATTATTATTTAAAAATATTATTGTAACTAAATTATGTTAGCTAGCGGAGTATACGGCCATGACGTCCCTACTTCGGACAGAACGAGGACCAAACCGCCAGAGTTCATACAGAATAACTTTGGAAGCTTAAATACTCGAGCTTTCCTCTTGTGCTATTGTTTGTTACTAAATCCTGCAGTTGCAAGGTCAAAGTAGGGAGAGTAGTTGACCCCGACCGTTCCAAGATGGCCGTGAGATTTGAAGGTCTAGGGTGGACTGCCTTTAAGACTACAGTGTCACATGTTGTCTTTGGTATTAAAAAAATGAACGTGCTTTTATTGGTCGGTACATTTGCGGACGAGGAGCGTCCCCTCACAGCCCAATCAGTTACACAAAAGTATGTATGTCTACCCCTTATTATTCCCGTTCTCCAACGGGGTCGGGGATGAGATGCGATGGAAGTACTTGTGGCGATGGTTTTTACGGCCGGATGCCCTTCCTGACGCCAACCTCATGAGAGGAGTTAATGAGAGATGAAATGAATGATGGTGAATGAAACTGGGCAAGGATGTGGAAGGAAGCGGCCGTGGCCTGTCAGAAGGTACCGTCCCAGCATTTGCCTGGTGTTGAAAATGGGAAACCACGGAAAACCATTTCAAGGACGGCCGACGGTGGGGCTCGAACCCACGCGTCTACCGAGTCAGCAGAGAGCTTGGCCCCATGACCTAATGCTGAGCTTTAGCCGGCGTAGCCACTACTGTCGGTACATCAGTTACACAAATAAGAAATCGATTTCGATATCGGCGTTTATCAGCATTTTCAGCTGTAATATAATCTGAAAATAAATACCTTGAGTCAATAATAAGTTGTACTTTAAATTACAGCACCGGTTTCGACCACATTGTGATCTTCCCCAGTGGCAAGTCGAGTTGCAAGTCTTACATTCAAAAGTTTTCCTAACAAAGGTTGTTTTTTAATTCTTTTCTAAAAATACTACAAAACATATTAAAATTCTAAAAAATCAGATCTGGTACAAATAAAGTCGAAAGATATAGTTCTTAAAAAAAATCCAAACAATTTATTCCTTGCCCAAACTCTATCTTTGAATACTCAATTTTCCTCGATTATATTTTCACAAGTAACATCATCACAATAGTACATTATGCAACGAGCCTTTAATGACAATAATTAAGATACGAGTATGTTTATAAAACGAGCTGCTCGTTTTGTAATTTCCAATTTACCATTATAGGCGAGTTGCATACGACTGTTTATGTTCGACGATAATTATAACTTCACTTTATTATATGTTCGAACAGAAATATTCATAAATATCTGTCGAGATTCAGTCACTTGAATTTAGTGATCGGAGAGCAAGTGCAGAGTTTGCTGTCTGACCCACGCATGCACCATATGGTTACAGCCTCCCGATCTGCAACATGACGTTCTAGTGTGTTTATATTATCATTTCAGGAGAAACCAACAAGCAGGAGGCCCAAACGGATCATTTCCGAGGAGGAGAGAAAACAAAGAAGTGACAGGATGAAGAAGTTCTGGGAAGAGAAGAGAAAGAAAGCCAATAAGTCTTGAGTTCCTTGCGGTCCTCAGTGGGCCAAATTCGATGATAATAATAAAATAAAGTTCATGATAATTTAGTTTAATGCGCCGACTGGAAAAGCTTGCAATCTCTCTCCACTTAGGATTGAATATAGTTGTACCAATCATTAATAAGGATTTTAAGTGTACGTCAGTGAGTCAATGACCTTGGGTAGGGTGCGCGAACTGCTTTGTCCAGATGGCTTCAGTTGTTTCAAAGTTTTGGAGCGGTGGGCCGGACAAATAGTCCTGCTTTAGACAACTAGTATTTTTAGAAATATTTTTGAAAACAACCTTTGTTAGGAAAAATGTTTGAATGTAAGACTTGCAACTTGACTTGTATTTTAAATACAGTACAGTAGTGTTGCCACTGAGAAAGAGCCTCCGTGGCTTAGACCTCTCACTGCTGGGTCCGTGGTAGAAACCCGGTTATTCCATGTGAGATTTGTGCTGGACAAAGCGGAGGCAGACAGGTTTTTCTCCGGGTACTCCGGTTTTCCCTGTCACAATTTCATTCCAGGAACACTCTCCACTATCGTTTCATTTCATCTGTCCTGCATTTAATCATTGCCCCAGGGGAGTGCGACAGGCTTCGGCAGCCGGCACAGTACATATCCTCGCCGCTAGATAGGGGCTTCATTCATTCCATTCCTGACCCGGACGGAGACTGGAAGCAGGCCGCTGTGGAAGATCACAATGTGGCCGAAACCGGTACCGAAACTATAAAAGTACAACTTATTATTGACTTAAGATATTAATTTTCGGATTATATTGTTGTTGTTGTTGTTTGATTCTTCAGTCCTTGGACTGGTTTGATGCAGCTTCCATGCCTCCCTGTCCTGAGTTAATCTTTTCATCTCTACATAGCTACCACGCCCTACATCCGAGGCAATCTGTTTAACATATTCTAACCTTGGTCTACCCCTACAGTTCTTGTCCTCGATCCTTCCTTCCATAACTAAGCTTGCTATTCCTGGGTGTCTTAGTATGTGTCCTACCTACCTATCTCTTCTCTTCATTAGCAGTCGCCAGAAACACCTCTCCTCTCCAATCATTTTAATACCTCATCGTTTGTAACCCTATCTACCCATCTGATCATCATTCTCCTGTAACACCACATTTCAAACGCTTCAATTCTCCTCTTTTCTGCTGCACCAATAGTCCAAGTTTCACTTCCATAGAGCGCCACGCTCCAGACGAAGGATTTCATAAATTACTTCCTAATACCTAAATCTATATACGATGCCATTTTTGTAGAAATGCTTTCCTTGCCTGAGGCAAACTACTTTTTATATCCTCTTTGCTTCGTCCATCACTGGTTATTCTACTTCCTAAGCAACAGAAGTCTCCTATTTCCTTTAGCTTTTCACCTGCCAATCTGATTTATTTCGGCTGCATTCCAATATTTTTGTTTTATATTTATTAATTTTCATCATGTATTCTTTCCTCAAGACGGAGTCCATACCATTCAGAAACTCATTCAAATCCTCAAGCGTGTCGGCCAAGATGACGATGTCATCATCAAATCTCAGAGTTGATATTATTTCTCCTTCAATCTTCACTCCCACTTTAAATTTTTCTCCAATTTCCTTAATTGCTTGTTCAATGTAGGCCTAAAGATTGAAAAGTATGGGCAATAAGTTGCAGCCTTGCCTTACACCTTTTTAAATCCCAGCTTCTCTCTCATGTCCTTCAGCTCGAATGACTGCTGTCTGGTTTCTGTGTAGATTGCAGATCAACCTCTTATCCCTGTGCTTTATTCCAATCGTTTTCAAAATGTCAAACAATTTAGTCCAATCAACGTTATCAAAAGCCTTTTCTAAGTCTACAAACGACATGAACGTCCTCTTATCGTTCCTTATTCTAGCTTCCAAAATCAGCCTAAGACTTAGTACAGCTTCCCTTGTTCCTACATTTCTTCTAAAAACTAACTGTGGTCTTCACCAACTCCGTTTCAGCTGTTTTAGACTGATTTATTTACGAGGTTGTAGCAGCGACAATACCTTGGATGATCCCGTTCCACTACTAATTTAGCGAGATGTAGCAAGTATCGTATTTTACCGATAAACTATTTTAACATTGTATTATTATATGAACAGGAATTCGTGACTTTACACACTATCTTGAATGAGAAACGTTTTCTCTATTAATTATGTACAAATCCAGCAATTTGTCATCGGTGGCGCGGCGTAGCCATGCGCGTTAAATCGTTTACCACGACTGTGATGCAGCAAGTCTGGAGATTATAGGTTTAAATCCCGGCGCTGACAGCAGCTATCGTGAGTTTTCCACACTCTCTCCCGGATAGTACCTTGTTTCAAGTCCCGGGTCACCAGCCGCATTCCCAGCCCTACACACACCACAGAAACACAGGCTATCAGACCCAAGTATACGGAGCTGATGACAATGATATCCCAAGTCCCTACAAATTAACAACAGCAATTTGTCAGTGAACCTCGTGGAGTAGTGGCTAGCCCCCAAGTTCCGGGTTCCATTAAGGTTCTGCCAAGAAATGTAATTTTGGTCTGAGGGCTGGAACGGGGTCCATTCAGGTTCGTGAGGAGAGGTGAGTTCGATTCCCACCTCAGACATCCTTCACTTCTGCTGCAAGCGAATGCCGGGATAATAATAATGATAATAATAATATAGCATGGCCTTGGGTTATTTGACGCCCAGAGGGCAGCTTGCATGTCAAATTTTTGTTGTTTCTTGGAACACTATGAAAGTCAAGGAGGTTAGATATCTAAGCTCCTTGACACTATAGCGCTTTCTAGTAGAGAAAGGAGGAACTTTTGTGTTGGCGGAAAATCCCAAGATTAATTTTGCCATTATGAGCACGGCCTACAGAATTGAAATGGGTTCTTTAACATGCCAACATCGTATGACATGCGGGTTGTGATTTTTGTCGCCTTTCGAAAATCACTTACCACGGTCAGGAGCGAACCTGCAATCTTGGGGTTGGTAGTCCGACACGATAACCACTCACCCACCGTGGCAAGCAATGCCGGGATTGTACCTAACGTACCATGGCCTCCTCCTGATCAAATCGTACAAATACACACACTAATACAGCCATCGCAATGACACAGGTTATAAATAAAGACCACATTCTCGCAAAGCCCTTCAATGAATCTACAAGAAAAGGAGCTAACTAAACGCTTAATGTTCTGTTTGTTGAGCAAGCAGATGTGCTTTTGATAATATTTTTCATGTCCACGTCGTGATGTAGTGGTTAGCATTCTTGGCTGTCACCACGAAGGCCCGGGTTTGATTCCCGCCTTTGCGAACAAATTTAATTCTGGTCTGAAGTCTGGAACGGGGTACACTCAGCCTCGTGAGGCAAAACTGAGAAAAGATGGGTTCGATTCCTACCTCCGCCATCCTGGAAATGGTTTTCTGTGGTTTCCTACTTCTACTCCAGGGAAATACCGGAATGGGTCCTAACTGAAGGCCACGGCCGCCTCATTCCCAATCCCCATCTGAGTTACAACTACACACACTAATACAGTCATCACAATAACAGACTAATTCCGCCCCACACACACCCAAGTACACAGGGCTGCATGAACACGATGTCGCAAAGCCCCTCAATTAATTAACAACAATCATAAAGTGATGTAAAGCCTCCGTGGCTTAGGCGGCAGCACGTCGGCCTCTCACCGCTGGGTCCGTGGTTCAAATCCCGGTCACTCCATGTGAGATCTGTGCTGGACAAAACGGAGGCAGACGGGTTTTTCTCCGGGTACTCCGGTTTTCCCTGTCAAAATGTCATTCCAGCAACACTCTCCACTATCATTTCATTTCATCTGTCGTTCATATAATCATTGCCCCAGAGGAGTGCGTCGGGCCTCGGCAGCCGGCACAGTTCATATCCTCGCCGCTAGATGGGGGCTTCATTCATTCCATTCCTGACCCGGTCGGAGACTGGAAGCAGGCTGTGGATTTTCATTTTCATAAAGTGATGTACATATTTTTAAATAATTGAACACAAAAATATGTGTGACTGCCTTAAAAGGTGCGGGAGCACTTCCTGCCTCGCAACCTTGATACACTTGTCGGCTCATCCTTGATATTTGCGCGCTAAACATCTCGCTCGCCTTGCTACAACTTTCTCCCCGGGATCGGCCACACAGGACATTTAATGTCCTTCTTAACTGCTGTCGGTTATTATTTATTGTATGGATATATTACAACAATGTATACAAAATAAAGTATATAAGGAATATGCAGGGTGCTCTTTATTTTTGCTGGAGAGTGGGGCAACCGGCCAGCCACCAGGTGCGCGCACGCCTTCCGCCAGTGAACCTAACTCGGTCCGCAGATTGCGCGGAGGTAGAAACCGTAACAAAGTACATTAATTAACAGTAAATTCACCAGAAAATCATGATTAAAATGATTACGTTTTCACAGAAGATCCTGAAAATGTTCTCCTTCAGCTGACAGAGGCGTTGTATGGTGTAAGTTAGCGTTTACACGTTTTAACTCTCTTCTTTTGTGAGGGACATCTGCTGCCGTATATTGTTCTCCAGCTCCACTAGAGTACAAAGTGTACAGATTAATTACGCGTACTCTACTGGAGATGGAGAACAATATCCGGCTGCAGATGTCCCTGTGCGGATAGTTTTAGAATACAATCAGCACTAGGACCCGGATGTTTATGACACATTTTTCCGTTATGTTTCTTTTTCATGACAAATGTAAGATGATGATTTAAGCTAATCTAATTGAAATTCTCGAAGTATAACATTCATTTTAAACATAGCATATGGCATAGGCCTACATATCTTAAGGGAACGACTTGTCCTCAAATATGTTGCTTTATGCTTTATCTAATTAAGACTATTATTGTAATGTCAGTCGATTCGGATAACGGTCGTGCGGATACGGGGTGGATGCGGATAACAGTCGTGCGGATACGGGGTGGATGCGGATAACAGTCGTGCGGATACGGGGTGGTTGCGGATAACAGTCGTGCGGATACGGGGTGGATGCGCATAACAGTCGTGCGGATACGGGGTGGATGCGGATAACAGTCGTGCGGATACGGGGTGGATGCGCATAACAGTCGTGCGGATACGGGGTGGATGCGGATAACAGTCGTGCGGATACGGGGTGGATGCGGATAACAGTCGTGCGGATACGGGGTGGATGCGGATAACAGTCGTGCGGATACGGGGTGGATGCGCATAACAGTCGTGCGGATACGGGGTGGATGCGGATAACAGTCGTGCGGATACGGGGTGGATGCGCATAACAGTCGTGCGGATACGGGGTGGATGCGGATAACAGTCGTGCGGATACGGGGTGGATGCGCATAACAGTCGTGCGGATACGGGGTGGATGCACATAACAGTCGTGCGGATACGGGGTGGATGCGCATAACAGTCGTGCGGATACGGGGTGGATGCGGATAACAGTCGTGCGGATACGGGGTGGATGCGCATAACAGTCGTGCGGATACGGGGTGGATGCGCATAACAGTCGTGCGGATACGGGGTGGATGCGGATAACAGTCGTGCGGATACGGGGTGGATGCGCATAACAGTCGTGCGGATACGGGGTGGATGCGCATAACAGTCGTGCGGATACGGGGTGGATGCGCATAACAGTCGTGCGGATACGGGGTGGATGCGGATAACAGTCGTGCGGATACGGGGTGGATGCACATAACAGTCGTGCGGATACGGGGTGGATGCGGATAACAGTCGTGCGGATACGGGGTGGATGCGCATAACAGTCGTGCGGATACGGGGTGGATGCGGATAACAGTCGTGCGGATACGGGGTGGATGCGGATAACAGTCGTGCGGATACGGGGTGGATGCGGATAACAGTCGTGCGGATACGGGGTGAATGCACATAACAGTCGTGTGGATGCGGATAACAGTCGTGTGGATGCGGGGTGGATGCGGATAACAGTCGTGCGGATACGGGGTGGATGCGGATAACAGTCGTGCGGATACGGGGTGAATGCACATAACAGTCGTGTGAATGCACATAACAGTCGTGTGGATGCGGGGTGGATAACGTTTTGTTTATCCCCGCAGGGCTCTAATGATGTATACTAGCGTTGCTTTTCCATGTTTCCTTCCACACATCCATCCTGAGTGGTCAATAATAATAATAATCCCTGGCACTACAGCCCGTGAAGGGCCTAGGCCTACCAAGCGACCACTGCCCAGCCATTTGGCCAGCAGATTTTGGGGTGACGCGTGATCAGCGCGTCGGGTCCCCTCGGCCGTTAATCTTGGTTTTCGTGACCGGGGCGCCGTCTCACTGTCAGACAGCTACTCAATTGTCCTCACGAGGCTGAGTACACCCCGTCCAGCCCTCACGCCAGTTTCTAATATCCTTGACGGAGCCGGGAATCGAACCCGGGGCCTCTGGGTGAGAGGCAGGCGCGCTACCCCAACACCACGGGTCCTGAGTGGTTGCATCTCACGAGCTGTTTCCTTGATTTGAGACGCACGTTGGGTGGACTGAGCACTACGGATAGCCTGTGGGAGAACTTTAGAGAAGGCAGCCAAGGTAGTGTCAGTGGTCCTTCAAACAAGGACTACATTCATGGACACCGAGGAATCTTGAGGCAGTTTCGCTGTGAGCAGGACTTTTCTCGGTGCATCTTGGTTTTGTTAAAATTATGTTGTTGTTGTTGTTTCATTAAAGTGGCTTGGACTTCTTGGTCATTTAGTCCCGTGTGTGTGGTGGAATTTGTCTGATAACCTGTGCAATTGTTATGTTGTTGGAAGCCATTTTTTCAGTGTTGCCTTAATAATTGAAATGTAAATGGTTTTCAGTCGATCAACACAATTGTACCAACATTGTAAGGTCCTGGCTCTGCCAAGAAAGTTAATTCTGGTCTGAGGTCTGGGACGGGGTGCGTTGAGTCTTGTGAGACAAAATTCAAGAGCGATTGGTTCGATTCCCATCTCAGCCATACAGGAAGTGGTTTTTCGTGGTTTCCCCACTTCTACTCCAGGCAAATGCTGGGATGGTTCCTAACTTAAGGCCATGGCCGCCTCCTTCCCAATCCTCACCTGCATTAGGCCTACAAATACTCACACTATTACAGACACTATTAACACAGGTTATCATACACATACACCGGGGGGTATATGACCACGATGGGGGCTGCGTAGGGCAGTCGGCAGAGGCGCTGAGCTTCTAACTGAAAGGGAGTGGGTTCGATCCCCACGCAGGTAGTGGATTTTAGAAACAACACTACCACTTTCGGGAACGCAAATAGCCCTGGGGTTCACTCAGCTTACACCAGGAATGGGTACCAGGGTAATTCCTGGGAGCAAAGACCATCTAGTGCTGATGTCACGGAAAGTGGAAGCCTCTACCTTCCACTACGCCCAGGGCCACCATGGCCTCTACGGAGTTGGAAAATGAAAAAAATATGACCACTATGTCGCAAAGTTCCTAAATGAATTAAAACAACCACCTCTACCGCACACCCCTGACTGGACACGCTGGGGTGCTGAGCGGAGATCGAATCCACTTAGCAACAAATTGCAACCCCGATAAATTACACAACAAGATGGATATCGAATTTGAAGGTGTTAAATGTAATGACCACCTGAGATGTTAAGTTACATGTGCGGAAGTGCGTGTCGACCATCGTCCTTGAGTCCGTTATCAGAAACACGAGGAAGAAACTTTCAATCTCTGCTTGTATTCTTCTGAAGCAGTAGAGGGTGGAACTTTCAGCAGGAGAAAACACAATGGCGATGGACGCTTTTGGCAGCGGAAGGAGTTAGAACCTGCCTTGAACAGAATCCGTTGAAGACAGGTTTCCGGTTACTGGAGGTAGGCGTATACTACATGCTGGTGTTATCTATAGAATACTAATATATAAAAATGAGATGGTGTGTGTCTGTGTATTACTCAATCACGCAAGAAACACTGGTGCGATTTACATTAAATTTTCCATGGAAGTAGTTGATTTACCAGGTTAACATATAGGCTACTTTTGATTTCGATACTTTTCACTATTTAAAACTGGCGACCATTTTAATGACGTCACTACACCCTTTGGTTTCAAACGTTCATATCTCTATTTCAAATAAAAAGAGAACACTAAGAAATAGCAAACTTTTGATGGCATATGTGAGATTTAAAATTTCATTTTCTATTCGAAAGGTCCTTATCACTTTTCGAGTATCTCCAACGGTTAGCGAGTAAAACCTAAATTTGTGCTATAAAACACGGTCAACGCCGAGCGGTGTAGTTGGAATAAATGTACTATCCTCACACTCCCTCCGCGCAGCACCTCGCCTATCCCCTGTTTTAACTGTCACCTTCACATTTCAGTTTCTTTATGACCCGTGGCGAAGCACGGGGACTTCAGCTAGTATCTACATATTTCTGCTACTGCATCACTTTTACTGAATTATGTCAGTAATGTAAGCAGTGGCATAACTAGGGTTTGCTTCTGGAGGGGGATGAGCAGAGCCGAAATTATATTTGAGGGGACTGGGGGCTGATCCCGAAGTTTCAAAACCTCCACCTCTACTGTAGTATATACTTTCTTCGTGTTTTATTTCGGATACATTGTATTTACACTTATCTGTCTGCAAAGGCTAAAAAATTAACAATGTTGTTGATATTAAGTTATAAATTCCAGTTTTCTTCTCGAAATCATCTGGACCTGCTATTCCCAGACATTGTATACATATTAATAAACTATAGTTTACAACTAAAGTTTAAGGGAGGCGATCCGCTTCAAGAGAGGAATAAAATGCCAATATTCATTCGATTGTTGAACATGCTACAAATATTGTTGACAATTGATACTCATATCACGGTAATGGCAAACAAAAGCAACTTTTATAATGTTAAAATTCTTATCATAAGAGTTTTATTTGGGAAATTTTCAAAATTTGACAATTTTTTTTTTACCATGCAGCATCGTTTTCCGTAGGTATATCCCTAGCTTATTAGAAATTTCCTACTTTTCTTTTTAAGGTATGTATTACATCTGCACCTACAAAATGTACCTCATTCAGGTCATTAGGATTTATATTTGTTTTATATACTCTATTTATTCTAAAAAAAAGGAACTATTTTCAGCAGCTCTGAATAAAAATACAATAAAAGTATTTAATTTATAGTTTATGTTAGGGATTGAGGTACACCTTAAGGAAAGTAGGCTATACCGTATAAGGGAGACGATGATGCACGGTAAAAAAAAATGCCAAATTTTGAATATTTTCTAAAAACCTCTTATGTTAAGAATTTTGACATTATAAAAGTTGCTTTTGGTTGCCATTACTGTGATATGTTTATTATTTGTCAACAATATTTGTAGCATATTCAACAATCGAATGAATATTGGCATTTTATCCCTTTCTTGAGCCAGATCGCCTCCCTTAATACATCTTAACACAATATTAATCACTTTCCACTCGCATAGTAACAGAATGGTAACTGACAAGTGGTGTATTTTTGGAAAGGGTTGAGGAAAGATAGTGCAAGTACACATTGTAACATAGATGGTTCGTTTTATTATTATTATTATTTATCAGCAACACAGTAAGGTGAAGTGCTGCAAAACGTCAGCATTGCCGCAGACGGGAATGTGCCTGCGTTCGTTCAGCAAAATACGTGTAGAGACGGAAACACCTGCCCATACCATCTGCCAACTTCGGCAGCATTACGACCAGCTTCTCCATAGATGAGTATGATGTCTGTGCACTTGTTGTTGCTGAATACACCAGCCATTGTCAAATAATATACTGTCAGAAACTGTCGTGTTGTTGTACCACATATGAGCCTTTTACGTTCTCAAATGCGAGGTTTCATAACGCAATGGGACGCATTAGACGGGTAGCGCTGAGGAACATGTAGCGAGGGGTAATCCGGTTGTTATCCCTTCGTATTCTGCCAGCATGCAGTGTGACCCCGGTAGAAATCAGTTATCAAACATCCCATACGGAATTAAAGTCAGTTCGCCGAGTCGAAATAGTGCGCGTAAATACTTGCACGTGGTCACTTGACTGCCTGGACAGGGAAACACGCCCAGTTCGCGTCATCGGCTCTGCTGGACAGGGGTAGCCAAGAAGCTCCGAGATCATTAGTCATGCCGTAGCCCTGCACTTAGTGCTGTGCTGCACTGTCTACTGTTGCCTGTCATGAGCAGTTTAGAACTAATTAATTAATTAATTAAGGTGTACATAAACGAACAACAAGTAAACTGCGCTGTAGCATGTAACCGATGAGTCAGGCCGCTTCACATGTAGGCTATACACAGCACTGAGCAGGCACAGCTCTATGCACCCCTTGCGGGCAGCCCTGAAATCACGTGTACAACTGTGTTTACTTCCACTATCTCGACTCTGCGAACAGACTTTTGTGTGTGCGGGACACCTAAAAGTAGATTGTATGGGGCAAGTGAGCTACCTGGTAACGGCATGGAACTGTTTTATTCCGCCTTCTACTTTTGTATGATGACTGCGCACGCTTCAACGAAGGGGGACTAAGTGTGGTTGTCATGGTAACTAGATGTTGGAAATTTGTCGACGCAAAACTGTCCTCGCTAATCTCAGACACAACAAACGTAGTATCCATTTGAAACTTGAAATAAATACAATCATTAATTACGGCAAACAAGTTGTACGCTGCATTACATAAAATACTCCCCAATTATTTTCCTACGCGAGATACTGGCATTTTGTTACTTGACCCTCATCATGTTGGTCCACGCGATAATCGTGAATTCTCTCCCACGCTGAGCGAAGGAGTGGTTCATTGTGTAATAGTTACACAAGACATACACTTTCACTACTGCTGCCTGCCTCAGCAACATTGCAGAGTATTGCGGCTTACAGCTGATAAGTGGGGTGAGGTTAGGGTTACCAGTATTATAGAGTATTGCGGCTTACAGCTGATAGGTGGGGTGAGGTTAGGGTTACCAGTATTATAGAGTATTGCGGCTTACAGCTGATAAGTGGGGTGAGGTTAGGGTTACCAGTATTATAGAGTATTGCGGCTTACAGCTGATAGGTGGGGTGAGGTTAGGGTTACCAGTATTATAGAGTATTGCGGCTTACAGCTGATAGGTGGGGTGAGGTTAGGGTTACCAGTAGTCTATTATAGAGTATTGCGGCTTACAGCTGATACGTGGGTGGAGATTAGGGTTACCAGTATTATAGAGTATTGCGGCTTACAGCTGATAAGTGGGGTGAGGTTAGGGTTACCAGTATTATAGAGTATTGCGGCTTACAGCTGATAAGTGGGTGGAGATTAGGGTTACCAGTATTATAGAGTATTGCGGCTTACAGCTGATAGGTGGGGTGAGGTTAGGGTTACCAGTATTATAGAGTATTGCGGCTTACAGCTGATAAGTGGGTGGAGATTAGGGTTACCAGTATTATAGAGTATTGCGGCTTACAGCTGATAAGTGGGGTGAGGTTAGGGTTACGAGTATTATAGAGTATTGCGGCTTACAGCTGATAAGTGGGGTGAGGTTAGGGTTACCAGTATTATAGAGTATTGCGGCTTACAGCTGATAAGTGGGGTGAGGTTAGGGTTACCAGTATTATAGAGTATTGCGGCTTACAGCTGATAGGTGGGGTGAGGTTAGGGTTACCAGTATTATAGAGTATTGCGGCTTACAGCTGATAAGTGGGGTGAGGTTAGGGTTACCAGTATTATAGAGTATTGCGGCTTACAGCTGATAAGTGGGTGGAGATTAGGGTTACCAGTATTATAGAGTATTGCGGCTTACAGCTGATAAGTGGGTGGAGATTAGGGTTACCAGTATTATAGAGTATTGCGGCTTACAGCTGATAAGTGGGGTGAGGTTAGGGTTACCAGTATTATAGAGTATTGCGGCTTACAGCTGATAGGTGGGTGGAGATTAGGGTTACCAGTATTATAGAGTATTGCGGCTTACAGCTGATAAGTGGGGTGAGGTTAGGGTTACGAGTATTATAGAGTATTGCGGCTTACAGCTGATAAGTGGGGTGAGGTTAGGGTTACGAGTATTATAGAGTATTGCGGCTTACAGCTGATAAGTGGGGTGAGGTTAGGGTTACCAGTATTATAGAGTATTGCGGCTTACAGCTGATAAGTGGGGTGAGGTTAGGGTTACCAGTATTATAGAGTATTGCGGCTTACAGCTGATAAGTGGGTGGAGATTAGGGTTACCAGTATTATAGAGTATTGCGGCTTACAGCTGATAAGTGGGGTGAGGTTAGGGTTACCAGTATTATAGAGTATTGCGGCTTACAGCTGATAGGTGGGTGGAGATTAGGGTTACCAGTATTATAGAGTATTGCGGCTTACAGCTGATAAGTGGGGTGAGGTTAGGGTTACGAGTATTATAGAGTATTGCGGCTTACAGCTGATAAGTGGGGTGAGGTTAGGGTTACCAGTATTATAGAGTATTGCGGCTTACAGCTGATAAGTGGGGTGAGGTTAGGGTTACCAGTATTATAGAGTATTGCGGCTTACAGCTGATAGGTGGGGTGAGGTTAGGGTTACCAGTATTATAGAGTATTGCGGCTTACAGCTGATAAGTGGGATGAGGTTAGGGTTACCAGTATTATAGAGTATTGCGGCTTACAGCTGATAAGTGGGGTGAGGTTAGGGTTACGAGTATTATAGAGTATTGCGGCTTACAGCTGATAAGTGGGGTGAGGTTAGGGTTACCAGTATTATAGAGTATTGCGGCTTACAGCTGATAAGTGGGTGGAGATTAGGGTTACCAGTATTATAGAGTATTGCGGCTTACAGCTGATAGGTGGGGTGAGGTTAGGGTTACGAGTATTATAGAGTATTGCGGCTTACAGCTGATAGGTGGGGTGAGGTTAGGGTTACCAGTATTATAGAGTATTGCGGCTTACAGCTGATAAGTGGGGTGAGGTTAGGGTTACGAGTATTATAGAGTATTGCGGCTTACAGCTGATAGGTGGGGTGAGGTTAGGGTTACCAGTATTATAGAGTATTGCGGCTTACAGCTGATAAGTGGGGTGAGGTTAGGGTTACGAGTATTATAGAGTATTGCGGCTTACAGCTGATAAGTGGGGTGAGGTTAGGGTTACGAGTATTATAGAGTATTGCGGCTTACAGCTGATAAGTGGGGTGAGGTTAGGGTTACCAGTATTAGAGAGTATTGCGGCTTACAGCTGATAAGTGGGGTGAGATTAGGGTTACCAGTATTATAGAGTATTGCGGCTTACAGCTGATAAGTGGGGTGAGGTTAGGGTTACGAGTATTATAGAGTATTGCGGCTTACAGCTGATAAGTGGGGTGAGGTTAGGGTTACCAGTATTATAGAGTATTGCGGCTTACAGCTGATAAGTGGGGTGAGATTAGGGTTACCAGTATTATAGAGTATTGCGGCTTACAGCTGATAAGTGGGGTGAGGTTAGGGTTACCAGTATTATAGATTATTGCGACTTACAGCTGATAAGTGGGGTGAGGTTAGGGTTACCAGTATTATAGAGTTCTTCGGCATACAACTGATAAGTGGGAGGTTAGGGTTACCAGCATTGCAGAGTATTGCGGCCTACAGCTGATAAGTGGGGTGAGGTTAGGGTTACCAGTAGTCTATTATAGAGTTCTTCGGCATACAACTGATATTGGGGTGAGGTTAGGGTTACCAACATTATAGAGAATTGTGGCGTACACCTGAAGTATTAGCGGTTGGGGTTGAGAATGGTTTCCACCGGTGTTTCCCCACCAGGCAAATGCCTAGATGTTACCTCATTTCATATTCCGGGGCACTTACTTCAATCCCTAACGCCATACACAGTACTACAGTCACCACATTAACACAGGTTATCAGACAAATTCAAAACACTCCCAAGTACACGGACTGAAGACCAAGATGTCTCAGTCCTTAAAGTAAATCAACAACACTATACTCTGTGAGCTGCCTGAATAGGATTGACATTTGGCGGGAAGTTCCACGTCAGTCATCACCCCTCTGCCTTTTGACCAATCCATGTTCGCACAGTTGATGCCATAATATTCTGCGTTGCAATATTACAGCCCTCGTGCGTCAGTGCCTGGTCGGCTGTATAGTGTGATCGCTTGTTATTCTAACTGTTTGGCAACCTTGCATCCTGACCACATGGCGAGGCGAGAACTGTCAATCCTCTTCTGGCAGCTCACAGAGTATAAGTGTTTATAAGTCTTATAAACACGTTTTTGGTATCTACTGAAGTTGTCCTGCATGTTTCAAAGCAATGTCCATCATTTGAAATCGTTCAGTTGGTATTCCTAACACGACAACGATCATCATCAACAAAAAGGCTAATTTGCGATTCCAGGTTGAGTGGGTCTCCGGTCTCCACCCAGCATTCTCCGCTCCAAGGGCATTTCACTTATGAACCTCCCGGCGCGGCACGGCGCGGCACGGCGCGGCGTCGCGTGAGTTCCTTGGAACAGCTCCAACTGTCTGTAATATACAGAGCGATACCGGACTTGCCGGTACTCGCTTGGCGATATGCGTAGCGGATACACCTTAAACATAACGGTTATTCAGGAAGAGTTCTAATAAATTGAGTTGTACGATAATACTTGTACTTCATGCTCATACTTTACTGTAACAGACAGCAAAAACGCCAAATTAGATCAATGTGTTCATGGCCAACTGGCATTACCCCTTCAGCATTGCTTACCAGATAGGCTAATATAATTTCGTATAGATTGTTACCAAGTTAGCCGCTAGGAACGCTACTATATGGATGTCACCTGATTTATCGAGGAGTGTCCGGAGTTTTCATGAAGTTGTAATTAATGCTCAGCCGGTAGGAGCCAGTGGTTTCTGGTGGATAATTGTTCTGGGCGTTGCACCATTTCCATTAAGGGAGGGGGCTACGTGGTACGGGAAAATACTGTTTGATATCAGAGAAAACTGTATTCAATTGCGCCGTAAAACGAATGTACCCCATTCTTCACGAATGCCGCAGTTCATAGAACATCACATTGTCATCGGATAATTGAATTACAAGTAAGTCTACATAAAAACCTTCATGAGAACAAAACACCAAAAATTATATAAGAGAGCGAGAAAGAACCGCGAGTGTCACGAGTACGCGCAAATTCCATTGAAAGACATAGTATCGGCTGTTGACGGAGCATCTCGGATGTCCCCGTCCGTGCCTCAGCTCTCTTGTTGCAATCAACGGGCAACGACCAGCCGAGTTAACTGTTGGGATAGGACTTAACCGGTCTAGCATCTCTGCCATACCCTTCACTATTGAGATCTGGTCGGTGCTTGGGCCTGACAACGACCAAACGGAAGAGCGCTCCTACACGGCTGGCGCGCTTCGCTTTCTCAGACAGTTCACAGTACCAGTAACTTACTATAAGATTTCCTGAATTATTAAAAACAGAATTATGAATTCCTATACATATAAAACGAAAAGTACAGCTAAAAGTATTATACTATATTAAATGTTTTTCTTAAAGAAATCTGGTTTGCAACACTGCAACCTTATTATCGGCCGCCACTGCCTAGGAGTGCTACGCCATAGATAACCTGATGTATCGAAGAGTGTCCGGTATTGCCTTCAAGTTGTAACTGTAAGATGCAGCCACTAGGAGCACTACGAGTATTCTATGGATTTCATCGAGAGTGTCCAGACGCCCGAATGTGTTTGAGACACTAATTTGTACAAGATAAATGCTTGCTTGTTTTCAATGTATGAACTAGCTAGAGGATGCAAGTTCACTGCGGATCGTAGAGGTCAACTTACTCACCATCCTGTGATCGTTTGTTGCAGAACAAGCTAAGACTGGTGTCGAACGCCCGGACCTAAACTATCACTGTGCGAATCGAGTTACACTGTCACTTGAACGCAAGCTTCAAGACTGTGAGTTAACTTACTCGACAGTGAATTGCAGTCCACTTCGTGGCGCAGTAACTAACATTATTGGCTGCCACTCGTGTGGTTCTGGTTTGATTCCCGGATGTGACGAGAAGTTTAATTCTGGTCTGATAGCTGGAACGGGTTACACTCAGTCTCGTGAGGCAGAACTGAGAAAAAGATGTTTCGATTCCTACTTCAGCCATCATAGAAGTAACTTTGCGTGATTTCCCAAATCTACTCCAGGCAAATGCCGGGATGGTTCCTAACTTAAGGCCAAGACCGTCTCCTTCCCAACCCTAGACTCGGTTACAAATACACACACTACTACAACCAACACAATGACACAGGCTATCAGACAGATACCACACACAACCAAATGCAAGGGATTACAGTACATGACGACCTTTTCGCAAAGCCCTTAAATGAATCATCAACAACAACAATTGAATTGTAGTCAACACCAATGTATAGGCCTACGGTAGGTCTCGTGGTCAAACATGTTTCACCCATGGAAATTTCTTAAGACAGAATGTGAAGTTCATTACATTGTGACACAGGGACACTGCAACAAGTTCAGATATTGGTAAAAATAGAGAACTTTTCAGTAGAGACAAAAGACTGCTATATACCGTACTTTCATTCAAACACATCCGAAAGTCACTCCAGAATAAGTTCTGTAAGTTAATGCTGTATATTCCTTGGAATATTTGGTAAAATAAGGGTCAATTTACACCAGAAAAGTTAACAGTAAAGCGAAGAAGACGTATTTTACGCATTTATTTTGCCATCTTGGTGGGAAACATATCAGCGCCATCTTGGTGAGAAACAAATCAGCGCCATCTTGAGATTGTTGAAATGACGAATGATTTCTTTTCAAAAAACTTCTACTCAAATAGACATTAAATCGCCAAAATAAAAGAGTTTTCCAGCTATGAATGATTGTAATTTGAACATCAAAAATTAATTCTTGTTTAAAATCTGTAATAGGCTAATTAATTGTGAAAAATGAATTTTATTCCAATAATTTGGCCAGTCTGTAGACTATAGGCTATAACCTAGAAAAATAATTATCATCATGTAGTCTAAAGTAGGATTCTTAAGGAACAGACTGCTCTTTGTCTCCGCTGAGGTTTCTTTTACTTATCCGCTCTCTCTGCCATCTCATCTTACAAGATATTAATACGGTGCTGTTACATGTTTTCAGTTACGGTACCAGTAATTAATTTATTAATTAATTTAGAATTCAAAGAAACAACCACGATGCTATTTAGTGTTGCACCTCAGCTCACTGACCAACACTTCCTTAGACCTAATTCATCTTTCAAGATAACTGGCAATATTCAGAAATGAGAAACTTATCCTGGAATTCATTGGACAACTTCAGGAAGGGTGATGCCCTTTGATTTATAATTTGAGTTGTCCCAAGTAGGCGCCCAGGGAGAGAGACGACTCCGACAACGCAGGGACAACTACGGTAGGCCTACTGATGAAGTCTGAGACGAGCGGTTCCATGCATCCAGTTTGGTCGTCATATTGCTGGCTACATCTGATTCGAGAGATTAGCTCAGTTCTGTTGAGTACGAAGACATAATGACACTCCCAACTGCGGTCTTGCGACTGTGTACAGTAGGTTGTACGGTAGTTCCCAGTCTCCAGTAGGCGGGCGGGATACTGATCGAGTGGTCGAGGCTTATATGGTGCTCATCAACTTTGATTGGTCAGTTATGTGGAAGTGCAAGGACCCATCTTCTCTATAATAACTTCAGACGATCAGGAATTTCTAATTTCATGCCAAGCACGTGTGGTGACCTAAGAGATTAACTTGAACTACACCACGCCATGTAAAGCGCTCCGATGATGTACCGGTAGTTAAGTTTAGCCTGCCGTTGTTTGATGATGAAGGTAGACTACCCACTACTACAAGAACAACCCTTTGGAAAGAGTAACACGTCCAAGTACTTACGAATTACACTACAGACCTCGTTCAGGCTACATATAAGGAAAGAGCGGCAGCTGCAATAAAAGCAGTGCATGGAATCGAGGAAATTAGAAGACTATCCATAAAACTGCAATGGATTGTTTTAATGCAAAAAAGAACAAAAAACATACCATTCTTCACATACGGACTTGATTTAATTTGGACTGGCTGTGTGGCTCAGCGGTAACGTTCTTGCCTGCTGTCCCAAGGTTGCAGGATCTTATCCTGGCGCAGTCAGTTGGCATTTGAGGGTGCGGAAATGTGAGGGAGCCGTGTTAATAGAATTACTGGCACGCTAAAGATCCCATTCGAGGCAAAATCCCGGCACCCCGGCGTCTCTAATAGCCGCACTAGTTACAAGGGACGTAAAACCAATCACATTAATATTGATATAATTTGGCAAAAACTGACAACCAGAGACCTATCCACGATAGAAAATGTAAAAGCTCGCTATTTAGCAGCCCTTGGCTTATGCAAATTAGACGACGAAAATACGGTAGTTTACGAACTGGCGAGAGAAAACTTTCTTGCGAGCTGCAATCCACCGAGAAGACATGGAAGCCAAGGGAAGAGAGATGGTTGGTTCCTCAGTTTAGGGGCTGCGACAACGCGGTCATGTAGCCCCGTGTACGTTGGGTGTGTGTAGAATCTGTCTGATAACCGGTGTTAATTATTGTGATGGCTGTATTAGTGTGTGTTATCTATTATAGTTTCAAATAGTTCCTACTTTTGCTACCAAGTGCTACCGTCCACTACTCCTAGCTTGCGGACTTGGCTACTAGATGGCATCGCAGTCAGCACCTGGTGGCGAACATTGGAACGAATAGAGCGTTATCAATTCTAACCTACAAATTTTGGCTTCACAAAGTGTAGTTAGTGGAAGGTTCTCTTTCATGCCTTAAATCTATGACATGGGACCGACGGCTTTACTTCCCCTCCGAAGGAAGGCAAACTGTGGGATTTTTAGCGCTCTTAAAAAATCCGACGACTTCGGCCGGGTTTGAATCCGCGACCTTGGGCATGGAAGCTCAGCATGCTACCAACTACGCCACCCAAGCCGCCGGAAGAGAGGCTGGACGGGCCCCGACTGACCTGGTTGGCAACACACGCGTACTATCGTAAATATTCACTTTCATGAACCAGACGAGAACTGTGAAGACATCACATAACCTGGGGCCAACAGTAACTTATTTATTTTATGTAGGCCTATCATTTGGTTTTTCGACTGCAATAAATAGACTACTGTATAGCCGGCCCCGTGTTGCTGGGGTAGCGCGCCTGCCTCTCGCCCGGAGGCCCCGGGTTTGATTCCCGTCTCAGTCAGGGATTTTAGAAAGTGACGTGAGGGCTGGAACGGGGTGCACTAAGCCTCGTGAGGACAATTGAGTAGCTGTCTGACAGTGAGGCAGTGCCCCGGTCACAAAAAACAAGATTAACGGTCGAGGGCACCCAATGCGCTGACCAGCCCCCCTCCCTCCTCCCCGCCGAATATCTGCGGCCGAAATGGTTGGACAGCGGTCGCTTGGTAGGCCTAGTGCCAGGGGGTAATTACTGTATATTATAATAAACTTTGTCGCTTTGTAACGAGCAACAACGTTCAAGAATAATTAATCCTTAAATCTTTTGTTTCCTTTGGGGACTTCATAACATTGTGGTCGTATTGCCCCGTGTACTTGGGTGTGTCTGATAACCTGTATGGCAGTACTAGTGTGTGCATTTGTAACTGGGGCAAGGGTTTGGATAGGAGGCGATTATTTCGGTACCATCCTAGCATTTTCGTGGACTAGAAGTGAGTAACCACGGTGAACTATGACCGAGATGGAAATCAAACCCGGACCGCCCTGCGGTGTTAAGAATGCTAGTCACTACGCTACGAGGTGGACTAATCCCTACATCTGCGGCGAACAATACTCTAGATCCCTTTTGCGGCGCCCACAAATAACCACCATGGTAATAATAATAATAATAATATCGTATGGTCTCGGGTGCCTGGTGCAAGCTTTGTTAATTGACACCCAGAGGGTAGCATGCATGTCGAATTTCGTCGTTCCTTTGAACGCTATGAATGTCAAGGAGGTTAGATATCTAAACTCCTTGACACTACAGCGCTTTCAAGTAGAGAATGGAGGAACTTTGTGTTGGCGGAAAATCCCGAGATTAATTTTGCCATTAGAACACGGCCTACTGAATTCAAATGGGTTCTTTAACATGCCAACAACGTATGACATGAGTATCGTGATTTTTGTCGCCTTCAAAAATCACTTACCATGGCCAGGGGTGAACCGCAATCTTGGGGTTGGTAGTCCGATACTATAACCACTCTCCCACCGTGGCAAGCACCACCATGGTGATATTGCTGCAATGCGTGCAGCAGGACCGTGGAGACCCGTATAGCCTACTTATATTAATTGCCTCGATCAACATACAATTTTTTTTCAGTTTGATTGCTGTAATAGATTGGTAGATATTGAGAACCGTCTAAATAATTCGGATGGTCACCATGTTGGATTTTAATATATGTAGGCCATAGAGTTATGTACTATTAGATGAGGATTATTGTGTACGTTCATTATTCAAACGTTGATTTCGGTCGCATGATTAGAACACAAGAAATAAAAACTTAATTTTAAAATTTCGCACTGCCGCCATCTTGAGATTATGTAAACAATTGAACTAAATTAAATGGCAATGCATTGACATTTCTATAGTAATTTGCTGTAGCAAGTTTCACTGCGTTCGGATGGTTAAATCGCGAGAAAAGTCTATTTAAATGTTTCAACTTCCCCTGGCCACCATGTTCGTTTTGTAGTTAACAGGTTTTTGAAAGTCACATAGGTAAACGCCTAGTAGTGCTCTCTATCACCGTACAAAATTTCAGAGTGATGTAGTTTCCGATATATAGAATGCCAGTGAAATATATCGCACAGCCGCCATGTTGGATAAGTAAGACGAAATAAAATTTGAAGGGCACGGTCAGGGTCGGCCGAAATAGTACTATGACCTTACCGAGTTTCATTGAAATCGCTCCAGCCGTTTAGAAATAACTGGGGGAGGGGACACGCATACACATACATACCACACACACGACAAAATGTGATGTCATAAGCCTATTTTTTCATAAATGAAAATAGGCTAAAAGTCGGATTTTGCACAAACCCAAGACTGCGCGCAGGATCTTCCTGGCGTAACACGTGTTTGACAAAAAGAAATCTAACGAGTTTCACGTTAATGACGGACGCACATTCGGAAATTAGTTGTTGATTGTCTTATCGATACTAACAATAAGTAATTTCCTTGAATCATAGAAATGGCCTCTGAATGCGCCACATGGCTGACTCACTCGCTGACATAAATGTTTACCCACACAGTCAAACCCCAAAATAAATAAATAAATCAAAATCCACCAAAAATTTAAGAAACCAAATTAAATTCATAAAACCTTATTTTTAGCTTATTATTACCAAATTCAAATACAAAACTTGTACCTCCAAAGGCGGTGGGTTAAATTAACAAGCAATAGATATAAACATTTTATTTTAAATTCGAGAATATTAATTATAACCCTCGAAACTTAAAGAACCAGGTCGAGACGATGTGAGACGTGTTAGATAACCAGGCCTCTACGAGCCTGTTATCTCAGCCTGTACAGCTGTCTAATTCACATTTACACGGCTATCAGTGTAGCGTAGTTGCTTCTATGCCCAAGGTCACGGATTCACACCCGGCCGAAATCGTCGGATTTTCTAAGAGTGTTAAAAATCCCTCAGTATGCCTTCTTTCGGAGGGAAAGTAAAGCCGGTAGCCATAGATTTATGGCACGGAAAAGAACCTTCCACATACTACACTTGTGTGAAGTTAAATTTCTAGGCTAGATTTCGTTGGAACGCTCAATCGAAGTTCCAACGTTCACCACTAGGTATCAGTGACATCTTGTAGCGAAAGTTGGAACTACTGAACACTACTTGGACACTCCCGGCACTAAAAGCCATACGATAAATAAATAAATAAATAAATAAATAAATAAGGAAACAACCAACAGCTATCAGTAAAGGATCAGACTACCTCGATGTTAGGGGCAGATGACCTCGTAGTTCCGCCCTTTAAAACAACAATTAATAACTAACTACCTCGATGTTCCGCCCCTAGAAGCAACAACCAGCAATTCCAAGATTATCGGTCCGGTCGCTACCTGGATGATATTTTAAATACAAGACTCCAGGGACCCACAAGAGAGAACAGAAAAGTAGCCATTAGCCCTCTCGCATAGATTTCCCGAAATGGGTCTACTTGCATCTCCCAATATATAAATATTAAGAATGTGGAAAAATCAAATGATTTGAACTGAGGTACACCTCAATGCCTGGTCCTGTGATGTAAGGGTAGCATGCTTGTCTCTCACCTACGAGGTGAGGGGTTTGATTGGCATTTAGACTTAGTACAGTACAGGTGTAAGTACACCTGATATGAATTAAGTTTTACATTCCAAGAGGAGAAATACCTACTGTAATATTGTGGTTTTTTTTTCAACTGATTGTGGGAAATCTTTTCATTAGATGCTTGAAGAGGGTCCGCACTCTTCAAGTGTGTGGGATTCCTACCCAAAAAAACACACACGCTTTCTTCCTCACATTCCGTCCTGGGCTGGGGCCGCTCTCGCATTAGTTCAGGATGGTGTCGAGTTAATTAAGCCTTTGAGCCAAGAGAAGCTTCCAATTCTCGTCAGTGCGTTGCCAGCGTGTGGCGCACCTCATCATCCTCATTACAATAAAGGCATAGCCTACAGGGTTATTAGCCACGCTGATACGGCACAGGAATTTCCAAAATGGTAATGAAAATAATCTCTACTTAGTATAAAACGAAGTCCCCGATTCTTGGATGTAACGGGTAATCTGGAAAACCACTGGATGGATTTTGATGCGGTTTTCACCATTCTGTAAAGGATATCTCGAGGAAGGTTTATGAAGACAAACATTCATTTATGACCAAAGGAAGCCGAGTAATAACGATTTCAGTCTATCGAGTCGAGTGCCGTCCGTGCGCTTTTTAAGCTTACGCTGGGCAAACCGTTAAACATATCTATATACTATGAGTGTAAGAATTGTTCAGCATGAAAAGTTCTACAAAAATGTCCGGGAGAGCATATCTCTATCTTCAATACATCGCCCACTATAAGTGTGTTTACGTTTTCATTTCTTCCAACAATCTCCATTCAATTACTGAGGCAACAGTTTACGAGCTGGCTAGGGGCGAGCCTATCATCTCTGTTACAGCCTAGCTAGCGGGCAAGCCTATCACCCCAGATACAGCCAGCAGCAAACTACCGAGTTGTGTTGAGTTAAGACTGCAGAGAAGAGGGTTGTGTTTGGTGTTTCCTTGAAAGTGCAACTCTGCTTTTCTTCATTCCGCCTGTGAACTTTTCGTTCCGCAAAATACAAAATACACAGTCAAGTTGAGATTGGACGGAAGGGGGATTTGTATTTCATGCACCTCACCATTCTTAAATTACGTCTGACAAGAATTCGTTGCACTTGCATCTCCATGATAATATAATTAACAGTCCAGTCAGTGATTTTAACCCATCATGCCGAGACGTAAAAAGGATATTGGTCGTAGTTCATTGACATCGGAAAAAAAAAATTATCACGTAATGTATTCATAACTGTTCCCGGGCTAAGCCGGGGTGGGGTGCTAGTAATACTAATAATAAAAACAAACACTTCCCCCACTGCAGGAAGGCACTGCGAAACCTAGAATAGAAATCCACCAGCCTGCACTGACATTAAGTAGCCTACAATCCATATAGAGAATCAAAATATCATGGAGCATTAGGGAATCCAACACGCTATCTTCATCTCTCTACTGCTGAGTTAACGTGGCAACTTGCATGTACGAGCCAGCTGTATGTGCTCTTTATGGGCAGATAACCTCGTAGTTCCGCCCCTTAAAACCACAATAACTAACTAACCATGTGCTGTTTGTCTGCTTACAGGGCCATGTGCAAGTCAGAGGAGAGGTCGTCTGGGCACGGGGACGCCTGTGGACTTCGACTGCCCCGAGGAGTTTGGCTACTACCCACACCCTAGCGACTGCACGCAGTACTATGTGTGTGTCTTCGGCGGAGCACTCCTCGAGTCCTGCACCGGTGGCCTCATGTACAGGTACGCCCCAAACATGTTCAACCCCTGAAATAAATTACCACCTTTTTTTTAACCTGTCCAATGATTTATTGCATTCATTATAAAACATTCTGATCCTGATTGCAGTCACGAGCTCCAGACCTGCGACTGGCCTCGCAATGTCGGCTGCGGTGAGGGTGGCGAGTCTGCGACCATCAGCACGGTTCGTGTCACCGACCCTCGCACTCGACAACCGACAACCCCCACTGGACCGTCCAGGTGGGATCACTCAACATTCAATAGATGATGTTTCACACAGTGGTGTCCTCCTCAAGTAAAGGTCTCCATGTCCAATGATTTACCCCGAGAAGACCAGTCTTGCAACTTATTTGAGTGGGTCAATTATGAATGGTACATGCTTCTAAACGCAACACGCCGGCCTCTTACCGCTGGGCCCGTGGTTCAAATCCCGGTCACTCCATGTGAGATTTGTGCTGGACAAAACGGAGGCAGACAGGTTTTTCTCCGGGTACTCCAGTTTTTCCTGTCAACATTTCATTCCAGCATCACTCTCCACTATCATTTTATCTGTCATTAATTTAATCATTCCCTCAGAGGAGCGCGACTGGCTTCGGCAGCCGGCTCAGTTCATATCCTCGCCGCTAGGAGGGGATTCATTCATTCCATATTCCATCCCTGACCGGTCGGTCGACAGGAAGCTGGCTGTGGACTTTCACATTCTTCTAAACAGAAATGTGTGTTCAACTTGTCACTCTGTTATGTTTTTCATCCATTCACAAATGTTGCTTCATTTCACGAGATCCTTAATATTTAGTCCGTTTGTACCTTTCTTCATTCATTACCGGCAAGTGTCCCAATTTTGTTACTTACAGATTAATTAGCAACAACACGCATTCGCTGTGACATGACGACAGGTGAAGATAGACCACAGTATGAAACAACATCTAATGTGTGCATTTGGAAAACTGCAATGAAAATGCACAGATCAATTTAGTTTGACATGAAAATAACATAATTGTAGCATGAAGAAAAAAAAAGTAATATTACAGGGTCATTATCTTTGTGCGCCCCAGTAAACACGGCAAGCTAAGCCGCCGTTGACTGGCGCAGATCGCGGGCACGCGTACACTGTTCGCGCACTTTTACCAAAATGTTCAATAATGTGTACTTACAGTGCTCATAGCCGATGCTGGAAATGTCTTCCCTCTCTTGTAACACACACCTGACATCTTCTGATGAAAGAATGGACAACAATCTCATCTAATTTTTTGTTCTCTAAGAACACAACGTTGTCTGTTAACTTATTTTTATTCTTATTTACGGAGCCTGTTTTCTTGAATCGTTTAACGAGCCTCCTAATTGTACTGGCATTAGGAACAGGTCTTCCCGGAAACTTGATCCGAATGTTAGTCTTGTTTCAGAACAAGACTTTCTGCTGTTCATATACGAATTATGGATATACACACGTGAATTGGTGTCTAGGCATGGCCAACAATCACAGTAATCACAATACTCACTAACGTCTAAGCTTTGCAGATACACGTCCATATGAATGACAAAACACGTGTGAACTAACGATATGAGTCAGCGAGCGGGGTATTGCGAGGTCCACTCGCTCCGCACCTGGCCAGCCAAATGACGCTATAGTTTGCCGCGATTACCGGGATGCATAAAGATATTGACCCTGTATTACACAAGTCTGTTGAAGATTGAGTATTCTTTATCATAGTTTGTGTTGAGGATTTGTGTGATGTCACCCTGTAGGCTATGTTATCATAGTTTGTGTTGATGAATTGTGTGATGTCACCTGTAGAGTTTGCTAAGACAATGTTTGTAATATTTATAGGTCACCCCCAGTGTCCTCGAGAGGACAAACCGACCAACAACAACGACAACAGCAAGAAGAAATTGCCAAGGTAATATCATCGCCTGTTAACCCTGGGTGGCAGTCAATTTTGTTCTTATTATTGTAGCAGATAGACACAAATTCGTCATTATTGATTCATAGCCTATATGGTCATGTAGCCCCGTGTATTTGGGTGTGCCTATGTGGAATCTGTCTTACAACCTGTGTCATTAGCGGCTTCGGTAGCATGCTCAGCTTCTATGTCCAAGATCGCGGGGTCGAACCCGCCCGAAGCCGTCGGATTTTTTAAGACCATTAAAAATCCCTCAATATGCCTTCCTTCGTATGGGAAGTAAAGACGGCGGGCCGATGTCATAGATTTATGGCATTTAAAAGAACCTTCCACTACCTACCTATTGTGTGAAGCTAAAATTTGTACGTTAGAATTGATTAACACTATATTAGTTCCAACGTTTGCCGCCAGGTCTTGGTTGTGATGGCATCTAGTAGCCAAGTCCGCTGGTAGGTGTCGTGGACGGTAGCATTTGGTAGCAAAAGTAGGAACTATTTGAAAATTTATCGTCTGCAGTCTTTACTTGAATTAAAAACAGATAACACACACTAATACAGCCATCACAATTAACACCGGTTATCAGACAGGTTGTACACAGGGCTACATGACCACGTTGTCGCAGCCCCTAAACTAAGGAACCAGCCAGTCAACCTGTGTCATTGCAAAGCTGTACTGTCTGTTGGGTAGTCAGCCCGAAGGCTGATTGGATCCTCAAAAAGTACCGCCGTTAGGTTATGTGGTAGATACCCACAAAAACCCAAGGCAGCGCTATATTGAGGCGTACTAGTATGTGCAATTGGGGCTAGAATTTGGTTAGGAGGCACCCATGGCCTTAATTTAGGTACCATCTCAGCATTTGCCAGGAGTAGAAGTGAGTAAACCATGGAAAACCACGTCTAGGTTGGCTGAAGTAGGAATCGAACACTGAACTCTGCCAAAAATGTTAGTCACAACTCCACGAGGTGGACACACATTTTTAAAACATTCATTTGTATTCATGCTTATCTTAGTAAACAAATTCGTAACAGCACAGTGGTATGCTTGCAAAACGATTGTAAATCTTCACGGACAAGATCAGTCGAGGTTTCCAGATCATGTAACCAATCTGCATTCAATGCAAAGGTGAAATAACAACAAAATACTTTGGTTAGAAATCATTGAACACCTTCTACGACACATAATATCTTCTGCCTGCAGCTGCTTGTGAACAGTTGCTATCTGCAGTTGTTCCGTAGTGTCTGCCAACACTCACCAGGTGTCAGTCAGAGATGTCTAGTATTACCTTATTCAGTTCCAGAAATAAAAGTCGACACAGGTAGTTCATAAATGAGTCGTTATGTTATGTTATAGCACTTGCCATTAGTTACAATCTTACTGTCCTTAAGGTACACAACATGACCTAATAGTTCAATGTGTTTCAGCATCAGCTGTATGCTGACGACTTGGGACCAGCCGAGGAGATCGAAAACGATCGTCAGCAAAGAGTGTACCGAGGACAGCCCTCGACACTCGGACAAGTGGCGAGGGACCGAGACGGGCTGAGACACTCACCCGTCACCAACTCTATTCCAGTAAATATCACCAAATAGCATCATGCTCTGACTTCTCTCCCATGCACGTGTGAACAGGCACCAGTCGTCAGGTTTTGAGTTATCACTGTATATACCTACATTTACGTAGGTGTTAGGTTGTTCATCATCTAATTAAAATGAACAGAGATTCCACAACGTAGGATCTAGAAAATGAACTAGAAAAATCACATGATGGTTCTTTGGACTCAGACAACAGTTTCCAGTTTAAACTGCAGTAGGAGCTGAAAACTGGTGCCTTTTCATACAACCCTAGGACTATTCATTTAGTCTCTTGTTGTTGCTTTAAGAGGCTTAACATTTTGGATGTTGTTCCATGGGGAGTTTCTTTGATATAAGGTCTTATTGAATCAAACATTGCCAATAAATGCTGCCATCTCAATCCTGCATTCTCCGATTCTCCAATGTTAACTCCTTGAGCGACCTGAGGAGCTCTCAGTTGAGGCATCCATTTCCAAAGGGTTCCTTGACAAGAGGTGAAACTTGTGGGAAAACTCAAGAAACGTTGAGCACACAAACCATTCACTGTATGCTTATAATATTTTGTACACCTATTAGGCTACTGTTAATTGTGGAAGCCTATTGGTGGAATTACAGCTTATAGACCTCAAGGCATCTTCAAAAAATGAAAATAATAACTTGGACAAGATGCTGCTTGGACCTGCATGAAGGACAAGGACCATTTTGGTACAGTAGCCTATGCAATGGACAAGGGGGACTTTGGATCTGTAAGGTTTACACATCGTCTTTAACAGCTACTGAAACCAATATTTATTGCTTTATGTGGGATGTTTTATTCATAGAACTGCAAAACGGTGTACATTGTTATTTAGAAACAAACATGACAGAACTGTATCAACATCGTTCATCAGACGTCTATCGTATTAGTCATCTGATACATCTGCATTATTTGTGTCAACATTTGAAATGATGATGTCTTTCTAGTACACTAAATAATCACAGAAAGCATTTGAATTTCTAACCTGCTTCAAACAAAGACTTCAAGGACATAGGCTATTACAGATTTTCTGATCCTTGGAGTTCCAAAGTTTTGATTGTATTTGTTTGTGAAAACACTGCTGCCAACTGGACAATAAGTATTGTTGCAGTACATAAGCACCTTTAAATGAATCAACTATTGTACAGTTCACGCCACGGTTTTTGGCCGGTGAGCCCCGATTACGTAGTCGTACAGGGGACAGGTGGTGAACCTCAGGCATGTGCAATTGATATGTGAATTGCTTTCCGCGCAACTGTTAACTCACATATTAATTGCACATGCGTGAGGCTCACAGATTGTGAAACCGGGACTGACCGGACAGGGGCAGCTTTTAATTAAATTTATTGCAGCCCGAATGGCCATGACAAGGTTTACAAATCTATGAGTCCAAGCAAAACCTTTTTACAGATACTAGTCTCTTCTTACACCTTCCTACATGTTATCTGTCGCATTGCTTCTCACAGAGCTCGCACTTGCATGGAATCCGTGTACTAGTCTACGTAACGTGTCATTAAATGTCTTATCATTTGTCTTCATCCAGTCGCCCGTTAACATTGCATCAGTTGAATAAAAATTATTTCAAATGTTGTTCTTCTTACGTCTTAAAATTTGAAGGGTGTGATCATAGGCATGTGCATTTGGCTGATACAACTGATTTCGAATATCCTCAATGAAAGAACTCTCCTTCAGCAGCTCATAAGCCAGTCTTGATGGTGATGTTAACCCCATGCCTAGGACTCGTTTCATGAAACATGTCTTTAACTTTTTACAGCTTAAGTGACAAGGGCAGCTTGTGTACCCGCGCAATGGGACTGTAGATTATTAGGTTTGCCATATTGGAGTTGTGTCATTTGACAAGGTCAACTTTGGAACTGCCAATGTGCCGTATCCGCTTTGCTGCCAATGCAATTGTCAATGGTTTTGGAGCGTTTTGGCAATGTAAGACATATTTAAATGCAGCGAAGCAACAGGGAAGTCTATCAGAACATGGAAAGAATCTCAGAGACTATGCGGAAGAGGAGGCTGACATTCCTCGGACATCTACACAGAATGAACAAACATAGATTAACAAATATTCGACTATCTCTGGAAGAAGAAGACCACTCCAACTTGGACTAAGGAAGTTAGGAAAGATTTAGAAAAGTTGAACATCACAGAGTCTCAAATGCTAGAAAGTGAGTCAAGTGAAATATCTGGAAGGGTTTCTAGATAAAGGAAGACCTAAGAGAAGTAGACGAACTAGCACAGAAGATCAAAGGAAACACGCCAGTGAACGCTTGAAGAAATATTGGAGACAGGAAACTCCAGGCAAAGGAAAAGAAATAAAGTTATTGCGTGATCCTAAGTGCTCAATTCGCGTGGAGAAGAAAAGGTCACACAGACCCTGCTATAGCTACCATGCCATACTGCTGTACAAGGCACCCTTTGGAAATGGATGCCTCAGTTGACCGTTGTAGAAATGATAAGATGGCTGAAGAGGAGATTTCAAACACCAGGGGCTGGTGACAAAACACCTCTTTTCACTGGACTGACGCATGAAAGTGTTAATAAGCATGTTTGTCCTCATTTGGGAAGGTAAGGCTTTATTGTCTTTTTGCACCTTATGCCATGAATACTGTTACCGTACATGATTGCTGAGCTGAGTCTCTCACTCTACTTTCAGTCTCCCTCGGGCCGAGCTGCTTCTGGCGATAAGATCGCAGTCATTTCGTTTGGAGGCCAGCAGCCTTCGCAGAACACACAATACAGGTCTGTTTCCATTTTATCTGCCGGGAATGTTATTTCTTCAGATTTTCCTAACCAAAATATGAGTGGCTCTGGTTCTGATGTGATTAATGTGTTATGTTTACTAGACAATGCTTCTTCTTCATAGTTAGACTTTCATTATTTAAACAGTGAACTTATTGTTGATTAATTTAGTTCACAATTTGAATTGAATTTTCTTGGCAGCAGCTCCAGCAGACAAAAATATGGCAGTAGAATAACATCCTAACATTTGGAAATACAAGAAGTTTTCTAAGATTTGTCACATGGACTGATTGATTACAAAGCAATGCTATGGTCTCTCAATAACTGGTACCGGTACTGATTCTGTTATAATTTGTAAGTTGGTAACAAAAGTAAAGATTTCTCAACTTATTTGGAACATTGATGAACATATTTTTTCAATACTTAACTACTTTATCAAAACAAACAGAGTTATCTTGTTGCGGCATCACACAACAGAGTGATTTGGTCAGTGCATGTAGTTTTAATTGTGTTTTGAAAGGCTACCGGTACCATATTAAGAAATTTCACATTTAAAGCACTAACTCCTATATGGTGGCCAGTAGAGAGCAGAGAGTGCAGTATGTGACTTGGGACGGGATGTTTAATACTTAACTGAATGCTGCTCTCAAGAACAAAGATATGTTCATCGATTTAAGTTTGGAATTTCCAAAATTTTACTGCTGTGTTATGCTACAAGATTTATATGATATTTCAAGAGACTTTTTACTGATACAAATTAACCAAAGGTCATTGGCATTAAAAAGAAATATGGTAATTTACCTTGTTCAATTTTGTGGTTACTTAATATTTTTATTCCCATACAATCTTAAAAATTCTCTGTATTCAATGTCTTCTTCGATCTTTGTTTTTTCTATTTAAAGCCTTATTCAGGAGGTGAAATATGTACGGTATATATTGCTTACTTAGTGCTCTTGTATAAATGTCTAATTGGTGGTTTTCGACCGACCAGTTTTGACCTGCTGACTCAGGACAACTCGTTGACCAAAGAGACGACAAATCGAAGAGAGAAGCGTCAAGTGAGATTCAGGTAACAGCGACTGGACTCTGTTCCTAACCTTCTCCAAGCCCCTAACTAACGCCTTCAGGTTCTTTCTGGGACTCGTTCACTCCACTCGGCCTAGCCACCTGGCTCTAAGCATGACGGTATGGGCACTTCATTTCTTTCATCCTCCATACCTCTCAAGTTGAAGAAACGTTTTGAGATACGGTCTTCAGTAGTATTGTCTCTTCTGGGGTAGTGGCTGTTCCATCTGTTGTGAGCGCCTGAGGTGTAAATACAACTATTAACATGCAGCTAACAGTTTACTGTAAATATTGTATATAAGTGGGAGTGCATGGCAATCTCTCTTCATTTCATAAGAGAAAAATAAATTTGTGTCACATTTAATTGCAGTGAATCCTCACGGTCATCAGGGTAGAATATGAACAGTAACACGTGAGTTGTGATGCTCTTGGGAATGTTAGTTCGATGCCAAGCACAGTAAACATAATTTGCTAACCTTTACAATTCCATGCCCTCTCTGTCTCACTTCTGAGTCAAGCTGATGTCACTGCACATGGAAACGAGGCAGAGTGTGTCTAACCCACACTGGAGAAGTAGTGGTAGTGGTCAGAGCAGAAAGAGCTCAAATTTGAATGTTTTAAACAATCATAACAAAGTTGGACTTTGATGGAGAAATTCCTTGACAAATCCAGACGGAATGAGGAGTAATTGATTGTGCACTTTGCCTCTCAGGTCAAGTGCCCAGTACTTTCCAAAAGAATGATTTCAAGGCTTCCAGGCAGATGTCTCAAAGTTGGGCCAAGTGATCAATACTTGCCACAAGAATGATTTCAAGGCTTCCAGACAGATGTCTCCAAGCTGGGCTAAGTGACCGATACATTACACAAGAATGATTTCAAGGCTTCCAGACAGATGTCTCCAAGTTGGGCCAAGTGACCGATACATTACACAAGAATGATTTCAAGGCTTCCAGACAGATGTCTCCAAGCTGGGCTAAGTGACCGATACATTACACAAGAATGATTTCAAGGCTTCCAGACAGATGTCTCCAAGTTGGGCTAAGTGACCGATACATTACACAAGAATGATTTCAAGGCTTCCAGACAGATGTCTCCAAGTTGGGCCAAGTGACCGATACATTACACAAGAATGATTTCAAGGCTTCCAGACAGATGTCTCCAAGCTGGGCTAAGTGACCGATACATTACACAAGAATGATTTCAAGGCTTCCAGACAGATGTCTCCAAGTTGGGCCAAGTGACCGATACATTACACAAGAATGATTTCAAGGCTTCCAGACAGATGTCTCCAAGTTGGGCCAAGTGACCGATACATTACACAAGAATGATTTCAAGGCTTCCAGACAGATGTCTCCAAGCTGGGCTAAGTGACCGATACATTACACAAGAATGATTTCAAGGCTTCCAGACAGATGTCTCCAAGTTGGGCCAAGTGACCGATACATTACACAAGAATGATTTCAAGGCTTCCAGACAGATGTCTCCAAGTTGGGCCAAGTGACCGATACATTACACAAGAATGATTTCAAGGCTTCCAGACAGATGTCTCCAAGTTGGGCCAAGTGACCGATACATTACACAAGAATGATTTCAAGGCTTCCAGACAGATGTCTCCAAGTTGGGCTAAGTGACCGATACATTACACAAGAATGATTTCAAGGCTTCCAGACAGATGTCTCCAAGTTGGGCCAAGTGACCGATACATTACACAAGAATGATTTTAAATCTCGCAGATAGATGTCTCAAAGTTACATATTTTATTATTGTTTGAAATTGTGTTTATGGTGATGGAATTTACATCGAAGTTTTGCCTGTAGCCAAGTGAGAGGCCAGAATTGGTGAGATGAGCCAGTTTTGCCAACAAAAACTTAAGCTGTACTCGATGCCAAAGAAAATGTATTTGTGCTGATATCAATGGTAAGACTGAAAAGTTAAAATAGATGTGAGTGTTGAGATGTTTGGACTGGAGGAGACATAACAAGATCACAAAGCAAACTGCATTATGCGTGGAGGCAGTTATGAGGCAATGTGGAATTGTCAGCAAGGGTGAAGTCATCTTCAATTTCAATGATGAACTGGTGTTAACGGAGCAGCTAAAAAAAGTAATATCGTATGGCCTCGGGTGCCGGATGCAAGCTTTGTTATTTGACGCCCAGAGGGCAGCTTGCATGTCGAATTTTGTTGTTTCTGGAGCGCTCTGAAAGTCAAGGAGGTTAGATATCTAAGCTCCTTGACACTATAGCGCTTTCTAGTAGAGAAAGGAGGAACTTTGTGTTGGAGAAAAATCTCAAGATTAATTTTGCCATTATGAACACGGCCTACTGAATTCAAATGGGTTCTTTAACATGCCAACAACGTATGACACGCGTTTCGTGATTTTTGTCGCCTTTCAAAAATCACTTACCACAGCCAGGAGCAAACCTTCAAGCTTGGGGTTGGTAGTCCGACACGTTGTAAGCAACAGAGCAGCTGATGGGTAAAGGAGATGGAATCATCAGGGAAGGAGAAGATCGAGAGATAACATAACTCGCCAGTGATGTTTAGCTGCTGGGTGGAACAATGACACAAACTGTTGCTAGGCCAAAAGAGGGTTATGTCAACATTCTCGTTTAACTTATGTAAGATGGACACCATCATAGACAGGCTTTGCAGTAACAGAACTAGGAAGTTTGAGAATATAAAACCTGTACTGAGGTCTGCACAGCACAGCACTGTAAAGGACAACTGCAGCTACTGTTGATCTGTCACTTTTTTGGCCCAATATCAGACTAAAGCATTGCTCCGTTTCAGTCAAAACACAGAAACTTGTTTCCTTGAGACGAAATTTTTCCTGCTTAGCTCCAACAATTGAGTCTGGTTTTTGATTGGCTAATGCCTGTTTTTGATAAGGTGGGTGATTTCCTCACCATGGCCAGCTAATTGTCAGTACCTTGAATTGGTATCTGTAAGCTTCATGGTGAAGCATTGAACATTGTCAGCTACAACCCTGGAGGCTTGGGTTTCCTTCCAAGAAATTTTATTCTGGTCGAAGGTACTGGAACATGCAAGTTGTCCAAATGGGTCAGTTTTGAAGACTTGGGCTACGTGACACATCCTTTGTTTATGACCAGTGAGGATTCACTTTATGACAGGCAGTAACAAGCTCACCTCTCGTGCCCTGCCAACAGATACCCTCCAGCACGGGTCGTTCAGATAGTCCCCTCGGGAGTACGTGTATCGGCACCCAACGGCAATGGAGGGAACTTCAAATACCAGGCGAATGGGAATCGGAACAAACCCTCTCGACTCAACGATCCCATGTCTCCTTCGGATGCAGGGTTCCAACCTGTCGTTCATCCTCTCTTACCTCACCCAGATGCCAGGCACTTCCGCAGTCCCGATCACTACACTGCAACTAAGCCCAATGCCAAGTTCTCCGGACATCATCCTCCACCCCCTCCCCCTCCTCCTGATCTCAATTTTAATTTAGGACCTGTGCTGAAGGCTCAGGTTCCTGACCGGGGCAGTAATCTCCAGATCCCAACTCAAGAAGCTCCCAGCGCATTCACAAAGTACCAGCAAGTACCCACACCCGATCTACTGCAGTTCCAACTGCAACCAGCACCACTCCTCAACCTGACTATCAACAATCCTCAAGTTCATGCAGGAGAGGGCAGTTTTGCCTACTTCAACCTGGGTCATTCTGGTCCCCTGCAATTCAATCCCACGACCTCCCAGATTCCTATCTTCTCGACAGCACCAGGCACAGACCACACCACCCCACGGTCACAACTCCTGAGAGCTCTCACCTCAATGCACGAACTGCCATACAATGAGGATGGCTCTCGGTTATACCACATCTCTCCTCAGAGACAACAAGATACACAACTGTCACAAATATACCCTGTTCTCAGCAACATTCAACTTCCACCACAGAATCAGACAGTACCGCCCTCAACCGAGGCACCATTCAGACCCAACACCAGCCCGTACGGCGACGAATACATCGCCAGCAAAACCCCTCACAGGTTCGAGAGGCCACGAGTGGAATACGAAGACAAAGACACGCACCATAGGTTCACCAAAACAAAGGATTATCCGTTAGATGAAGAGTACTATGATGAGAGCAATGAAGACCACGACCACTTTTATGAACACAATAAGAAATATAAGAACATAGAAAATCCTTTTGCAAATGCTAATTTTGATTTTGATAAATATATTTCAAAATTAAAAGGAGACTATGAGGCGACCAGGGACAATAAGAGACCAGATTACTATGAAGACTATGACAGCTCCGAGTATGATGATGAATATGATGACCTTGAGGAAGAACCCAAGAAAGAGAACACGCCTGCTAAGCCAGTACACACTGGGCAACAGTTTCAACTCACTGCCAGTAAATCCACAACAGAACGTAGCGTCTCTTCTACAAAGGGTCGGCAAGAAATCGTCCAGAAACCCGACACACTCACTGCACCGTTCTATCATGGGAACGATGGCAATTATTATGTCAAACCAACACAGAGTAACAATAACCCTCCATCTAGCTCCACACAAGAGCTACCAGCCATTGAGATCTCCAAGGGAATCATAGTGGATTTCCAAACCAACATTCCTATACTGCCTGCCGATCCAACCGACCCGACGATGAGGTTTGGAGAGAGGCCACAAAACAAACCCTCCACATCCACACAGGGGGTACACTTAGTTCCCGACAACTCCCACACCCCGACAGCCCCGAGTGTCGACTGGGGCGTCAATTACTGGGAGGAAGTTCCGACCACAACAACGCCACACTACGCAGACTACGAGGCTAAGAACAGGAGTGCATTATTCTCTGGGAGTAACGACAAAGCTAGGATCAATACTTATGATAATAGAGATGCTAACATCTTCTCGTCAGTCAAGGATACGATATCACTCATGTCCAACCTAACTCACGTCCCAGAGACCACATCCACAGTCCCTGACGAAGCTTATACCCAGACAAGTCCCGAGGTGTACACCATACGTCGCAGACCTTCCAAAGACCAGACGACAACTCCACGATACAGAGGTCGACGACCGATCACCAGGACGACGACAACAACAACAACAACAACTACCCCATCCTTGACCTCGCCCACTCCTCCACGACTCCTGAGACGGCCCACTGCCAAGCCAACAGGTAGAAAAAGAACGACAACCACAGAAGTACCACAACCACAGAAACATGACAGTGACGAAAACAAGGGAACATCTAGCAACAGACAGAACAAGAAATATTCAGCCATCTCGGAGGACAACCACGCAACCAACAGTCTCAGGTAATGGTTTGTATAGTTCAAGACACTATATTATACAGATAGACATCTTTGTGATAGTGCAAGTGGTTAGACCTTCCAACCCGACTGGCCTTTTAGATTGTACTTCTAGTTGGTGTACATTCCTCTAAACAGTGGCGTACGGTCTCCAAGTATTTTCAGTACTAACACCTTGTGGGTAAATGGAGAAGTAACGATTTAAACTTCTTTGAAATGTTGAAGCTCCAAGCTCTTTATATGTTAATTGTATGTTATAACCATAACACGTTAAGTGTGGTTGAGTTTTCAATCAATGTCAACTTTTAATATATTTCAAAACCTTGGTCAACAAACAGTCATCCACCGGTTTCAATCGGTACCCAACTTCATTTGATAAGTTGATGTGTTGTGCTAATTTATGCCACATGCAACTAATAATGTATTATACCGAATGCTTACATTTTGTAGGGTGAAGTCGATCACGGTACGAATATATCAGAAGCAGCCAGGCTCTGCGGGGAAACAATATTATAATGTTCAGTATTTGAACAATGCTGTGCAAGGAATAAAAAGGAGGGAAAAATACGCATCATAAAAGCCTCTGAATGATACACTACGGTACCTTAAATGATTGGGTCAAAGGTAAACACACTAAAAAGTTGGGAGAACAGCCTGCATTGAATAACACTGATGAAAATTGTTTGGTGGAAGGTTTAGTTATGTGTTCAGAGTTGGGGTTTCCTTTGAAATGTAGAGGGAAATAAGGCTGTTATTGGAGACAATTTGTCAAGCCATTTGTTTCTGAATGCAATTCGTTTGTGCAAAGAAAATAATAATGAAATTGCTCTCAAAGAGTTTAAAAAGGGGACGCTACCTCTTCCATAGACCATCTCAGAAATGAACTTAACATTAATCGAGATTAAGTGATGGGGAATTTTTGTTTTACAAATTATATTGTGCGCTTGCGTTAAATCATGATTAAAATATTTTAAAAACTAAAATGATGATCGATTTCACCCCATATGATGGGAGAAGTCGTTTCTAGGCTCAAATAAACCTGCGATCACACTTCAAACAGGAATAATTTCGTAATTTATGGAAGTTGTCATGTTGTTATCCAAGCTTTAGATAGATGAGGCTTTATTACATACATGTATGAGATTTTCAAAATTGCATTCCATTATTTTCATACTGTAATATGCCAAAAAATACTTATTTTTGACCGACTTCACCCCATTCTATGGTAAGTAGGATTTCTTTCTGGGGGTGTTCATTCATACAGTAAGGTACATGTGGAGGCCTACATTATCATATATATTATTTCAGTAGCATAGATCCCTCCTGCGGCGCTCACAAGCGACCGATCGTGACAAATGAGCATTCAAATGGAAGAGAATAGACATTAGCAGTGACTTATTGCACCATAATTTCATAAATATCTATAATATCTTTAAAATATTACTTTAAAAAAAATTGTACGAAGTGTGCAATTTGCAAACACCGTTGATGTAGGAAAATACGCTCCATAATTGCTGTCCACGGGCCGCTGTGACACCTGTTTCATGTCATATAAACATTCTGAAGTCTTTCCTATATCCTGAAATGTAAATAGTGTTCTATAATCATTTGGTGGCAATAAAAACATAACCTTTTCCCTTAAGTGTCTCATTATAAAACCTATTGGGGAAAGTGTGGTTTATGAACATGCGAGATTTCTTGCACGGGTCTGCTAGTTAAAATTATATTTCTATTATTATTCATAAAAAGCAAATTATAATTGTAGTAATTTATGTATATTAATTATTACTACTAATTTTTCTTTTTTTTTCTTCATAGTTTTGGACATATTTTACAGGTTTTCTCTAAAATTATCTTTGATGAAATGGATACATAGTCGCCTAGATATGCACATTTAAAGCAGCCCGAAGCGACATGAAACAAGCTACCAATCACACACTTAAACAGCAAAACTGATCCATGGCCAGGTCCAACGCTGAAGGAGGAGCCTCACTAGCAGTAGTGTGATAGATGGGACGATATAAGGATTCAGCAATGAGCTTCTATGCCCAAGATCGCGGGTTCAAACCGGGCCGAAGTCATCGGATTTTTTAAGAGCGTTAAAATCCCTTAATATGCCTTCCTTCGGAGGGGAAGTAAAGCCGGTGGTCCTATGTCATAGATTTATGGCATGAAAAAGAACCTCCTGTTGTTGTTTCCTATGGCTAGCCCGGATTCCAATCCATCAGCTTTCTTGCGTTCGAATAGAGTTGTGTGAGAGTTTCCTGAAGTTCTAGCAGTCACATCAAGTTTGTTGCAATGTAGCAGGTGAAAAAGAACCTTCCACTACAGTAACTACACTTGTGGAAGCTAAAATTCGTAGGTTAGTTTGATAATGCTATATTAGTTGCAAAGTTCGCCGCCAGGTACTGACAGCAATGGCATTTAGTAGCCACGTCCGCAGCTAGGTGTCATGGATGGTAGCATTTGGTAGCAAAAGTAGGAACTACTTGAAAATAATCGTCTGCAGATATCACAGATAACACACACTAATACAGTCATCACAATTAACACCGGTTATCAGACAGATTCTACACACACCCTAAGTACACGGGGCTACATGACCGCGTTGTTGCAGCCCCTGAACTAAGGAACCAACCAACCAAAATCTTCCTTCTTTTCAGTACAAGATTTGAACAATCTCCCATATTTTCTGTTTCAAAATCTGGCAACTATAATCCAAGGACATTGTTGAAGAGTCTAACCGCTGTGATACATCATAAAGATGTCCATCTTCGCTACAGTGTAGTTACAGAGGTTGTTCTGTCCTGTGCTGACACGGTTGTTTGGTGTGTAGGGTTGAGCCTAGTGTAGCCCCAGCGTATGTGCAGCAGCCGGTACAGCAGGTGTCTCCGAGCCCCACGGTGTACAACAGGTCTCAGTATGAGCCGGCCCAGTATGACCAGTACTACAGTTTGTACGACGAGGATGTCGAGCTCTACAGAGATGTCGGTAAGTGTCTTCATAATCTATATAAGACTCCCCTTTCAGCCAGTCAACACATTAAACTGGGCGTGGACACACTTACTATAACCTGGATTAATTATACACTTTTACACTTCCATACACAGATTTTTTTAGATTATGCATATAGAACATATGCTCAACAATTGGCCTGTATACATTATTTTTAATGTGTTAATTAGTGTCACTCATTTAATTATTGCATTTTGCTCTTTATAAATTAATAGCAGTAGTGCCCAGCTTCCCCTGGTGGATTTATTTGTTTTATGGATGATAATGAATACTACTCCAGAACTGGAGCGCTCAGGGATAAGGATCACCAATGCTTATTGCAGCTGATAACCTCAGTATACTGCACCAACACCATCGCCCTTATACAGGGGAATACTATTGTCATGATGATAACTGTTTTAAGGGGCCTAAGAAATCTTCTTGCACTAATTACTCCCCTTGACTGCAATTTATAAGCAGCTCGCAATTCTGCACCAGAACACTGGTAGGGGCGACGTGATGCAGCCCGCATTACCAGGCAACAATAGACTTAGGTATTATTAAAACTGTTCAGGAGCGCTTGTTCTTCCGACTTACTGAACAAAAATCAATCTTTAAGGTTACCTGAGATGTGTAGCCTAATGCTACATAGCCTAAACTATTCCTCTTGAATCTGGCTAGCATATACAAAAAGAATTTTTCGAATCGGACTGGTAGTTCCAGAGATTAGCGCGTTTAAACTCACAAACAAACTCTTCAGCTTTATTATATTAGTATAGATGTAATTATTAATGATACTATTTATAATAGTGATAATAATAATAATCTCATTTGATAACACTATTTAATATTGAAATGAACTACAGTACTACGAATCAGCAAAGCAATGCACTTCAAATCAAATCAAAATCACTTTATTTGCAATGAGGTGTCAACCTCAGTGGCAAATGAGGTACATAATTTACAAACACAACACAATATTAAAAGAATAAAGTAACAAACACCCAAAAGAATACAGTAACTTAATGTACTATTCACACATTGATTGAACTCCCCTTTCACAACTGCTGTAGGAATTACATAGCACGTATAATGTTTCTAGGAATACAGCACTAAGTTATACCACTTCTTTCTTTTCCCTGGTTTTGTCTATTCTGCTCTTGAATAACTGGACTGATTTTGGAAAGGGATCAAACACCACCAAGTAAGACAACTACTCGCGATAAACAAGTGTCACTCAAAACCAAGGTGACATTATACAGCCTAGAAACCACCACAATAACCAGTAAGGACAACTCATAACTCCAAGCAGCAGAAATGAAGTTCCTGTGCACTATGATCCACAAGACCAGGAAAGACAAGCTCAGGAATGAGAAGAGGTGAGAACAGAAGACTCTATACTACAAAAGATCCAGAAGGCTAGAATGAAGTGGTTCTAATAATATTCTTTTAAAAATTATAATTAAAAGAGTGACATAAATTCACACAAATAAAAATGAATTGTATATATTGTCGAACATATGTTTTATATACAGTGCATATCTACACAGGATCCGATGATGTTTACCTGATGAACGAAAAACATGAAGTCTTGATAAAAACAGCATGGAATAGAAGAGATGTGGATGTGAAACTAGATAAGTTGTAATAGTTAGATTATAACGGATAGTTTGGTTTGTATTTGTGAGGTAGAGAGATAATGGAATAAAAATGTTGGAAATAAGTTTTAATTTTTCATGCTTTTCTTAACACATTTTGTAACAGATCTGGTTTTCTACATTTTAATTTGTGAGCTTTTGGAACAAGAATATTTTTAGAATCCTCTGTTATGACAAAATGTATATTGTGTATGTTCTTGCATATTTCATCATCAACTAGAGCAGTTTCCAACTGCTGTTTTCTGTCCATCCACCACTTCTCTTCTGTCACTCTGTCCAATTAGCTCCTTTTCTTCACCCCCTTTATCCACCTATCCCTTGGTCTTCCTCTAGGTCTCTTTTTCTTCCACTCCATTTCCAACATTTTCCGTGGTATTCTCTCTTCTCCCATTCTTTTCACGTGTCCATACCACTGTAACCTTGATTTTTCAATCCTATGCTGTAGGGGTTCTTCCTTTAATATTTCTCTGACTCTGTCCATTCTCGTTACACCTATACGACTCCTCTGAAACTTCATTTCCACTGCTTGTATCTTTCTCCCTCATCACCCAAGTTTCTGACCCATACGTTAGGATCGGCACAAAGTAGGTCTTGTACATGATCCCTTTACATTTCTGTGGCACATCCTTGCTCCATCTCAGTCCTCTATCACTTTTGAAGAATCCATCAGCACACCTTCCTCTTTCATCTAATTCCAAGGCATTTCCCCCATTTTCTTCAATGACACTTGAAGCTCTGCACCCTCTTCAACTGCTCTCCACCTAACTTAATTCCAGAGTATACTATGCCCTTCTCACGTGTTGTTATCACCACTTCACTCTTTTGCGTCGAAAACTTCACTCCATAGGATGACACTACTTCCTCCCATGCATTGAGTTGCTCCTGTACATCCCTCTTCTTGTTTCCCCAGATCAACAAGTCATCTGCCAACACCATTGCCTTCATTTCTTCCTCCCCAATATGCACATTTTCATGTCCTAAATTACTCTGAGCAAGGTGACTGAAACTGGTACGGTTTTAAAGTACAATATATGGTTATATACATTTTATTATAATTACATTGTGAATAAGGAGTCGGGCTATCATGGTCATCTTATACAATGTAGTTTGCACAACTTGCTAAAATGCCATGATAAAATAGTATTAGCAAATAACAAAATGCATTGCATGGCTCAATTCTTACTATCTGTATTGTATATAGGGCCCACCCCAAGAGACTGATGTCTGGTGAATAAGCTCAGAGAACTTGTTCATCTATTTGGAAGCCTATTCTATCGTTGCAGACTATAGTCAATACACAGGCAACCAAGGCCAGACGAGCAGCACGGCCAATAACAATGCCAACAACCAGCAGTACCGAGGCCCCAGTCCGTACAAGCAGGCTCCACAGCAGCCAGCGTCTTACGCCCAGCCTTCGTACAGCAGTCAGGACGTGTACTCTCAGGCAGTCAACGGCCAGGATTACAACGAGAACTATAACACACAGGTACGCCATGATGCATTTATTTACACTGATTGCGCCCACATTGGAGCACCAAAAATCAGACCTTATATACAAAGTCTTCAAATACTAAGTTCACTTCTTAATTCTTGATAATTTTTTTCTTTCCCAATACTTCTTCATTCTGGAAGATCTTGCAGCCCGTTCTTCTGCTGATATAACATATTGCTTACGCTGTGAAATTTTGAATGTTAGTCGAGTGTATTTGTTATTCAGAAGCCGTTTCTCCTCTCTATGTTCAATTCGAGCCTTAGTAATTTTCAATTCGTCTAAATCCATTTGTATTTCTTTAAACCATGTGATTTTTGTTTTACTGTTCCAAAGGAAGTCAAAAAAGTTGTTTCAGGAGTCTAGTATTTGGCAAGCAGGATTTGTGTCCAAAAAACACATTTACTACAAATTCGGGTCAAAACTTCAATTTTCACATTGTTATTGTTTTGGGTACTGGAGAAGTACGTTATGGTACCTGCCTTGCTCAACAAGGCTCATTGTGCTCATGTCGAAGGATGTTTCTGGCAAGTGCTAATGAAGAGAAGATAGGTTGGTAGGAAACACACTAAGACACCCAGGATAGCAAACTTAGTTATGGGAGGAACGGTTGAGGATAAGAACTGTAGGGGTAGACCGAAACAAATCGTCTCGGATGTGAGGTGTGGTAGCTATGTAGAGATGAAGCCATTAGCTCAAGACAGGGAGGTTTGGACTGCTGCATCAAACCAGTTAAAAGACTGAATACTCAAACAACAGATGTGAAAGGAATTTAAGCTCACAAAGTGTTACAGTATTTGTGACTGTACAATATATTTGTAGCGACACAACTTGAAAACAGAACCTAAGTTTTACAGGTGAACGAGAAAACTGTCCTAATAAATAAACTCTTGATATTTTTTTAAACTTCAGTTTTACCGTTTTGTCTGCAAAAGACTAGTGTCTCTTTTCCGAATATGGCACAGATTCACAATATAAACCAAGAAAATGATCTCTACTTAGTATAAAACAAAGTCCCCGATTCTTGGATGTCACAGGTAATCTCGAGAACCACTGGATGGATTTTGATGCGGTTTTCACCATTCTGTAAAGGATATCTTGAGGAAGGTTTCTGTAGAAAATAATTTATTTATGATCAAAGGCAGTCAAGCAGTAACGATTTCAGTGAAAAAGTCAAAACGAAAAATCTAGAGTCCGTGCGCTTCTTAAGCTTACGCTGGGCAAACTGTTTAAAATATCTGTATACTATGAGTGTAAGAATTGTTCAGCATGAAAATTTCTACAAAAAGGTCTATGAGAACATATCTCTATCTTCAAAACATCGCCCACTATAAGTGCTTTTACGTTAACATTTCTTCCAACAATCTCCTTTCAGTTACTGAGGCGACAGTCTATGAGGTAGTAATAAATAGAAGAAGGAATATTGACTTAAGCCACTTTTCCCCAGCACTTTGGCAAAATGTGAAAGTTCTTCATTCTAACTTTGTGCTGACACTGGAAATGTTTTTTGTTACATGAAGGAGGACAACTTGCTATTCCAGTTGAAGAATGCAAAGTCTCATTCAGTAAGATTTCCTCTGGCTTATCGGCGGGCTCTTGGTGTCCCCGCCCGGACCCTCACAGGAGTAACGAACTGTGCGCTACCTCCCTTTATATAGAGTGCAACTGCACTACTACCTTCATAGGGAGGTTGAGGCTGCTTGAGCTCTTAGTTCTCGCAGTCAAGTAGTGCAGTTGCACTCTATATAAAGGGAGGTGGCGCGCAGTTCGTTACTCCAGTGGGGGTCCGGGCGGGGACACGATGAGCCCGCTTGGTGTCCTAGGCGAAACCCCACACAAGACACGGCACAAACCTAGAAGAATTGCTGAGTTTTGTGCAATTACTCATTGCTTAAGTGTATCACAGCAATAGTAGCTACAGTTGGTGGAGGGAGACGGTTTGTTGTTGGGATCGTCATTTCTCGGTCTTACAACATTAGAATAAATAGTTCTTTGCGTGCTTAATGCTTTAGTATTTATCGGTAATAGTTACCACACTTTCTATGTTTTGCTCGTGCTTTTCTTTTTGGGCAGAGACCATTTTGTGGGTTTAGTAGTGTCTGTGTATTTGGATCTGATGATGCTTGCTTGACGAGCAAAAGCATGTCATTCGATAGTTAACTCTCTCTTCTGTAGTCCATCCGTCTGTTAGATCGTCAGCCCAGAGGTTGGTTGGGCCACAGGTTAGGTCGGAAGATACCCACAAAGCACTATAATGAGACGTACTAGGGAAGATGAGGAGTGAGGTTGTTTGTCGTTGCTTCCCTCACTGAGTCTGGCCCTACGAGTAGAACCTTTCACAGTGAACACAGGCACTAGCTGTGCTCAGCACATCTCACAGCCTGCATGAGACAAGCCACACTTTACTCTAGCCTGAGCCAACAGACCATCAAATTAGTTACTGTTGATTTAAGGGGCGGAACTACGAGGTCATCTGCCCCTCTTAACACAGATTAAAGTATACAAATTTGGAATGGAATTAAACATTTATAGGTGGACAACTAAATTTGAAAAAACTGAAAATTAAATAAAACTAATACATATATATATATATATATATATATATATACTGCGGACAGGCCAACAAGGACCACGCAAATATCACTTCTTTATAGGTCTAGTTTCCTTCTTTCTCTTCGAGAAGTCTTTCATCCTGGTCGACTGCGCAGCTCTTCTTTCAGCAGTCCATTCTCCTCTGTAGAGATTCTTCTTGTCCCCGACAAGAATTTTGAGGCCAATTTTTTTTTTCTGTACTCTATTCGATTTAGACAATCTCCTTCAGTAATTTTGAATTTCTTCTTTCATTTGTTTTACATAGCCTCCTTGCCCTTTATAGTTCCAGATTTTATCAAAAATTTGTTTGTTTAACCTTGAGCAATCCATGCGGACCATATGTCCATAGAACTGAAGTCGCCTAGTAACTAATAATTATAAAAATACAAAACAAAAATTACAGAAAAACAATAAAGTCAAAAATGAACAAGTCTTTGAGTCAATGTTCACTGGAAAATGTAGATTGCTGACCCTAACCCACTCTCACTTATAAAGTGGATCACGCAATCAGCAGCCACTCGGTTAAAATGTGGGCCACAGTGAATATGGCTCCACAGACCATCACAAGATGGCAAACAGTTTATATTAATCAAATGTAAATTCTTTCAGGTTATTTTTTCGTAGGCCCCAGTAATTGGGATTACATTGTATTGTCAGTATGAATCCTAACAGGCAGGAAATATGAGAGAGTATAGCAATCTGCAGACAGAGTCTTGCAATTCATCTGTCCAGGGGCTCACAACAACCTATATCTCTTGCAGGCAGCTGATGATCAGTACTCCCAGCTAGCGGCCCGCAAGCCCACTGCCGCCCCCGCCCGGTAAGTGTACTCCAGCAACCATTGTTTAACATATTGTGCATGACAATGTGTATCAATCAAATGTTTGACAGAATTTTGTTTTTTGCTTTATGCACTATTTAGCAACAACAGAAATGAGTTGAATTTGTCTCATGAATCGACGAGTACAACAATCCCTAGCACATCTACCGCGACATCAACCTCTACCAGTACCGTACCCCCAGCAAGGTAGCAAACACCACAACTCTGCACGAAACAGCTTTAATTGTTTCTCTCTGCTTTTCTACTTTGTTGCATCCCATCTTGTCTCTTGGCATATTATTGTTTAGTGTGCACTGGCCGAGCCGATGGTAGTCTCGTGGTGCATGTCCTCTCAAACAACAGTGACTATGATGAGTCTATACAGGAATCATTGCACATGATACAAGGATAGCAATACCATAAGAGAAGAACACAAAGGCAAGACACAAGCTCCACAAGCCGTCCACCTACTCAGTGGCTCTTCAATGCTTAATATTATATTCATCTTATTTTCATGGTCTTTCCAGCCGATAAAAGTAATCTGCACGTCTCTTATTTGCTATGGTACTCTCTTATGCTTCATTGCCATGGACTGCTTAAAACATATCTGCCAGATGAGCTCTTTGATTTCTGTTGCTTACCTCTGCCCGCTTCAAAAATCCTATAATACTTTTCAACCCGTAGCCAACATGGTGAAATGAACTGCTCTTCGCGGTGTCTTCTCAATGAAGAGGATCCCACACATTTGAAACAAGCTCAATTGTTCAGAAATACTGGACGAAAGATGCCTGGCATCTTTTCGGTGATTTACCCCGAGTACCTCCAGTTCCCTTCCTTCTCGAGGTGCAATAGTCAGAGCCATGTGTCTGGGCAGGAATGTCAAAGTTAGCAAGGAGGAGGAAAGTTTGTATTGATATTGTGCTCTGCAGACTTCAGAGTTGATTCTAAGAAAATATATTTCAGGTGTGAAAGAAGGTAAGTCCATTCCATGTCCAATCTTTGAGTAGGGTGTTAGATGTAGTATAGAATCATTATTCAGAAATCAAAACATATTTGAGTAGCTAGCATACTTTACTTAAAATCCACAAACAGACACTTTTAAAAGCAATTTCTGTACTTCCTATTAAATTTCATCTTAAAGTCTAGCTAAAATTTCTCCCTCAAATGTTTCATCTGTAAAACATCATGTTAGTGATAAAATCTGCTCTGTAAAATGATATGGTCCCCATCAGGTTCCTTGTACAGCAAGAGTTTCCACTTCCCCATACAATCACCTGCACCGAGCTACCAGGTTCGGCAGTGCTTTTTAAAGCAATAATAAGCACCTTCATTTCTTTGCTTCATAATACATCTCTTGAGTTAGGTGATTTCAGAATGTTTATTTCTATCTTCCTTCTGCAGACAACAGACCAGACAAAGAGGAGAGGTGGCCACAACACCACAAACAACCCGGACCTCACAGGCAAACATTCCCGAGGACTTCCAGGCTCTGTGGAACACCCCTCCCTCAAATCCCAGACCTTCCTCTCATAGGGTCACGCTGACTGCAGCTGTATCTGTGGACGAGCCATTTGCGAGTCGCAACCAACCCAATGCCCGACGTGTTTCACTGACAACTGACGATTCAGGCGGTCGACGAGGAACCTCCGAAGTTGTTCCGGTCGCTGCCACCAGATCGAGCCAGACTTCTCGCAGTCAGAGCGCTCCGAGACGTGTTTCAAGTAAAATCTTTGCAGTCGCCGATGTTCCAAATTCGAGAGCTTCATCTCGTGACTCGGGGGTGATTACTGCCGACGACGTCGAGTCGTCTCGAGTGACTTCCACGACCACGGAAGCGGAAGGCTCGGGCAGGAGGGCGGCGAGCATTTCTCGCGGTAGAATTGATCCCAACACTCAAGTCGATATAATCTCCATGACTCGCTCTAGTCCGCGAAGTGCTAAACTAGTTTCTGACTCTGCCCCCACCCAAGAGGTAGAATACTCCAGACAACCATCATTCAAAGCTTCCGTGAACACTGAAGACTTTTCTGACTCTGATACAGACTCCCTGACGAGCTCACGTTCTCTCTCCCGCAACTTGATAACTCAGTCGGAAAGTACTACAGCTAGACCGAGGGCCAGAGGCAATCCCAAACAGACTTCTTCTTGCTCCGACGAAGTCGATTCCAATTCTAATTCCGGATGCACCGAGAAACCACAACTGAGGTATACTATTTACTTCCATGAGAATGACATAAGATATTTCAAGTAGTAATTTGTAGTTGGGATGCTAATTGTTTCTACTTTTTGATGGCAGAGTTAGGCCGACAACAGCCTCACCCGATAGTCAAACCACTCCCGGCCCAGTCAGGTATGCCTATACTACAAACCCCTCTATGCTTTATGTAGCTGCGCATGTCAACTGCATCGCTCCACTGCAGTAGATGTCATTGCTTTTTATTCTTGTTGATGCATGAATGTGGCATTTGCTTCTAACTTGTAGTTGTTCATTTCACCATCACACAACAGACAAGCCATGAAGAAGAAGTGCCGCAATACTGTTAGTCACGTGAAGTGTAGCAGTAGACTCCTACTCGTGACTTCATCCGTAGCCAAAGATACACATACTTTATTTGCTACGTACAATTGCACCTCAGTCCTGTTCCACCAGAACAATCTCTTCTGCAATATTCCGTCTTACATCCTAGACACACTCTCCATAAATGTATCATCAACTTAATGCAACAGTGAGACCTTACAAAATTCTTTAATTTAAATAACTATATAATTTTATTCATAAAATAATGCTCATGTAAACTGGTTATTTGGGGGCAGATGACTATTTTTGGTTCTGCAAGCAATCTCTCAGCATTAACTGTCTTCAAACTAAAATTATTGAAAACTATTTAATAAAGCCACAATCAACAAGGGATCAACTGTTTCAATTGAAAAACATTATGGGGAAGCAACAAGAAATATCCAGTGATTTATTACTTCACTCTTTTCTCTCCTAATCCAACATACCTGGTTCACCTCGTTCTTATTGAGCTTTGTTTCCGATCAAAGCAGGGCAGAGCAGCACTTGTTATACCAGTCTCCAGGGATGCAAGTATTTGACCTCCTGAACCACCAAGAAAACAGTGCGATGACAGACAATGTTGTATTAAAATCGAAGGAGAATAAACAATTCTTCGATAGATGCTGAAATTACCAACAGCATATTTATCGAACCAATGAAAATCTAATTATAGACAAGAAACTGAGTGAAAGCAGATGATCTTAATGTTCCACCTCTCAAAACAACAATGGAGTCTTTGCAGTATTTACAATGATGCAGTTCGTGTAAACTGGCAACTAGATTTCTGTCTCTCAATTAGACCATTTTTGGAAATTATAATCCAGTCGTTGAATTCATAAAATTATATATTATACAAAACAGAACCAAGTGTGGAGAGGCCTGTTCCCTAGTTATAAAAGTTACACCTTTTAAAAAATGTCTATTTAACAATTAATTTCAAAATCTGTGTTAATTTTTGCCATTAGATCAAATCCAGATTTAGTTCTTATATTATATTATTTAGACTTAGCTTTTTTCAACGATGCATTTACATGAGTGTGTGAACTTCCTAGTGATCCAATTTACACTTACATATTACAATTAATAATGTTCGAAATACCTGGAACTGTATTTTACTGTGTACGTGCATTGTTATTGGGGCTCACACCAAGCACCATCACTTGGTGGGTCCAAACAGCAGATTGCAATTTGTCTGGAGTATGATTCCTAAGACAAAACAATGAATCAATTACAGCCCAAGGATGTTGGATAATTAGGGTGATTTGTGGAACATCAAGGTCATTTGCCCCTCTTAAATAAGAGAGAACAATCAAAAAGAAAGTTGCAGGGAAAGGAAAAGGGAAGGGCCATGGAAGACAGCCAAGACCTCCACAGGTTTCTGGACAGTGCTATGGCCCACAAAAAGAGCAACATACATGCTGTATGTGCTTTACTGCACCTTCATGCTAATCTCTTGATACGAGCTTCCACAAGTAAGATCTAAATTCAAGCCCTTCCATACTGCGATGACGAAGAAATGTTGAATTCACTTCCAACTTCCCTTCTAGACCGCTCTACAAACTAAAGGTCCATCCACAGTACTTCATAGCACATTGATATCTGTTACAACAAGCCTGGGAAGTGACATCCGATTTAAGTCCCATGACATCACAAATCACAAGCTGGGCTACAGGCCCTTCCATACTGCGGTGCAAGCTCCACTATGAAGTGGGTGTACATTTCTGACTTCAGTGTATCATCCATTCATCTCATGCGCCTGCATGTCACAAGCTTCCCCAGAGAGCATGCAGCTTGCCTGCAATGTCATCAACTAACAACATGCCTCCACATTCACACACATTCTCCTCGAAAGACAACAGCAACAAACTGGAACCTGCAGGTTTCATTCCTGGCCGAAGAAGTCAGACGGGCGGCATAATCGTCGCAAACACAAAAATTTGGTTCATAAAATGTCATCGCATAACTGTCGCATAGCATACTCATATTTGTGCGCCGGTTGGTTGTACATGCTGCCGCGAGCTTATAACCTGACATGACCTTGTCGGAAGAAAGTAATCTCATCTCTGTGCTTGCGGGCTATGCCAACATGATGTGAGTGGCCAGCATCGTCACCTAGCACGTTCGTATTTGTACGCTTGTCGGTTGCACATGCTGCCACGAACTTATAACCTCACGTGACTTTGTCAGAAGAAAGTAATCTTGGCTCTGTGCCTGCGGGCTATGACTCATGACAAGCAAGCGGCCGGCCCATAGCACTCTAAACAGCGCCAGTCCCATCACTTTCGCGAGTTGGCCTCGGAATGACGACATTCAATAAGCCACTGTACGAAGCGCTGATAGCCCCAGTTCGCCGACGTTAAAACATGTCCGACAGCTATTGGCGGAAACTTACGCAAGGCGCATTTCCCACTTCTGTGGAAACATAGCAACAGAGATCCATGCATGATGTTACGTACATGGTGTTCACAATTAACAAATACAAGAATTATACAGTGATCTTAATGAAGCAAATAATAATAAGAAAGCGCACAAGCATTCGGCAAATAATGATACAGTATATTTTAAAAAACTGTGGTTTTCTTCTTTGAACTTTAATAATCTTTCTTTCATGAATTTCAGGCTAAAAATATGCGACGATTATGCAAGGAAATACAGTAGTCGGTTCCTGGCCAAAGAAGTCAGACGGTCTGCCCTCCAAGTCGTACTTGATTCTTGGCCAAGGAAGCTAGACGGCCAGCACTCGGAGTGGTACGATGTCGGCTCGTAAAAGAACTCTTGTGTTACATTTGGTGAATTCAAGACAAAATTAATCTGTCACAGGTCACCTAATACAGTTCCAATTTTGCTGCTACGTGGCAGTGCAAGCGGATTATAGAAGTTGGGAAGCAGATCACCTAAATGACTCCAACTCAAAAGATAGCGAAAACCTAGTATAAGAAGAGATGAACAATATTAACTAAGATGTCTTGGTAGATGATACAATATGCACTAATTCACCCTGTAGACTGCGAAATAGAAAATTAGCAATGATATAAGGTTAAAAAATCACAATTATTGACTTAATTCATAAAATATTGTAATTGTGAGGAAAATGTAGCTACTATCACAGTATTTAGTTTCTCTTCAGTGTCTCTGTCCTATATTTTAGATCATTAATTTATTGAACCTTCTTTTATGTTATTTCTTTATTTTAAGTGGTTATTCTGTTTTTATTTAATTTATCTTATCACAGAATTTCAAAATTTTATGCATTATACTGGCTCAAATAATTTGAATTTTTAACCTTATTTTCATTTTGCCATAATTATTTATTTTCTACTCCTCGGAAAGCCACCAACGAGTAGGGTGATTATGCAGTGTGATTGAAAAGGTTTTGCAGAAACTGGAGTAGCCCATACAGGTTGAAATATGAACATACAGTACAGTCTATGTCACTGTCACCCTGGAGGTCCGCGATCGATTCCTGGCTATGCTCATCATTATCCATTCTCCGCTCCAGCAAGCCGGGTTCGAGTTTGCCCGGTCCTCCCACATATTGTGCTCCAATTTCCTCTGCCAATCTGCATCCATCCCTCTTGGCCAAGTGTCTCCAGATTTGCTTCTCCCAAATGTCCCGAGGCCTTCCCCTTGGTCTCTTACCTAGGATGACCTGGTCAAAATATAATCTTGGTGTTCTGTCAGGGACCATGCTAAGTTGCTAAGATATTAAATTTTGGTCTGACACTTCAAGTCCTGTTCTGAAATTCCCTTTCATTCAGCTGCTAATAATAACAAATACCTCCATCGGGCTCAGGCTGTTCTGTAAGTTCCTGCTGAATGTCTGAAGGAGCTCTGTTGACATCGGAGGAGAACTTAGTAGAATATGACTCACAAGCATTGTGCACAGCTTTTTGAATCACTCTGTATTCTCTGTCAAGAAATTCCCTGTGAATGTGTGTGGATTGTGGAGGCAGTGCTCTGAACAGAGGCTTGCATGGATACTGAGCATGAGTAGAATACTGTAAGATGAATGGATGTTAAAAGTCTTTAGATACTTGATAGCAGCTGGTAAAGTGTGTGTTGTGACCGGCAGAGCTCCAGCGAGGAACCGAGGAGGTGCTTCCTACACCGCGGCCGACGAGACGGTTAACCGCGGAACTCCTGCCTCCGTGAGGTGAGTCTGGTCTTTGTTACCTCTTTATCAAGTAAATGTTCCATTCCACCCTTCATCGCCATCTTCAACCTAAACCATCATTCATGTGAAACAAACACTCGATATCCCATGTGTGTTACTATCATCAGTCTGCATATTGGTAAATGGATAGGTACAATAAATGAGTCAGTCACCTCTAAAACAGGTGGGGATAGTGAGGTTTTCATTTCCAGAACCATTATTAAATGTATTCTGATATCCTGGGAAACATTGAACAACAGAAGGAAATGAATGTAACAGTAAATGATTTAAATAAAATCTACTTTTAAAACAATGCTGTGAAGGGAGTTTAACAACTTAAGAGAAACTACAAATAACTATTTCATTAACTATAGACTTTCTAATAAAAATTATATTTTGTTTTATTCATAGACAACAAACACTCCAAGAATATTGTATCAACTACAATAACACAGTTTGTTTACACAGTGCATTGCATTCTGTGTAGCCCTAGAAAATGTCCTTCATAGAAGAAAGTACAAGTACTGCTATCATATCATTGGCAGACCACATTGTTCTAAATGCTCGATTTGTCTACTTGACAGGTCCAGACCTACGCTGAAACCTTCAACAGCCATTGTATCGAAAGCCCAGGAGTTCATTGACATCTACAAGTACCCACCAAGCAGGTGAGTTGGTCCACCTCGTGGTGTAGCGGCTAGCGTTCAATACCCGGCTCTGTTTTGTAATTTAATTGTGGCGTGAGAGAAAAGTGAGGTGGGTTCGATTCGCATCTCAGCCATCCTGGAAGTGGTTTTCTGTGGTTTCTCAATTTTACTCCAGGCAAATGCCGGGATAGTTCCTAATTTAAGGCCATAGCCACTTCCTTCCCAATCCTCACCAGAATACATACCTACTACTACAAATACCACAATAATACAGGTTACTAGACAAATGACCACAATGTCCAAGCCCCTCAAATGAAACAACAACACAAGTCATCTGAAGCCATTCTCACAATCAACTTCCTAAATTCAAGATTTGAACATTCAACAGTAAAGTTAGAGCAACACCCCTAGGCCTTGGTTTGTGGCTGTCAGGTTATTACCCCTTAAATTACAGGACCTAAATCAGGGTGTCGAGTGATACGAGAAATGCGGGATATGCGGGAAATGTATGGGAATTTTAGCGACCCGGGAAAAATGCAGAATATATACGGGAGTTCCACATTTGATCCGGGAAATCTTGAAAAGTGTCATAATGCCCGACTTCTTAGCCTCCGAACAGTCGGTAGAGTCCTGCAGCTCGGCCTTCTATTTCGCCTGCGTACCGCGCCACCACCCGCATTTTGCGTCACCTCTGCTTAGGGCACTAAGCCAACATGTGATGCGATAGCGTCTGTTTTCCCTGGCCGCGTGCTGGCCGTAAACGGTACATTATTTGTGTTTGTAGCTTGTTATCCCGTCTGCGAGCGAGTTAAACTTTGTCGCGCACGCACATTCCTTACGCTACGAACTTAGCCATCACCCCTGTGGAAGTATCCTCCAAACAGGCAGTTACACACGTTAGAAAAACTTGATTTGCACTTCTAAGATTCATTTTTCAGTCATTCGGTATGCAAACTCTAGTCCCAGAGAGTTCTAAAATATATGGAAATTTGGTTGATTTTCATTCGGGAAATATGTGGGAATTTAAAAACAAGTCACCACTCGACACGATGTAAACTAAAGATATCTTCTCTACACGGTGGGTGAGTGGTCAGCGTGTCGGTCTACTAACCCCAAGCTTGCAGGTTTGCTCCTGGCCGTGGCAAGTGATTTTTGAAAGGCGCCAAAATTATGACACCATGTCATATGGTATTGGCATGTTAAAGAACCCATGTGAATTCAGTAGGCCGTGTTCATAATGGCAAAATTAATCTCGGGATTTTCCGCCAACACAAAGTTCCTAATTTCTCTACTAGAAAGCGCTATAGTGTCAAGGAGCTTAGATATCTAACCTCCTTAACTTTCATAGTGCTTCAAGGAACAACAAAATTCGACATGCAAGCTACCCTCTGGGCGCCAAATAACAAAGCTTCGTGCCTGAACATTTACAATTTTGAGGTAAAACTATGCTTTCCAGTCGGCCAACACAAAGTGTGCCCAATTACATTAGAAGGGATTTAAACACTCTAGCCTGAGACAAATATCTCAAAATAACACGCTTTGATGTGCAGAAAAGGAGGGGTATGGCTACTTAATTGGATGACATGTTCGATCGTCACGCGATCATCATCGGGTCCTGCTCTCTTTGGCTTAGTTAATGTACAATGATTATGTATTACACTTACGTACAAATATATGCATAATCTTTAGATTACAAAAGTTTGTAAAAACTTGTCAAACTTAAGATATTATTGCTCAGTTGGTCTGAGGCACTTCTATGGTATAGAGTTAGCGGCTTCGGTGGCGTAGTTAGTAGCATGCTGAACTACTGCGCTCAAGGTAGTGGGTTCAAACCCGGCCAAAGTTGTCGGATTATTTTAAGAGCGGAGGGGAAGTAAAGCCGGCAGGCCCATGTCATAGATTTATGGCATGAAAAAGATCCTTCACAGACTAAACTTGTGTGAAGCTAAATTTCTAGGTTAGATTTCGTTGGAGCGCTCTATCATAGTTCCAACGTTAACCACTAGGTTTCAGTGACATCTAGTAGTGAAAGTTGGAAGTACTTGAAATTGAATGGAACTTGTAGCTCACCCAATGGGTGTCCACTTGAAGCAGCTACAGCCTCTGGCGAGCCGAACATGTCCTAGGACACTCCCGGCACTAAAAGCCATATGCTAAATAAATAAATAAATAAATAAGTATAGAGTTGACTCTAGAGTATTGTACTGACAATAGGCCACAATAACAAGATAGTGTAGACGACATCATTCCTGAAGCTCGTCACAATAATAAGTCAATACATCACAGGTTAACACACTTGAACTACATTAATAATAACGCAACAACTATAGAAGTGCTTCTGACCAACTAAGCAATAATATGTAAGTTTGACAAGTTTTTACAAACTTTTGTTATCTAAAGATTATGCATACATTTGTACATAAGTTTAATACATAATCATTGTACATTAACTAAGCCAAAGTGAGCAGGATCAGATGATGATTGCGTGACGATCAAACATGTCATCCAATTAAGTAGCCCCTCCCCCCTTCTATTTGAACATAAAAGTGTGTTATTTATGTGATAACCAGTGCCCGGATAATTATCCGCTTAACTTTTCAGAAATATGTATTTATTGTGCTTAAAAGTGGAAAGTATATGATTAAGCTTTCAAAATATGTTCTTAGAGTTATATTTTATGTATGTCCCCCAGTTATTCGAAATATAGTTGAAACGTCCAGCTGCTTGAATGATCCATAATCCTGTCTACAGTACAAAATGTTCCCGCTTAATCGGCCGGGCCTTGCCTCAGATTCAGAATCCTACAATACTTACTGCAGATGCGCGATATGAAATCATGTACAGTATATGCTGTTTTCGGATTTCATTCTAAACAGCAGCAGAAAAGGTCACTTCAAAAACTTTCATAGCACACTGTCGATACTTACAAGTTTCGCCGACCACTGTAATTTCAAGTAAATATTCCTGTCACGGTAAGGATTAGTCGAGGCTTAATGAGACTGTTGACCCCAGCCCTCCCACCCCTGCTATACTTAATGACCAGGGAATTTCTGTCTTGAAATACTACTACAATACAGAGACAAGGGTGCATTCACGAAATGGAGAAGCAAATTACAGGAATTGCCAAGGGTGGAAAATGTGGGCAGCAGTCATCTAAGGGGTAGCCTACAAGAAGCCACCAAATATAGCAAATATGTGCTTATGAATAAATACGCCAGAATATGTAGTTATTTATAAAAACTGCAAAAATATGTCAATAAATAGAAAATATTTAGTTAAATAAAAAATATTTAAACACATAACTATTCGGGCCTTAACCCCTCAAGCCGGTTCGCCGTACACTGTACGTCCGCTGGACTCTACTCGTTCAGCCGGTTGGACGTACCACGAACGGCCGATGGAGGCGGAAGTTAGAATGCCTATTACACATGAACCACTGCTGCTTCGCGGGATCTTTTTTCACGTTATGAACCGAGAAGTTATGTACTTTCATGCCATCTCTGTTTCATAATTAGAACTAATACGAAGTTGGTCGATATCCGTTGCTTTTGACGACTGATATCGATCAGGGAAATAACATGAAACACGCAGTACTTAGTTTCAAGTTAGTTGCTTTAGAAGGTATCACAGTCTCTCCTGCCATCTCGAGAATGTTTTGTGAACTATGTCTAACTTGATAATTTTTGCCACTTATGAAGGGGAAGCACCGAAAGCAAATAATACGTAGATAATTTTTTTGCTTCATAGGCTAGAGGCTACTCAGTCGCAGGTACATAATTGCCGGGCTGTCTCATTCATTATCTTACGGGTGCATAGATTATTCGTTTGATAGATGGCAGTAGTGGAAGTGATGTACAGGGAGGTGATATTTTCGGTAGTGATACGGACTATGCACACAAAGCAAGATGTTATTGGTGAAGTGGCAGACAGCACTGATGAAGAAGAAATAGCTTCAGCTGTAATAACAACGACCGCTGTTCAGTGTTTGTGGCAAGAGGTTCACGGGTATGCCACGAACAGGAAAGCATTTCACGTCTGTTTTATATTTTTTTTATCTGTTTTTCGACGACAATGTGATTGAAGTAATTGTTTGAGAAACAAATATGTACGCGGCAGAATGTATAGTTGGCGCGCCCTTGAAACCAAGGTCGCGCGCCAGGAAGTGGGAGTCACTGAGAGGGGGCTACATTTGTGTGTTCTTGGGACTTGTAATGTTGATGGGGATAATTCAGAAACCTACCCTAAAGAGCTAATTCACCAGGGATGAATTTTTAGAGACCCCTATATTCCCTCAAGCAATGCCAATGGACAGGTTTGAACTAATATTGCGATATTAAATTTTGTTGACAATTCTACACGGGATACATACACGGGGCCTAAAAAGCTTTTCAAATTCAGCTTTTCCTGGAAATTTTACCCGAATATTATGTATATTATGTACATTGAGCATTATCATGTAAATATCTTGCTTTCATTGTAAATATACCTGAAACAAATACCAAAAGTGGAACTTATCAAATTATTATATTTTTGTAAATGTTGCGTGTGATCATGGACAACCCTGAAAAGCAGTCGTCACATATATTACCGAGAAACATTGGACATGATCTCGGTAAGTATTCCTAAAATTTTCATTACGTTATTTCGTAGATTTAACATTACTAATTTTTTACCTTGTTGGTGTCTAAACCTCTGCTGAGCTTCAATTTAAATACCGCTAGAGAAGTGAACACCTCCGGATTAAATAGCCGGCCTGACGGGTTAATGATAAATATCTCTTGTAATATTTCTCTCAGGTTAGGGTGTGTAAATACTTGTTTTCCCGCCTAATGTTTGTGTTGACCGACTGGAAAGCTTACCCATCGTCTGTCGTCTCTGCCCCAACAAATTATCCATTCCTATTTGGTGCTGCTATCTGTTAGTTGCGTGACGAACATCGTGTAATTTTGATATTGCGAAGCAACGAACCGTTCAACTATTGTTTAGAAGGCCGTGCAGCAAGTCGGCTGTACCTTGGCGATCACCAGAACTGTAGTAAACAAACATGGCGGATCGGATATTGACGGAGCTGTAGGGAAAGTTAAGAGAATGTTAAGTCGAGGGGTAGGGGTTAATAGAAATAGGCAACATTGAAGAATGGCTTCTATCACTTCAATAAAACTTTGTATCTCTCCAGGATGAGACCAATGTCTGCTTGTCGTATCTTATGGAGAGAATGGCTCACATTCCCACAACTCTCTGCAATAAATCTAAGCTACAAATTTTTTATGTACTTTAATCACAGAATATGAGGAGCTTATGAGGTAGCTTCAAATCCTGGGAGGAAGGCGATTGACAGGAAGCTGTAGGCTGCAATAAGGCGCTAGCTCTTCCTTCTGACATGCATGTGTCCCAATCCAGCAGTAGGGATGTATTTTATGGTTATTGCTGTTTCACCTTAAACTACACTCGTATTTTATTGATAAACGATGTGCTACTTAATTGATTTATTTGTGAACCACAGAGGAATATTTTCAACAATGGTTCATGCAAGTATTGTTTGGTGATGACTCCTTCATAATTTACAAGGACCTGCAATCTGTATTTATAAAGAAGAGATTTGCAACTAGCATTAAAGCTTGACAGGGCAACTTCATCAACAAGTACAGACTGTTCCGACAATACCCCACCATTAAAGTACTGCCAATCAATTTTTAGGAAAGTTTAGGCCTACATAACAAAGCAAAGCAACTTAGATTTTAACTAACTGTTACTGATATAAAAAAACATATCAAATAGTGCTAAGATCTTCTAATACCTTATCGCATAATTATATTATAAGTTGAGAGTCAATTACAACACGGCCGAGCCAAGAAGAAGAGCTCTTACCTATACGAGCACACTACCTTCCATTAAAATATTACAGACACCGTATCAATTGTAAACTGGCTTTAACTTCACGTCAGTAAGAGGTAAGAGCTCTTCTTCGCGGCTCTGGCCTTTTGTCATTTGACTCTCAACTTAAATGGAATAAGGTATAGATTACGCAACATATTTTAAGTGTAAAGTTGTCTAAGTTGCCGAGGATGTGTTATCGATTGACTCGAGACCTGTCCAGCGAATAAATTATGGATATTTGAATAAAGTATTGAGCCCGAGATGCTCATAGTCGATGCTATCGAGAGCGACTGCTCGTTAAAAATCCCTCAGTATGCCTTCCTTCAGAGGGGAAGTAAAGCTGGTGGACCCATGTCATAGATTGGCATGTAAAAGAACCTTCCACTAACTTAACTTGTGTCAAGCAAACTTTGTAGGTTAGGTTTGATTATGCTCTGAAGTTCCAACATTCGTCACCATGCGCTGGTTGTGATGACATCTACTAGTAGCAAAGTTCACAGCTAGGTGTAATTGACAGTAGCATTTGGTAGCGAAAGTAGAAAATACTTGAAATTATCGTCTGCAGTCCTTCCGCGAAAAAAAAAAACCAAACAGATAACACACACTAATACAGTCATCACAATTAACACCGGTTATCAGACAGATTCTACACATACCCGAAGTAAACGGGGCTACATGGCCGCGTTGTCGCAGCCCCTAAACTGAGGAACCAACCGAGAGTGACTGTATGGAACAATGCATTCATAGTAGCAATGAGCTTGCACAGATCAAACTTTACGATCCAGTAAATCATACAGGAGTTGTGAGGCAGCATATGAGAGACTCAGAAGGCCGTGGTCTAAGAACACATCCTATCCTCTCAGTGTGTGTGGTTCATTGGAAGGGCTGTTTACGACCGATGGTCCCTCGATACTCCTGCCTAACGGGTACAGTTAGAAGGAAAGTCTAAATATAAGTGTTTTAAAAGATATGCTAACATTGATTCCTATGTTATTAAGTACTTTATTTCACTATTAGAGATTTAGAGGTTGAGACTGGCCTCAATTTTTCAGTTATAGAAGCTTTCTTTCTTTTCTTTGATGATGGGGAGGTGACCTTGAAGTTGTTGTTCCTTTACTCCATGAAGTGGGCCATCACCAATAGCAAGTGTTTGTTCATGTTCCAGGCCAGACCCTGTGTACCCTCAGCCCACCCCAGACAAGACGGCCGCCAAGTGTCGCAAGGATGTGTGTCTCTTGCCAGACTGCAACTGTGGAGGAAAGGACATTCCAGGTACATCCATCTATCATGTAGACATTGCACTTTGGACACCAATATAATCCTGTAGGAACATCCAAGTAACGAACAGAAAGGAAGCCAGTATCACAGTGGATCTGATAACCTTGAAGTTAGATCTCTTAAACTGTGTGGTTTGTGCAATTTACATATGACAGTTGGGATTAAATTAGAAAAATCTGGCTATTGAGTAAGACTTGAAAGTGTGATCATAGTTGAGATTTGAAGTGAATCTCTTGCTGTCTGGGCACCCTTCGACTCTAAAGCCAATGCAGGCTTGCTCCACCCACAGCACATTTTCAATATTAAATGGAGAGGCACAGTTGCTGTAGGTTCTGGAATGACATGGAGACATCTTTGATTGCCTAGACAACACACGCACAGCCTTGAACTAGTCACATCTGTTGAGTAAGACTCGAAAAATAAATGCAGTCTGGATTTGAACCCAAATCTTGTGCTATCCAGGAAATGTGTCCAGAGAACAGGAGGTTGGGTTTAAGTCCTACTCAACAGACAGGACCGCTCCAATATCCTAAAGTCATTTCTACAGTATGCAGTAAAAATCAATCAAACATTATTGCTTGTCTTGTAATTGACAATATGCAATGAATACAGAAGAAAGCAGGTAAGAATAAGGACCACGAGATGAGTTCCAGCTCAGCGGGACACGGTGTGAGTAACGTGCTTACAGTTCAAGTGAAATAACGATTCTTGTTTTTACCAACAAATATACAACTACGGTGACTCTCATGTCAGAGTAGAGTTGGGACTTGCGAATTGTGCCTACCTTACTTTACTGGTAGCCAATAAAATAACTAGAAACGCCTCTTTACTACTCCTAGGGGGACACCAAGAGCCCGCTGATGAGCCAGCGAAACCCCACAAACTTACAAAAATTGCTGAGTTTTAATTCACTGGCCGTGAAGGGCAATATACAATCACAGAGTAGCTGGTCTCTAAAGACAGATGGCAGCCATCAATCGACGGCTTCGGTGGCGTAGTTGGTAGCTTCTATGCCCAAGATAGCGGGTTCAAACCCGGCCGAAGTCGTCGGATTTTTTAAGAGCGTTAAAAATCCCTCAATATGGCTTCCTATGGAGGGGAAGTAAAGCTGGACAGTGGGTCCATGTAATAGATTTATGGCATGTAAAAGAACCTTCCACTAACTACAATAATTGTGTGAAGCTAAAATTTGTAGGTTAGATTTGATTAATGCTCTATTAGTTCCAATGTTCACCGCATGGTGCCAGTTACAGTGACATCTAGTAATCAAGTTCACAGCTAGGTGTCGTTGACAGCATTTGGTAGCAAAAGTAGGAACTACTTGAAATTGATCGTCTGCAGTCCTTACCTGAATTACAGATAGCACACACTAATACAGCCATCACAATTAATACCGGTTATCAGACAGATTCTACAGACACCCAAAGTACACGGGGCTACATGACCACGATGTCGCAGCCCCTAAACTGAGGAACCAACCAACCATACTCGGAATAGTACAGTATTGTGATGTGTGGACAGAGGAGGGGTTCAGGCTTACCGAGAGTTTGGACTGTAATGATTTAGACATTTGTTTTAATTTTGGACTAGTACTTAGATATAACAGTATATAATTATGTTACATTCAGGTGCAGTTCACAACAAATTTGTCAATAATGTTACCATTGAGAACATAGGCCTCTGTTGTGTGAAGGAGCTTACTTACTGGACTCAACTAATGAAGTGAATTATTAAATGCAGCATCATGTAAACTTACTTAGGAGACATCCCGCCAGAGCAGATTCCGCAAATCGTGATGCTGACCTTCGACGATGCCGTCAATGACCTCAACAAGGGTCTGTACAGTGACCTGTTCGAGAAGGGCCGCACCAACCCGAATGGCTGCCCCATATCGGCGACATTTTACGTCTCTCACGAGTGGACAGACTACAGTCAGGTGCAAAACTTGTACGCAGATGGCCATGAGATGGCATCCCACTCCGTCTCGTAAGTTCACGAGGCAAACTGGTGTTCTTTGTTTATTTGTGTCTTGTTTTCTCCCTTTGAGCAAGTCTAGTGTCTTCACAATATCAAGTCCTGTCATTTGCTAAATGGCTCTTGTTCCTCTTTCAAATTTCGAGCTCTAAAATCTCTACCAGCCTGTACTAACCACAAAGATCAGAACAGATTCTCATAGTTTCAGTTTCTGAACTCGATTCTCGTTCCAGCGGTTTACCAAGTAGCTTGCTTGCCACGGTGGATGAGTGGTTATCGTGTCAGACTACCAACCCCAAGCTTGCAGGTTCGCTTCTGGGCGTGGTAAGCGATTTTTGAAAGGCGACAAAAATCACGGTACGCATGTCATACGTTGTTGGCATGTTAAAGAACCCATTTGAATTCAGTAGGCCGTGTTCATAATGGCAAAATTAATCTCGGAATTTTCCATCAACACGAAGTTCCTCATTTCTCTACTAGAAAGCGCTACAGTGTCAAGGAGCTTAGATATCCAACCTCCTTGACTTTCATAGTGCTTCAAGCAATGACATGCAAGCTGCCCTCTGGGTGTCAAATAAGAAAGCTTGCACCTGGAACCCGAGGCCATACGATATTATTATTATTACCTAGTAGCTTGCTCGGTGGATCAAAGATAGAGTTTGATCCTCAAGAGCAGGATAATTCCAATGCACATGTCAGCTACAGATCACCCAATAAAGTTCCAGTTTCTTTGCTTGATGGCACGGCAATGGAACTTCAAAATTTGGTCCTAGTTTGCCCTTAATAATATCTAAATCAAGCAGCTGAGACCTTACAATTATTATCTTCAATGTACAAAACTTCCTCAGGAAACACAGTTTCCAAATTATTATCTTAATTATGCAACCTGACAAACAATTACTGGCTGATGACCTAGATGTAATTCGGATATGGCACCTCTTAAATAGTGCAGTTCTTGCTTAAGCTCATAAAGCACGGGACCATACTCAGTTCTCCAGAGAAATGTGGTGGCGATAATTATCTTGTGGTCATCTCTCCGTTGTACCCATTGACAAGATGGGAAAATGAGAGAGTTCCAACCCCTCGAAAAATGAGAGGATTGAGAAAAGATAAGGGTCAATTAAAGTGAAAATAGACCTTGGATACTGTTGGATTCGGAAGAGAACAAGAGCCGCCAGGAAATAAGAAAGAAAGTAAGTAGAGTCAATGGCAGACACTCCTGTCGACCAAAATATTATGTGTACTCGAGTTTGAAGGTTGTTTGTGAAGTAACCAATAGACCTACATAAAATCCAATAACATCATCATTTTCGTCGTTCTATTTTACGTTAGTTCATGTAGGTTTGGAATTTTTAATTTATATTTTAATATTTTTTATCGCAGTTGGAACACCAAAAGTGCCCGTATTTAAGCGTGTTTCAACCATGCGTCACATTTAAGAATTATTATCTCACAAACCCGTCATCAGATCGAATCCAAATTTTAACACACTATACATTGGAATGTTGTATAAGTGGTTTATTAATTTCAAAATTTTGTGTGTCCAAGAAACAAAGTTGTTATCATTTTTGTAAGGTAACTTTTTCTCGGCTCGGGGGGGTTGAAAATGTAGTTCTTGGTCACGTTGTAATCCTTATACATCAAAAAGGTATGCTGTATGATTGTGAAATACGTAAATTAATTCACTTATTTTATATCGGTTTGTATTTGTACGGGGAATTAAGTCACCAGTTAGCCGCTCCGGTGAAAGCTGTACAGCATTGCCAAGATGGGCTCCATCACGCTTCATGGTGCGTCTTGCTCGGAAGTAATGGGCTCCTTATCAGCAACGCTGTACAGCATTTCCCGGAGCTGCTAGCTGGTAAACCATGTCTTTATTCCCTGTAGAAATACAAACGGATAAAAAATAAGTGAATTAATATACGTATTTCACAGTCATACAGCATAACCTTTTGATGTATAAGGATTACAACGCAACCAAGAACTACATTTTCCACCGACCCCGAGCCGAGAAAAAGTTACCTTACAAAAATGATAACTTTCATTCTTGAACACACAAAATTTTGAAATTAATAAGCCAGTTATACAACATTCCAATGTATATTGTGTTAAAATTTGGATTCGATCTGATGATGGGTTTGTGAGATAATAATTCTTAAATGGACGCATGGTTGAAACATGCTTAAAAACGGGCACTTTTTGTGTTTCAACTGCGATAAAAAATATTAAAATATAAATTAAAAATTCCAAACCTACATGAACTAACGTAGAATAGAACGACGAAAATGATGATGTTATTGGATTTTATGTTGGTCTATTGGTTACTTCACAAACAACCTTCAAACTCGAGTGCACATAATATTTTGGTCGACAGTAGTTGTGAACCCCAATAACATGACAGGACTTGTACTGTTCGACCTATACTTGCTCGGTCAGCTGCTGGATCTTGCTGCTACTGTGTCAATGTATTATTAATATGCTCTGCTTTAGCTTCAGCCAGTTCACTAACAAATCTGTCTTTTTCTCTTTTGTTTTTTGTCCTTCTTTCACCTTCCCCTGCCATTCCTCTCAAATAACACTGCTTTATTGTTTCACTTCTTGTACTTACAACCTGCCTCCCACAATTACCAATACAGGAGATTTCACGCCGGAAGAAATACCGCAACTTGTTCTGCTCACGTTCGACGACTCGGCCAATGACTTGAACAAGGGGCTTTACAGCGACCTGTTTGAGAAGGGGCGTAACAACCCCAACGGCTGCCCCATATCTGGGACCTTCTACGTGTCTCACGAGTGGACAGATTATAGTCACGTGCAGAACCTCTATTCTGGGGGCCACGAAATAGCATCACATTCCATCTCGTAAGTGTTTCAAGTAGCTAGTTGCTAAACTAACAATCCACTGACCTGTGACTTGACTTGCACGACCACGACAGACACGGAGCATCCTGCATGGTACAGGTTGGTGGTGGTAGTGAGAATATCCCCCTTTGGCTACAATTACAGCATTGTAGAAGGGAAAACAGAAGAGTTTCGATTCCTCAAATAGCAGGAAAAGAGAAGGGCTATGAAAGGCCCTTCCAACAGGATTGGAAGAGAACATGGGAGATGGACAGGACTCAGCAAACCACATCCTACAGGTCCCTGCGATCCCTTCTTCAACATCTTGCAAGTTGTACATTTTTTTTAGAAGCAAACTGTCTCTCAGTTTAATACAGTCGAGTCCCGAAAACTTGGCACTCGATAACCCGGCATTCCGGATAAATCTGCCACACCCTGGCAGGGCGAAAAAACTTACTCAGCCTCCTGAAAAGAGTTCCTGGATGTGCAGAAGCCGATGAAAATGATGTCGAACAGTGGTTCCAGAATGATACCGGGCAAGACATTATCTCCGATGCAGAAATTATTGCTGCTGTTACATTTAATGAAAAAATGCCGGAAAATGAGGGCTGCACCGTACAACCTCCTAAAATATCACATGTGGGACTAAAGGCTGTCAAAACCGCCCTTCAGTAATTTGAACAACAAGGTGCGTCCGTAATGGACTTGCTGGTCCTTCGTCGCAGCAAAGCGCAGAGCGCAGTGCGGAAGACAACAGGACATTACGCATTTCTTTAAAAAGTAGCCAGTTTTTTCAGTCGGCTAGTTAATTTTCATTATAGACAGCTTTATGCCTTCATAAAGTACTTTTCTGAGCTCTGTGTTATCGGGTAAATTACTGTACACTGTTTATTCATTAATTTTCATATTAGGGGGTTGATGACCTCGTAGTTCCGCTCCTTAAAACAACAGTAACTAAGTAACTAATTTTCATTTTCATGTCGTAAGTGCTTTATGCCTTTATAAAGTATGTGCTTGTCCTTTGTTTTAGGGTCGTATTCTCAAGCAAACAATACATACAAGTACAGTACTGTATTTTCTGAGGAAACACTCGTACTTATTCTTTTTAAGCCCATTCCCGATAACTCGGCCAGCCTTTGGTCCACATTAGGCCGAGTTTTCGGGACTCTACTGTACCATAAATATGCTGTCTGAAGACTGAACAAACTACCGAGGTCTTAAAACCAAAAGATCAGGACCAGTCAAGAAACTTGACCGGAATAATGGAACTATGTCATGAGTAAAGACATCACAGCCATCAGCCCCAATAACTTGCAAGTCAAAAGTACAGAATATATTTCTGTCCTTATACACCATTCCCCATCTTCATCCAACTTGTTCCACGTAACTTAGACCTGAGCATGGGCTCGTGAGACAGCAGTTCATTCAGTATCCAACCAAACTGTGCGTTCAGGCTTTCTGCAGAGAATGCTATTTTAACAGCAGCATTAAACATCTCGGTTGTTGGATGCACTTTTTTATTTTCTTCATTAGCCCTTTATCAAAATGTGCAGGAATGAGTTACCGTACATTCTCTACAATGTGTGAGCGGAGTGAAATGTATCAATTAGCCACAAGAAGAGAGGATGAATATGCTCACCGTGATCTCAAGAGGAACACCAGAACATTCTAAGTGCTTGCTGGAGAAGTTCAGACTGCAACCTGCTGCCGGCTCGTGTGCTAATGGTACAATCTCCTCAACAACCTCGTAAAAAGGAATCTCATTTATAAGAATAATTAAACTGCCAATCTGATGCACTACGATGTGTGTAAGTAACAACCTGCAACATACACTTATCAAACTAGCAAGCAATTTCTTTTACCAAGCTTGAGTCCCACGGGAGTTACCAGGATTCCTGTTCCATTTCGACAGATCAGGGACTTCTTGGAAACAAACAGGCAATCCCATTGGTATTCGCTGGGGAGTAATAATATTTTAATATCATAACATGTGAAAGTAAGAAATACTAACAATAGCTGTTGTTGTTGTTGTTGTTTGAGTCTTCAATCTTTTGACTGGTTTGATTCAGCTCTCCATGCTTCCCTGTCCTGAGCTAATCGTTTCATCTCTACAGAGCTACCACATCTTACAATCTGTTTAACATATTTCTAACCTTGGCCTACCCCTACAGGTCTTGTCCTTGACAGCTTGAAACAGGTAATTCTGCAGATAGGGAGCATTATAAAAAAATCTGTGCTCTAGTGTATTTGGCAAGAAGGAAATGGGTTCCTAGATCTAACTACCATACATTATACAGTGTAACCAAATCCGCCATATTCCTCCTGGCCAGTGTGACTAGGCTTATATACTACGTGCAGTCTTTATCAAGAATGGCAGGCCATGGTTTCAGGATGTACATTCCTATGCACAACAACCTGGCACTTTTCATGATCTCCATGAGCTCAGACTGTGATAATATCATATATTGGGAGGAATATGGCACAGCCAATCAGAATTAATCATCTACTCGGCCACACTATTTATTTTTCAACCTAGGATGGTGCCGCAAAGTCATGCAGCACGATTGGATTCCCCTCCCACAACAGCTCTCTAGCCAAGTGCATAGTGTTACTCAATTTCTACAGTCAGAGGTACTGTACTTAATGCAGCCAAATTTCACCACAAAATGAGCTGTCTGTAAGCGAAAACTCTATGAGTGATGATGTAATGCAGAAAATTTAAAGATGGCTGAATTGGATGCACGTGATAAACTTGGTCACTGGCAAAGATGCATTGAATTCAGTAGAGTTTATTTTATTCCGCCCTATTCAATACAATTCAAACACTTTGTTTATAGAAAACTAAGATACATGCTTCGGGAACGTATGGTCCCTTCTTCAGTCCTCATGGTGACCTAAATTTAACATTTGACATCATACAAGTTATCGATATAATCCTGGATAGAGTAACAATTAACATTCTAAAACTAATAATTCTATCAAAGAATATGCTATGTTATATGCCTCATCATCATCATCATCATTTCCCCTTATCCAGCTCCTGCCGGGTCGGGGTATTTATGGCACTTTTCCACTTTCCTCTTTCCTTCCACAATTCTTCTTCCACGATCTTGTCCCAGTCCAGATTCCTTTTTATCACGCTGTTCTTCACTGAATCGATCCACCTTGTTCTAGGTCTTCCCCTTGCTTTCTTACCCTTGCACTTCACCTCCAGCATCTGTCTTGGTATTCTATTTTCCTCCATCCTCTTTACATGTCCAAACCACCTTAGTTTATTCTTCTCAATTTTCTCATTTAGTTTTCCCATCCCAACTTCCTTCCTAACATCTTCATTCCTCACTCTGTCTTTCCTTGTCTTTCCTATCATACTTCGTAGGAATTTCATTTCACTGGCTTGGATTCTACTCTCTTGCCTGCTCGTCAGGGTCCAAGTCTCAGCTGCATAAGTTAATATGGGTACATAGTACATTTTATACATTACCTCCTTGCTTTTCCTTGGTACTTCCTTATCCCAAACAAGTTTTCTTACACTTTGGTAGAATGCATTGCTCTGCTGTACCCTCCTGCCAATCTCCATGTCCAACCTACCAGTTTGCATCAATTCACTTCCTAGGTATTTGAACGTGTCCACAATTTCCAAACTCTGACTTCCAATTTTCACAGTGCCCTTTCCTTGTCTTTCCCCTCTTGTCATCACCATGGTCTTGCTTTTCTCTATACTGATTTTCAGGCCATACTTCTGAATATTTTCGTTCAGTGCATCTAGTTGTTTTTGCACTTCTTCGGTGTTCCTTCCCCAGACCACAATATCATCTGCAAATAATAGTAACTTCATTTCTTTATGTCCATATGCTTCCTTTGTTTCCTTTACAATTTCATCCATTACCATTATGAATAAAAGAGGTGACAGCACACTCCCCTGTCTTAGTCCAGTCTTGTTCCTAAACCAATCTGTCTTTCCAACTGGGGTCAGTACCCTGCTAACACAATTGCTGTACATTGCTTGCACCATTTCCAACATTTCTCTTCCCAGTCTCTTCTTAACCATGGTTTCCCATACCTTCTCTCTGGGGACACTATCATATGCCTTTTCCAGATCTATGAAAGTCATGATCAAATCCTCTCCATATTCCCAGTTCTTTTCCATCACCTGCCTCAAGCTAAAGATTGGGTCCACTGTGGATCTTCCACTCCTGAAGCCATACTGTTCCTCTTGCAACTCTCCTTCCACCTTTCTTCTCATTCTTCTTTCTAATATCCTTTCCAGTATTTTTACTATCTGTGATATGAGGGTGATCCCTCTATAGTTATCATGTTATATGCCTATGTGTAAGAAAATAATTATTGTATTAAAAACAACATTGATACATGTGGCCTTGTGTAGCCTAGTTATATACATAGAGCACTGTAAATTTAAAAAATAGAGGACATATTAAAACATGGTTAAAATGATTCAGACAGTTCTATATTACAGACTTTTTGGTTTGGGACTGCGATTTGTCCGTTCATTGTGCAAAATGTAATAGTCCAAAATTGTGAATTCTTCTCTGGTATGGTGTTTTTCCAATATACACTGGCCCATTTTATAATTGGTGAATGGTGTGGATGCTGTTCAATTCGCGTGCGACACGGTGCCGATAGTATGCGTATTATGACGAATTTATGTTCCTGTAAGATTGAAAGAAGAAAGGAAAACTACATTAGGGTCGATATTCTTCGAAAGAAATGTAGGTAAAAAAAGAAAGAAAAAATTCCGGTAGGCATTCATTAGGCTAACTTACTCGTGGAATGATGAAACTGTGGCATCCAATTCTGCTGACTCAAAGAATGGAGACGTAGATGGGGGTGTGGAAGAAAACTGTTTTAGAATGTTAATTGTTACTCTATCCAGGATTATATCGATTTCTTGTATGATGTCAAATGTTAAATTTAGGTCACCATGAGGACTGAAGAAGGGACCATACGTTCCCGAAACATGTATCTTAGTTTTCTATAAACAAAGTGTTTGAATTGTATTGAATAGGGCGGAATAAAATAAACTCTACTGAATTCAATTTGCGTCAATACGGGCCAATATGAGCGATAAGAAGAAGATGAGAGATGTCGATTTCAAGGGCACTTGCAATGAGAAGTGTTTGGTGACCTTCCCATCAGCCTTGATACGGCTCACTGGTCGTCAGTACGAAGAATGTCTTAATCTTCATGGAGATTAGCTTATAGATAAGCATGCCAGTACCTAACCTTTGTCAATAAAACTTTTTTTTAAATTTATTCTGGTTTCAATTTTAGCCCCCATAATATAGCCACTGTAGACCAAACTATCTCACCATTCCTCAGTCTGATAAGGTGGAGTGTGAAAGTACCCCCAATAAATGCTGGTAGAAGCAATGCTAGGACGGTACCCACAGCAAAGACATAAGTTGGAAAGATCATTTGTATGCGTTAGTATAGATGCTGGAGCCATGAGAGATGAACTTGGCTCAAGGAGGTAGTTAATGATTTCAAGGCAAGAGGTGGCCACAAAGAAAACAAATTAAGAATTAATTCATGGATCACAAATCATTAAGAAAGTGAGCATCGGACAAAATGAACAGCAATTTCCGCCTGTACTTACTCTGCTGTACCAAGGTTCAAGAATTTAAGAAGCGGAACAAAAATGTATGTAAGTGAATTAGTGTGTCTTGTTTTTGTTTTACAGCTGCACTGCAGGAATATGACCAGACCGAGTTGACTGATCATGCATGTTGAGATTCTTTGACAGAAAGTGACTTACTACTACTCTTGTTAATCGAGTCAAATGAAACTCAGCTGGGCAACAGGCACTTTCATTGTTTGTGCTATGTCTCCTGAAAGGCTCATCTCCATTTGACTCAAACAACTCAAAGTGAAGTGTTTCCATTGCAAGTCCTAGACACAACGAGAGTCTTTTAAATGGTTAGAGTATTATTGCCTTGAGAAACATATCAAAATACATGCTTAACTGATACTGTAGTTGGAAATAAACAAAATTGTTACCTGTCAAAAGGTGTTCATTGAGAGACCAACCTATTTGGAAGGCTGAATTGTATTTGTTGATCCATATCTAAATACAAGGAAGTTTTGGAGCTATCACTGATAGTGGGTGTCGTCGACCCAACTCGTCTATATGGTTTGTACCCATCATACAATAAAAGCTAAAAAGCCTCAGTCAACAATATGGTCATACGTATCCAATGAATGGAATTTGTTCTGGCTTCCTACTACAGTTGGCTACCGTGCTGTACTCTGATAGATTACTGGGAATTGCTCTGACTGCAATTTAGACAAAAAAGCAAGGAAGCTTTTAGTTTAACGTGACTGTTAATCTCGTGGTGCAATCTAGGATATGGTGGATATCGAGTTAGAATGCTTTAAGAAACACTTCTGTTAATTATACGCCAAATCAATACTAACAGAAAACACACTTAAATGTCAACAATTTATAGACTACGGTATTTGAAGTGTACATGTTTTGAAACAACAATGGTTTCTTCTTCAGTACGATTAAGAGTAAAACTTATCCTAAAATAAACTTAAATTAAGAAACGGATACCGTATCCTTACAATTCGTTTTTTAAGAGAATAATTTTAATAAATCCATAAAAAAATACCTATGAAAATTTTTAAATAATCTTTGAAAAATATATACGAAATACTGATTTTATAGGCAATTATATGGTTAATCTTCTGAAAAATATATCTATGAAAATATTTGTAAATATTACTCTTCTGTTGATTTTCAGCGGAACAATAATAATTAATAATTTTATTCACAAGAGGAATATTTACAAAATTTTTCATAGATATATTTTTCAGAAGATTAACCATATAATTGCCTCTAAAATCAGTATTTCATATATATTTTTCAAAGATTATTTAAAAATTTTCATAGGTATATTTTTATGGATTTATTAAAATTATTTTCTTAAAAAACGAATTGTAAGGATATGGTATCCGTTTCTTAATTTAAGTTTATTTTAGGATAAGTTTTACTCTTAATTGTACTGAAGAAGAACCATTGTTGTTTCAAAACATGTACACTTCAAATACCATAGTCTATAAATTGTTGACATTTAAGTGTGTTTTCTGTTAGTATTGATTTGGCTTATAATTAACAGAAGTGGTCCTTAGGTATTCTGTCAATACGGATCCTAACAATTTGCTATTATGGCAATTTTTTTTGCTTTTTAGAATACTTTTCTAAATAAGCTTGCTTATATTGCTTATAGGCCTGTCACCCTGTTTTGACGGATGCAAATTTTTTCCCGTTTGTTGGCACTGGTTTTTCACAAATGTCTCAGTGTGTGAATATATGGAAGCTACAGGGGTATTGGTGGTGTGAGCATTTAGGGCAGAATTAATGCCTGTGCCTGTGCAAGGGTCAATATTGCTGCAATGACTGTGAGGAAAGCTATGACAAACTACCTCGCTTTTTACGCCTCATATCCACATAACCTACAGTGATGGTTTCTCAGCCTCTACGCTGAATTTAGCTACAAGAGCACAGGCAAAGAGGGAATTCAAGTTTTATTAACGACACCTGCTCGAGGCAATTGTACATTTTGCTTTAACTACCTGAACCATCACAATGTCTGAAGAAAAACAACTTGGCAATCCTTTCTGTTTTCTCTTTGCACTTTTCTGCTTGAGCCTACTGCTATATGATGCATTTCGTCACTGTCACATGAAATACCTACCCTCGATGTCTACACGTCTCTTGAGCAATGGTTTTCTGCACTAGGCATAGTTTTGGTGAGCAGTTCTCCCAGAAGAAATGGACTCGGGAAATCGGAGGCCAGAGGGAGATCTTGGCTGCTTATGGAGGAGTTAAGCTGGAGGATGTTAGAGGAATGAGAGCTCCGTTCTTAGCTGTAAGTATCTTGTGTGAGATGATAGGAATTGCCAGCTTCCTCTCTGGGTCAAAACGTAACATGGTTTTAATTGTGCAGGTCGGAGGTAACAAGATGTTCAAAATGCTCTACGACTCCAACTTCACCTACGACTCGTCCATGCCGGTGTACGAGAACCGTCCCCCCAGTTGGCCTTACACTTTGGACTATAAGATCTTCCACGACTGCATGATCCCCCCGTGTCCCACACGGTCGTACCCAGGTGAGACTGGACACCAGTAATCATTTGTATCTATGCTCTTGATCTTGTCTATCTGTTTGGACTGGACAAATTTTGATGCAGGTTTTGCAATTCTATCAAGTATTAGTCAAGATGTGTAAAAGTAGCGAACAGTAACAATTTAAGAGAAGCAAGCAAGGGCCCGAGCCCTTGGTATTGGGGTAGCACGCCTGCCTCTCACCTGAAGGCCTCGGGTTCGATTCCCGGTTCCATCAGAGATTTTAGAAACTGACGTGAGGGCTGGTACACAGTGCACTCAGCCTTGTGAGGATAACTGAGTAGCTGTCTGACAGTGAGGTAATGCCCCGGTCAGGAAAACCAAGATTAGCGGCCGAGGGGATCCGATGCGTCGCTTGGTGGGTGAAAGCCTTTCATGGGCTGTGGTTCTTTTACTTGTTCTTTTAAAGTTTAATAATCCAAACATTAACCGAGGAAGAGTCATGAAACAAGCACTAACTTAAGTGTTAAGTAAATACAATTTAATATTGAGAAGGTGCATCAAAAGAAACAATTTATTGTAAAATAGATTCTAAGTTATGAATAATTCCCATCATTGTGAAATACCAAAATGAATGACAAAACCTTTGTGTTAGGAATGCTTCAGCTAGAGGAATTATGTTAGACGTTTATTTGTTCTCTGTGCATCCTCCATCTAGTGGAGATACTGAGATTGTCTATCTATACAAGTGGCTTACCTTGCAGGAGTGTGGGAGGTCCCCATGGTCATGTGGCAGGACTTGAACGGTGGCCGCTGTTCGATGGGAGACGCGTGCAGTAACCCGCCAACAGCCGATGGGGTCTACAAGATGCTCATCAAGAACTTCGAACGTCACTACACGACAAACAGGTACTGCTTGTTGGTGCAGGCTTCAGTAAAATGTTGCTCTCAGTCTCACAGAAGCTACTAAGATATGAGTACTGTTAAAGGTGCTACTCAAGGGCCAGCTTTAAAGGTTTTACTGATGAGCGATAATATTTTACATTCTTAAATCTTCTTTTTCAAATTTTGAAAATTGGCAGACCTGGGTCAGTGCTGCTGTACTGCCTCAGTCAGGAAAGAAATGACAAACACCACCTTGCCAGAGCACGGCATTGGGTTTGTGAGTTTCCACCTCGGTGCATATCTGAGGATCCAACCTGCCTTTGATGACAAGTTCAATTGTTGTTGTTGTTATCTGTGCATTTCAAAGTCTGGGGAAAGGACAGCTCAATCCAGTTCTGCTAATCACTTTATTCCTTATTGGGCATTGTTATATCCCAGTTAGCCTATTGTTGGCCCAGGTTCCATTCCCACCTCCCCCCACTTCTACTCCAGGCAAATGCTGGGATAGCTCCTGAATTAAAGCGACAGACACCTCCTTCTCCAATCCTAGTCTCAATTACAAATGCATGCACTAACATAGCCATCACAATGACACAGGTTATCAGATAAATTCACATACATCCAAGTACACGGGGCTACATGATCACGATGTCAAGAACATCTTTAGTTGGAGCTAACATAAAAAGCCTGCAAGGATGAATGGTCTGTTGTGTGTGTGTTCCATGTTTATAATAAAAAGATAAAGACCAATGTTATGGGTTTTAAATTCCTTTTAACTATCGGGGTTTCAGAGATGGCGAAGGGCTGAGATTTTGCCCTGGTGGGGATCTTGAACATGTCAGTAAATCTAACACTGGTCTACACATTTGAGCACCTTCAAATAGTATCCTAAATGATTGCATCAGGATTCGATACCACAACCTCGGACACAGCAGGCATGATAAAGGCCAAAATTGAAAAGAAAGATCACGAGACTGTTGCCTTAAATGGTGGAGTTACGTTTGGTTGTCGAGGTAAGAAGTAGACCTAGAAGGTCTGCCCCATTGTGTTTATCTGAACATTTCAGCCACTGTCAGTCTTCCTATAGTGCAGGCCCTCCGCTCCGCTCTCCTCCCCGCGCCCGGCGGTGTCGTCATGCTATTGCACCATACCTTCAGTCGCGTGCTGGATGCGAGAACGTACAGGACAACATCACACCGACTACACGTGACCTTCAGGCTTGCAATGCTTTGTCCCACACTATAGTAATTCTTGTCTTGTTAACCCAGGCCCTGAACACAAATCATGAGGACATCAAGAATTTTTCAAGCTATTCTGAATTTATATGATCATAAAATATCAGGCAGTGCAAGGGAGAGCTTTTGTTCTCAAACAAGGGATTATTCGTAGAAATTTCCACTCCTTGGTTTGGATGTTTCATGAGTAATTGTAATGTTGCAGAGCCCCATTTGGCCTGTTCTACCACGCAGCCTGGTTCACGCAGGCTCACCACAAGGAGGGCTTCTTGGCCTTCCTGGATACCATTGTCAACATGCAGGATGTGTGGCTTGTGACCAACTGGCAGGCCATCCAGTGGGTGAGGGACCCAACGCCACTGTCCAGGATCACCAACTTCCAGCCGTTCCAGTGCAACTACCCTGTGAGTTTCACTTCATTTCTACAACAATTGGAGACTACAGCTCATCGTGTGATATAACAATAGCAAAATTTAACAAGATATTCAGTTAAGAACATATAGCCTACTTTCTCCTAAATGCATGGGTATTGTTATAACTCTTTGTCCTTTTCAAGGAGTATAATTGAATGTTGGTTGTAGTAGCTTGTTGAAATACAACGTGTTATACGGATATTAAACATGAATATGAGGTGCCCTTTGCTAGTGCTACCTCTGTAAAAAAATTCATTCAATTCGGTTTCACCGTGTTTGAATTGATATGGGGAATCGATTTGCACACATACATGGCCGCTCAGTAGTTCAGTCAAAAGATGCTTCCCACAAAAAGGTATGTTGTTGCAAAATATGGTAGAGATCAAATGATTAGGTTGGTCATAATTTGATTTAAGCTCTTTACATTTGGGTGGCCACAATTACGTTTCCGTCAAGATGGCGGCGATATAAATGATGACACTGAGGTACCCTTTGCTAGTGCTACCTCTGTACCAAATTTTGTTCAATTCGGTTTCACCGTGTTTGAATTGATAGGGGGAATCAATTTGCACAAATACATGGCCGCCATCCGCGAATTATTGGGCTGATGACCTTGTAGTTTGGCCAAATATTCCTCATCCATATAGGTATAACATTGCAAAATTTGGTAGATATCAGATTATTAGGTTGGTCGTAATTTGATTTAAGCTTTTAACATTTGGGTGGCCGCCAATACGTATTCGTCAAGATGGCGGGGACATAAAACATGACACTGAGGTGTCCTTTGCTAGTGCTACCTCTGTACCAAATTTTGTTCAATTCGGTTTCACCGTGTTTGAATTGATAGGGGGAATCGATTTGCACATATACATGGCTGCCATCCGCAAAGTATTGGGCTGATGATCTTGTTGTTTGATCAAAATATGCGTCCCACATAAATGTATGTTGTTGCAAAATTTGGTAGAGATCGGATCATTAGGTTAGTTGTAATTTGATTTAAGCTTTGAACATTTGGATGGCCGCCATTACGTTTCCGTCAAGATGGTGGCGATATAAAACATGACACTGAGGTGCCCTTTGCTAGTGCTACCTCAGTGCCAAATTTCGTTCAATTCGGTTTCACCTTGTTCGAATTGATAAGGGGGACAGACATTCAGAGTAAACACACACACAGACAGAGACACAATTTTTGGCCCTGTGTGTAGATCTCATAAGTCTACTTTCATTTTTTGCAAAAATCGAAAGTAGGCTAAAAATAGGCTTTGGTGGCGTAGTCAGTAGCACGCTGAACAGCTATGCCCAAAGATCGCGGGTTGTGTCGTCTCCCAAGCGTACAAATCACTTAATTTTGTAATGCGGGTATTAAAAGGCAGTAGAATTAGGAGATTTGGCCCTGGTGAGGCCAATCTCGGAATACGGCTCAGCGGTTTGGGACCCACATCAGGTAGGGCTCATCAATGAGCTGGAGACGGTACAAAGGAAGGCTGCTAAGTTTGTGCTCAACGATTTTAATCCTAGAAGTAGTGTAACTCGAATGATATGAAAATTAGGGTGGGAATCTCTGGAAGATAGGACGAAATCCAGACTATACGCTATGTTTAATACTTACACTAATCGGCCAGCAAACGTCTGGGAAATCCCACCTACCTGAGCAGGACAGACCAAGGTCCGAGCACAGATTACACATTATGGGAAATATTCTCTCATTAACCGTGGTATTGATAATGGGAACTCATTACCTGCCTCAGTCTCGGAGCCTTTCCCCAAACATATTGATGTGTCAATACTACGATGTAATTACTGTTGTGTTAGATGTTATTGTTGGTGATTTTCTGTATTTGTACAATTTGCCACCGGGGAATTACCCCCCTTTGCAAATATTATATAATAATAATAAACCCAGCCGAAGTCGTCACATTTTTAAAAGCTTTAAAATCCTTCAGTATTCCTTCCATCAGAAGGGAAGTAAAGCCAACGGGCCCACGTCATAGATTTATGGCATGCAAAAGAACCTACCACTACAATTGGTAGCTAAATTTGTAGGGTACTTTGTTAGTTCCAACATTCACCGCTTGAACTTGATGGGCAGCTTTCGGGCATTCAATTGAAATACCCTGCTATGGCCATTGGCTGCAATTCAAATATAAATCAAATGTTAAAATATGAATTTTTTTAGGTACCGGTACCTTGAATTAACTATATTTTACCATTGTCATGCAAATCCAATGGGGACAGGCTATCTCTGAATTTAGAAGGTCCCCAGCCATCACCCCACAGAAATACAGTGCATAATGAATTGCTCTGAATTCCAGGACCGTCCCAAGCGATGCAACAACCCCAAGGTGTGTAATCTGTGGCACAAATCCGGTGTGCGGTACATGAGGACATGCCAACCCTGCCCCGACATCTACCCCTGGACCGGAAAGACCGGCGTCAGAAACAGCCGAGTGGACAACGAAGTGTTTGAAGAATGAGTGATCAAGACTTTCTTATCAAGTTCATAGGCATGATAGTGTGAAAAACGTTTTGTTTTTAAGATGCATTCAAGTGTTCAATAACCCTCCCATCATTCCCAACAAATCTGATCGTCTTCCTGTTACTTGGTGGTGGGTTTTGGGGGAAAATTCTCGTCTTTATTTGATCCGCTTCATTGAACACGTTTGAGTGCAACTTAGCCCTCACTGTGATGGTACACCAAGGGCAAGATGTTTTTCTTGTTTTAAAAGACAAGACGCTTTGCAGCGGACACAGAAGCAGTGAGAGAGTCCCTCGGCCTCTTCTCTGTTCCTTTCACGAGCTGCAGAGATTGTCAACGGGGTGCAGGCACCTCAGTGGAGCACACAACTGCAGCTTCGACTTCACTATTCCTTTACCTTCAAAACAATCTATGTGATGATTTCACTGCTTCTGTTGTTGGTTTGTGCAGAATGAGTGTGTATGTGTGTGTGTGCCAACCAATTTATGGAGTTTTATTATTATTATTTATTAAGCCGATTTGCCATTTCCTTTTAATCCTTGATCTACCAATTGTTGTGAAGCAACCACTGTTATTGTAAATAATGCCCTACTTATGTAGAACAAACCATTCGTTGATGTTGCTGTAATACTCGTGAAACCAGTGAAACAAATTTAAATAAAATCAAGTGTTCTGTATAACATGATTCTTTTGTCAAGCTCCTTCCTAAATACTACACTTTGTAATCATGTAGCAATCAGTGGCGTACCGATTGGGGGTTTTAGGGTTTAAACCTCCCCCCGAGATATTTCCTTACTGGAATCGTTATATTGTCCAATCTATCACCTGTTTTACGCTACCGCTAGTCATCATCATCATCTTGCACAGTTTCCAGCCACTGGCAGGGCCTCCTCTCTTCTTCACGCTTTCTTCCACCCCCTACAGCCACCTGTCTCTTGGTCTCGTTCCTTCCCACTTCGTCTCGTGTACTCTCCTGGGTATCCTCTTCTCCTCCATTCGTTTTACATGTCCATACCATTTAAGTCTAGATTTCTCTATACCATCCTGTAATGGTTCCTCCTTCATTAATTCTCTGGTCCTCCCATTTCTTATTCTGTCCCTCTTTGTAGCTCCAATACTGCTTCTCACGAACCTCATCTCACTGGCCTGTATTTTTGCTCTTCTCTCTTCCTTTCATAACCCAGGTCTCCGAGGCATACGTCAGGATAGGGACACAGTACGTCCGATATATGATCTTTTTGCTGTTCTGAGGGACATCCTTGCTCCATAACATGCTTCTCACACTCCTTCGGAATGCTTCTGCCTGTTTCCCCCGCTCATTTATTTCTCTAACGTTTCTTCCATTATCTTGTATCAGGCTTCCCAAATACTTGAAACTCTCCACTTTCTTCAGCTGTTCCCCACCAATTGTTATTCCCGTTGTGGTTCTTTCCTTCTTCCTTGTTGTGATCACCATCTCACTCTTATTTATGCTAAATTTCATCCCATACCCATGTATTATTCCTTCCCACACGTCCAACTGTTCCTGTACCTCCTCCTCCTTGTTTCCCCAAATCATCAATCATCTGCAAACACCATTGCTTTCATCTTTCCTTCCCCAATTACTTGTGCCACTCAGGTCATTATGTCATCCATCACCACAATGAAAAGTAACGGTGACAGTGCACTTCCTTGTTTCAGGCCGTTTCTCTGTTCCAACCAGTCCGATCTCTCTCCTCCCACTTTCACACAGCTCACGCTTCCCTTGTACATCTCCTTTATCCTCCGTATAGTCCATTTTTCTACTCCTCTATCCTCCAGGGACTTCCATACTTTGTTTCTGCATACACTGTCATATGCTTTCTCAATGTCCAGGAAGGCCATCAGTAGATCCGTTCCATACTCATAGTGCTGTTCTAGTAACTGCCTTACAGCAAAAAATCAAATCCACTGTGGACCTTCCTGCTCTGAAGCCATGTTGTTCTTCCCTCATCCCTCCTTCTATCCTTGTCCTAATTCTCCTTTCCAAAACTTTCTCAAACATCTTTGCACAATGACTCATCAGTGTTATTCCCCGATAGTTTCTGCAATCTGTTCTACTACCTTTCTTGAAGATCGGGACAATTATTCCTTTTTTCCAGTCCTCTGGGGTCTTCCTATCCTTCCATGCTGTCTTCATCACTCGGTACAACCATTGTATCCCCACCTCTCCTGCTGCTCTCACCATTTCCACACTCAACTCATCCACACCCGGTGCCTTCCCTCCTTTCATCTTGTTCACTGCATCTTCCACTTCTTTCCATGTTAAGTCCTTTTCTGTTTGCAGTTCATCTTCCTCTTCCTCGATTTCTTCCTCCTCACCATCTTTTCCATTTGGGTTCAGAAGTTCTTCAAAATATTCTTTCCACATTTTCTTCAGTTCTTCCCTATTTTCTATCTCTTGTCCCCTTTTGTTCACCATTCTAACATAATCGGTAGGATCCTTCCGCCTCTTATTCTTTACCATCCCATACAGGACCTTTTTTGTACCTTCACTATCCTCCTCCATCATCTTTGTCCACTCTTCCATCCACTTTCTTCTCTCCTCAGCCACTACTCTCTTTGCCTCCTTCTTTCTTTCCTGGTACTCTTCCCTTGTCTCTACCGTCCTATTTTGATACCACCTCCTAAAGGCTCTATTCTTTTCCCTTACTATTTCTTTTGTCTTCTCATTCCACCATGGTGTTTCCTTCCACCTCTTCTTACTACTTGTCCTCCCACATAGTAATGGCAGTAGGAACACGGAGAGCAAGACATTATTTTTCTCTCACATAATATCAATATTATATAAGCAACCACGTAACTATGGTCATGATGATACCACTGCACCGTTTCAGTTTCAATATTTAGTTACTGTTTTCCATATTTTTAGATTTTTTTTTATTAAAAAAAAAAAAAAAAAAAAAAAAAGAGGTATAAAATAGTTTTCATTCAAAGAGAACGGTTATATATATATTTTTTTTTAAATATTAAACGAAATATAATTTTAATTATGATGATGACTGTCGTTTTAATGGGCGGAACAGCAAGGTCATCTGCCCCTTTAATAATGTACTCAATTACCCTGGTATATTAATGAACCCTCCCAGAAGGAAATCCTGCGTACGCCACTGGTAGCAACTACCATATTTCTTAGGATAATCGTCGCATATTTTTAGCCCGAAATTCACAGAAGAAAAGCAGGGTGCGCCGATTATACAAAGAATATTATAAGTTCAAGTTTAGTATATCATAATTTACTAATCCAGTGTATATGACTTTCAACTTCAACCTCACAGTATAATTTACTAATCCAGTGTATATGACTTTCAACTTCAACCTCACAGTATAATTTACTAATCCAGAGTATATGACTTTCAACTTCAACCTCACAGTATAATTTACTAATCCAGTGTATATGACTTTCAACTTCAACCTCACAGTATAATTTACTAATCCAGTGTATATGACTTTCAACTTCAACCTCACAGTATAATTTACTAATCCAGTGTATATGACTTTCAACTTCAACCTCACAGTATAATTTACTAATCCAGTGTATATGACTTTCAACTTCAACCTCACAGTATAATTTACTAATCCAGTGTATATGACTTTCAACTTCAACCTCACAGTATAATTTACTAATCCAGTGTATATGACTTTCAACTTCAACCTCACAGTATAATTTACTAATCCAGTGTATATGACTTTCAACTTCAACCTCACAGTATAATTTACTAATCCAGTGTATATGACTTTCAACTTCAACCTCACAGCATAATTTACTAATCCAGTGTATATGACTTTCAACTTCAACCTCACAGTATAATTTACTAATCCAGTGTATATGACTTTCAACTTCAACCTCACAGCATAATTTACTAATCCAGTGTATATGACTTTCAACTTCAACCTCACAGTATAATTTTTGTATTTTCTTATTGTGAACACCACGTGCGTAAAATCACGCACAGGTGTCTGTAGTCATGTTTCCTTGAAAATGGCTGAAGCTAGTGAGCGAACTAGGACTAGTAGAGCTTCGTACAATGGGATATTGAAGGCCAGCTCGTGGAAGCAATGGGTTTCACTCCCCTGGACTAGTGCCAGGTACAGCCGCTGTTTAGTGTGGGTCACAGCCTACAGGCCAGGTTATAAGCTCGCGGCAGTGTGTGAAACAGATTGATGCACAAGCTATATGGTAACTATGTTATGAAATTTTATACCGGTAATTGAAAAGTAGGGTGCAATGATTATGTCAGGAAACACGGTAATACTGATTTCCAATAATGGACATTTTCCACTGAAATAGGCAATGTCCTTACAGCAGCATCCCTAGCGGCTTGGTCTTATAGAATAGTAGCTTGGTGAGGTGTACCATACCAACTGATGAGCCCAATGGTACACTGGCTTGGCCTAACCAGATAAATCTCTCAAAGTTTTAAAAGTTTAAGGTGCAGAATGAAACTCATATCGCCTTTCACTTGAGGTGCAGTATTCCAAAACTTATTAAACTCATACGAACTCTTACTTGAGGTGCAGAATGAAACTCATACCACCTTTCACTTGAGGTGGAGTATTCCAAAACTTATTAAGCTCATACGAACTCTTACTTGAGGTGCAGAATGAAACTCATACCACCTTTCACTTGAGGTGGAGTATTCCAAAACTTATTAAGCTCATACGAACTCTTACTTGAGGTGCAGAATGAAACTCATACCACCTTTCACTTGAGGTGGAGTATTCCAAAACTTATTCAACTCATACGAACTCTTACTTGAGGTGCAGAATGAAACTCATACCATTACAATTACTTGAAATCCAATAACAGTTAACAAATCCATACACGTTGAAGCACAACTTATCAGAATGAGTTAAATGGAGCATCTCCCTCATTCTTGACTTCTTTAACGTGGCCAAGGATAGACCACGGATTGTGCACTTATCTCCCCAAGTATCCCTGATCTAAGCCGAAACAGTCTTCTGCTCGAAAACACACCGATTCTGATAATTTGGAAGGGGGGTGGAGTATGGAGCATTCTTCTCATTCATAGTTTCACAAGTTGATTTCACACATACTGGTAACACTTTATTTAAACAGCTCACTTTTTATAGACTATGAAGTCCTCAACCAGATCCTCTGGGCATTCCCAGCTCAAATAAATTTAGTAAGGGGGTCAAACGATCGGTACTTTACGCAATACAATTACATGAAACAAAAAGAAGCATGAACCCTAAACTGAATTCAAATTCCCGACTCTCATCAAAACAATGTAAATATAGTTATAAATAAGAATAAAATGTTCCGTTCTCCTAAATACAAAACTACACAGAAACAAAATCCCCAAGAATACAAAACCACTTAAACAAATAACAACACGATTTCCCCTCATACATGTACGCTCTCCGGTTGGTGAAGGAGATACAGCATCAGTTTATCAACAACGGATTGTTGAGGCGCTTATATGTTCAGAAATTACAATTAAAACGTAAGTTACCTTGTGTTATATCGTCGGTACTATCTTTTTACGGCCACATATCACAATGTGTGTCAGGTTCTTGTATCTGTCAATAGATGTCAGGGCTTCATTTTTCTATGTATTCATGTGTCGTCCTTTTAATTGTCACAATACAATATTCACACCATCAATTTTCTCTCATCTTCATTTCCCGGTTCCAGCGAATCACGGACCAGCATACTTCTCTGTCTCCACCACTCTCGTCCCTCTTCCACTTGTACCGGGGTACGGCGATAGGAGACACGGACTTCAATCACGTTCTCGCTATCACCCTGTACCGCCTAGGTAACGCAGGTCAGAACGACCTTAGAGTGGTGGTCTAGAACTTATCCAGAGGGTGGGTTTTACTGCTGGATGTCCCTCCCAAATAATGGTCATGTTTAAAAACAAATAACAAAACAAATGTATTCTTCAATTAGGGGGTTTACACAGGGATCTTGGGGCACACGTAATAAAGACACTTAGGGCCTAGAGAAAATAGTGGGAGGAACCCCTTAGTGCTGGTTACTATGGGCAATGCAAACCCAAAAGGAAATGTGCTAAATACCAAAATAAATATCAAGGCTCTGGAGAGCGGGAGCAAGAAAGTAGGAACTGCCAACGAGGCACAAGCGGGCGGGAACACGTGACCAGAGACGCCACTGATGCTAAGTTATAGCTTGGGCACGAGCTTGCAAATCAAAGGCGAATTTAAATTGAAATGCCCGGGAGGGCTTACTGAGCTCCAAATGGCTCGTAAAATGAAATGAAACATTGCAGGCAAAGCAATGAAAAAGCATGAAGCTATAGGCCTAAAACAATGTGCCACGAGACACTGAACAATGGCCAAATCAGCTATCGACAATGTAGGGTTATGCCGATAATAATTACGTTAGAATCCCCATCCAAAATAATACAGCTTTGTATTTCACAGATCATAGTTGTCTTTACTAACATTAGAATAATAAATCCCTAACCGCAAAATAGTTATGGTGGCGTCCTTTCTTGATACTTAGAAATCACGTGGTCATCCACTAAGGCAAGTTCGATGTAATAGTTAATGCAATAATTTGCCCAAGCTCAAAATATAATAGTAGGAAACACAGCTTGGCGTATATAATAATATCCAGTGCGGATATTGAAGATAACTCAATTTAGAAAAGGTAGACCCTGTTGTTTGGGCTACCGCGTGGTATCACCGTTACAAGTTCAAAATGTCTAAGGACACAAGGCATCTTATACGCGCACTGATGCAAACAAATTATTAATCTAGAAAAACTCCATCGGGAGAGAACGGCTAAATAACTCAAGCATATATAAATAGTTTTCCACAAGCAGCATAAGCCACGGCGAAATTGGCCAGGGTCCGAAGACTCCAAGCGTTAAATTTTGCTTCCCAGCACAACCGTCTAGTTCAAATGTTCGGAGACGAAAAGATAGCGTCTGTTGGACACATGAGCTCATATTGGCTCTCGTGCTTGCGCACACAGATTGGCCAATCAGGAGGCGGCAGTTTTACCGCGCGGCGAGTAGATAGAAGGCCACTGGAATGTTCGGGAATGTTCTCGCAACGTCTCGCTGCTTGCGTGGCCGGAAATACACGTTGTTTGGCAGAGGAGGGGACGGCGGGAGTTTGAAATATTTGAAATGCAGAGTTCAAGAGCCCTCCTTCCGGGCAAGCAGCCAGGGAAGGGGGAGGGGTAGGGACAAAACATTGTGTTGGTCGAAACGACTGGCACAGTCTTCCCCTCTGCCATCAAAGAAATGGGGAGGAAAGGGGGTTAAGTTGACAGGGGAGCATGCCCTGCGACTCACTCATTTGACCTTGCAGCAGTCAATGCACAGTCACACTCGTGCAGTTCTTTCGAATTGTCACTCCTCTTGAACCACTTCCCCGGTGTCGTGATGAACAGCAATGTCACCACCAATGGACCAGTCCAGTACCGGTACTCAGAACGTCCAGCTAGGTAATGATGATGATAATTGTTGTTTTAAGGGGCCTAACATCTAGGTTATCGGCCCCTAATGATCTGGGTGATAGCGAAAATGAGAATGAAATGGAAACCAGAATGAAAATTATGTGAGACGGAAAATACGTACAAAGAGAAACTCAGATGGAAACAACTCACAATATGGTCTTACAAAAGGGAATTTAGAACGAAAAGATTCACAAAAAGAATAGATTGAAAAAGACCCACAAAACGTAGGCTAGATTCAAAATACGTACAAAATGCAATGTAGCGTCGAAATACTTACAGAATGCAACTGAAATTCAAAATACTTACAAAATGCAAATGAGAGCGAAAATATGTACAAAATGCAATTGAGGTTCAAAATACTTACAAAATGCAATTGAAATTGAAAATACACAATGCAATTCAGATTGAAATATCCCAGTTCCAATCCAAATTATTCACAAAGGGCAATTGAAATTCAAAATACTTACAAAATGCAATTGAAATTGAAAATGCTTACAAAATGTACGGTAGATTCAAACGACTCATGTGGATTGACAATACTTACAAAATGCAATTTAGATTGAAAATACTTGACAAAATGTAATTTAGATTCAAAATACCCACAAAATGCAATTGAGAATCAAAATATGTGCAAAATGCCCACCAAACAAAATGCAATTTAGATTAAAAGTTCGTGCGAAATGCGGTTTTGGTTGAAAATACTTACAAAATGCAATTGAAATTCAAAATACTCACTAAAAGGCCCGTCTACCTGCATTGAAAGACTTACTAAAAAGCAATTTAGATTGTCAATCTTTACAAAATGCAATTAAGGTTGAAAACAATCGCAAGATGTAATTTAGATCGAAAAAACGTACAAAATGCAAGGTAGATCAAAAATGCCTTAAGAAATCGATAAAAGGGAATTTAGATACACGGTGAACCAAGTAACAAACACAGTGCGGGAATCTTAAAGAGAAAAGGAAATATAAGGAAAATAGGAGAGGAGAGGGGAGAGAGGAGAGGGTCCGCCCCAAAGGTAAGGGACAAAAGGGGAAAACGGACCCAGCTCAGGAATCCCTCGTGGTCGCCAACTCCCGAACTCACCAGCCGTGAGCCCCTGAGGGTGTAGCATTATCTAGGGTGCACCAGAAGTGGTGGGGCTACATACACCCTGCCTCCTTAAGGGCCTTGAGCATAAGGCAGGAGGTAAAAGGAAAAGAAATAGATGGCTGACCCCTCACAGAAGGAGGGTATCAGGAAAGATGAGACAAGGGCCAATTAAGGCGGGAAAGTGAAAGACTCCCTAGGCCTCGGATAACCTAATACCGTCAGGTTCGGAAGAGAACAAGAGTTGACCAAGGGAGGTCGACAGGAAAGAAGACTGAGAGAAGCCCGGCACAAGTATGTGGAAGCAATGCCGGACTCAGCTGGGGTCCCATGGTCGCCAACCCACGCCCCACTATATGTGAGCCCCTGGGGGGTCCAGCTAGGTAAGGACGACCAGGTAAGTGTCACCATCAGAACCGCCAGCAGCCATCAAGTTCCACCACCAGAAGATGAAAATCGTCGGGGCCGACAGTGACCCTAGCCTCAGGTCTCTGCCCCCATTGGGATACACCCTTACTGGACCACAGCTGAAACAAATCCAGACAGCAGCAGCGGACCGTCCACACACAGGAACTGGCTCGACAGGACAGGCCGAGCCGAAACTTTTCCTGCCATATAGCAGGACACTTCACTAGACGATGTAGGGGAGGGGTCAATGCACATGTGACCACACGAAGAACACTCGGGGGATATTCACTTTATTTGAGGAGGACTTAGCACACCTTGTGCTCATAGTGACGAAGCACTCTCTCAGATCACGAGAGGTTTCAATTTATGCAGATTGAAGCACACGCACCGCTTGAGAAGTTATCAGTTAAGCTTTAACTTTTAAAATGATTTAGACACCAGAAGTTACAGGACAACCAACAAGAATCATTAAGATTAATTTACTCTTAGCAAACACCAAAGGGGAGAGAAGGAACCCAATTAAACTTGTCTGAAGGACCATATCCACTGTCCCAACCAAAATCCTGAATTTCACATTCTAATTCAACAGAAAATTTGCGGATGCGTCACGTACACGAGAAACCTCCCATAGGGACAGGGTGACTCTGCTCTCATAATTAGTGCGACCAACACAGGGTCAACATAGCGCAAGTGCCTGCCGGGTAGTCAGATAGTACAGTTATTTACATTTACAGTAAGGCGTTTCAAACGCACCGACAACAAGTATGGCTCTTACTCTAAGAGACCGCCTACAATGGGCCAAGAAAACCAAGCAGCACCTATAAGGTAATAAGATTTCAAAACTGAACCTGTAGAACAATAAAATTTCAAAATCACACCTGTAAAACAATAAACTTTTTCAAAACGGAAGGCAAACTCTGAATTTCTACTCCAACAACCAACTAACCAGGACCTCTCTTCAAATGCAGCACTCGTACACTGTTGTCATAGCAACCACACGCAGGCAGACGGCTTCACACAAAACATTCACTCAACGTTTCTCAGAAACTCGCACCATCACCAAATGCAGCAATCACTCTAGTTCACAAAACCCATCGCTACCAACTTCACACAAGCACTAAATTGCACAGCCGAGCAAACTCAGGCCACACTACTCCTTCACAGCAAGTTACTTCCAAGCGCCACCGAGCAGACTCCGGCAACACCAACCACTCGTCCATCAGGACCGACTGAAGATTAAAACCAATTTCCCCCCAATAAAAGAAACTTCGAGTCTAACCGACTCCTCGAAACTGCACCGTCCAAACACAGGAAATTCCTTTTCAACTCCAGTCGTCATGACTAAGTTCACGCACGGTTCACCACAGAAAGCTTACTACGATCCCTCAACAATCAAACTTTACAAATTCCGAAAGAGTGTGGAAGTCGTCTCTCGGAAGGTCTGGATCATCTGCCACTTGACCCAATGACAAGAATACTAAATCTACCCAAATTATGTACCAGCATGCCAATACTCACACAATGGAGCAAGATCATGGGGCACACATACTCAACGAGGATTAAAACACCATAAAAGGCGACAGGTAATTCACCATCCTGCAACTGACCATCTCAGGGTCCACAAAAATCAGGGAATCAACCATCCTGAACCACTTCATAACCTCAGGGCATTGACCATCCTGGGCTACCATGCACAAGAGGGAATGCACCTTCCTGCAATTACTCAATAAAACCACAGCTGGCAAACCACAATACCGTAAACTTCAACTCAGGGAAACAGCATCCTAGCAAAGCTAACTATTTACAACAACAGAGGGAATTCACCTTCCTGAAACTCAGAACTCAGGGAAACACCATCCTGAAAACTTCAAATAATGCAGGGAAACAAAGTCCTGAAATAAAATTCCTACCGCAACTATCTGTAGACATACAAAACAGAACCTGGTACCAACATAGCAGATCGAACGCGTCGACAGGCACCAACACAAAACTGAAATAAAGGCCTATGACACACACTACAAATTGCTCCAGCCACAAGGCGACTCCAACAAGTCACATGACAGAAGGGGACGAACTAGCTCGACACATGACACATAAGGAATACTTCCTCCTGCCGAGCGTTGACGTAAGGAACATCACAGGCCAGTCAACCAAGGAGAAGACACCATGTCACCAGAGGACGCCGGGGTACCAACGGAGACAGGCACCAACTCGAGGAAGCACAAGGCAATGTCCATGGAATACAAGAAAACCCTAAAAATAAAAGCAACAGCAACTACCATTCACACACGAGGTCCCAGCACGTTCTTCTACAGCAACTCCATAACCAATAAATTCGAAAAACACCTGAAATAAAATTTTCAAAACTCAGCTCAACTGGTCACCGACTGAAAATGAAAAGGGTCCGACCAAAGAATTTCAAAACTAACAGGAACTCGCTCCGATTCTGCATACAACAGGAACAGCATACTAGCAAAACGTTGCAGCAACTCCTGAACACGTCGTGTCAGGTTCGCCCACACCAAAATTCACGGGGCTCATTGAAAGAAATCCAAAATCCTGAAATAAAATAAATTTCGAGCTATCCACTATACTCACAATTGACAATCACAACGCAGATCCTATCTCTGCTTTCCCACGTAACTATATAATCAAAGGCTAACTGACTTGCCCTCAACACTCTCTCGACACACACAGCTCTCAGGTCAATCGACAGCACTTGAATACAGCAGAAGTTAACAAAATCTGGTCAGTCACTCACAGGTACTGACACGGCAGCAGTACTAACCTAAATAAAGAATTTCATCAACAGCTAATTCGAAGCCACCAACTACACACAACACAACTCGTTCATACAGCACACAGCTAAAGCTGAAATATTAAAATTTGGAAATGCACGCAGCAACTGACATCAAAATGTCACCGACACAGTTGGCAACCTTGTGCCACATCATCACAGCACTCACACTGCAGTCGCACTCTTGGCGCTCCATAGCTAACGTGAACATGACCTCACAGGCACAGGTTATCAGAAATCGATATATACAATTTTCAAAATAGCAGGTTCACACTTCACGATTTCAAATTTAGCACAGATACCACTGGCAGGTGTACCATCGTACACTAATAATTCACTTTCACGTTCCCTGAAAATTCACATAAAAAGTCACAGCAAGACAATAAGGACAGTACTACTTCCAAAAGATACTACAGGATCAAACTCAACTACTGTCTACAGCTACGTTAGTAGAAACAGGTGTACCACTACACAAATGTTGGCCTCGAAAAATGCGGATTAACACCGATAAACTTTCCATAAATTAAAAAGAATAATAACTTCAACAACTTGGCACACAGCCTGAACGTTTAACCATAACTTGACAACACATCTCAAACATTACTTGACTTGAAATTCGGCAACACGGCCAGAAAATTTCACTTGAACCTTCAAATGGGCACCATGGCCAGAAAACATTTAGCACACAATGGCTTCACTTGACTTGACAATTAGCTTTAACTCAAAACACGGCAACACTGCAACTTGGCTACACTGCCAGAAATAATAATTAGCAACTTGGCTTACTGCCAGAAATAATTAAGCATATAGCTTCACTTGGCATACTGCCAGTAATAATAGACTCGACAATTAAAGCTCGACCAACTGCCAGAAGCATTAACAATGACTTACAAGTCAACACTGCCAACAATAAGCTTTCAAAATTTCAAAGATACACGGTCGGAAAATCACTAAATTTCAGCAGAAGAACTTTTGCACTATCACACTGAGTGCATCAAACAGCACCACACGGCTGAGGAAACTCCAGAACAAATTACAACCGAAACACGGGGAGTTTGAGCGCTACACTTATCATACTGATGCAGAAACTTGGCGCAACAAATTACAGGTTAACTCAACACTACTGTACATAACTGAACTTACCACGGCGAGGTCTTCTGCAGCAACACAGCGAACAGAGACAAGGAGGAGGAGCAGCAACACCAGAGCTCACCGAGCCCTAGGGAGTTCACCATTTTCAACTCATCACAGTTGATGAAAACGGCATCACAACATTTGCTTCATAACTTGTGGCACTCCAAATCGCACAAGGCCATGAAAAATACCAGAAAACAGACAGAGATTAGAATAATGCACACAGCATACTTCCCAAAAAACATCACAGGTTCCTAACTTGGCTGAATTTAACTTAACATGAAGTTACATGCCCCAATACAAAAAGACATGACTAAAAAAACCAGCCAAAACGGGGGGGACTAGCAGCGGCTTTCGAAACCATGCTCTGCTAGCACTTACTGTCGCTTCATAACCGATAATGTGGGCATAACGCTGCAGCGGTCAGAATGACCGTGAAGTGGTGGTCTGGAACTTATCCAGAGGGTGGCGTTTACTGCTGGTGTCCCTCCCAAATAATGGTCATGTTTAAAAACAAATAACAAAACAAATGTATTCTTCAATTAGGGGGTTTACACAGGGATCTTGGGGCACACGTAATAAAGACACTTAGGACCTAGAGAAAATAGAGGGAGGAACCCCTTAGTGCTGGTTACTATGGGCAATGCAAGCCCAAAAGGAAATGTGCTAAATACCAAAATAAATATCAAGGCTATGGAGAGCGGGAGCAAGAAAGTAGGAACTGCCACCGAAGGCACAAGTGGGCGGGAACACGTGACCAGAAACGCCACTGATGCTACGTTATAGCTCGGGCACGAGCTTCCAAATCAAAGGCGAATTTAAATTGAAATGCCCGGGAGGGCTTACTGAGCTCCAAATGGCTCGTAAAATGAAATGAAACATTGCAGGCAAAGCAATGAAAAAGCATGAAGCTATAGGCCTAAAACAATGTGCCACGAGACACTGAACAATGGCCAAATCAGCTATCGACAATGTAGGGTTATGCCGATAATAATTACGTTAGAATCCCCATCCAAAATAATACAGCTTTGTATTTCACAGATCATAGTTGTCTTTCCTAACATTAGAATAATAAATCCCTAACCGCAAAATAGTTATGGTGGCGTCCTTTCTTGATACTTAAAAATCACGTGGTCATCCACTAAGGCAAGTTCGATGTAATAGTTAATGCAATAATTTGCCCAAGCTCAAAATATAATAGTAGGAAACACAGCTTGGCGTATATAATAATATCCAGTGCGGATATTGAAGATAACTCAATTTAGAAAAGGTAGACCCTGTTGTTTGGGCTACCGCGTGGTATCACCGTTACAAGTTCAAAATGTCTAAGGACACAAGGCATCTTATACGCGCACTGATGCAAACAAATTATTAATCTAGAAAAACTCCATCGGGAGAGAACGGCTAAATAACTCAAGCATATATAAATAGTTTTCCACAGTACCTTTGTCCACAAGCGACATAAGCCACGGCGAAATCGGCCAGGGTCTGAGGACTCCTGGCCATGCTTTCAGTAAGCGTTAAATTTTGCTTCCCAGCACAACCGTCTAGTTCAAATGTTCGGAGACGAAAAGATAGCGTCTGTTGGACGCACGAGCTCATATTGGCTCTCGCGCATGCGCACACAGATTGACCAATCAGGAGGCGGCAGTTTTACCGCGCGGCGAGTAGATAGAAGGCCACTGGAATGTTTGGGAATGTTCTCGCAACGTCTCGCTGCTTGCGTGGCCGGAAGTACACGTTGTATGGCAGAGGAGGGGACGGCGGGAGTTTGAAATATTTGAAATACAGAGTTCAAGAGCCCTCCTTCCGGGCAAGCAGCCAGGGAAGGGGGAGGGGTAGGGACAAAACATTGTGTCGGTCGAAACGACTGGCACACCACTTTCACTCCTCTTTTCTCAATGCTCTCCCTCACTGCATCCAGATGACCTCGTAGTTCCACCCCTTAAAACAACAATAACTAACACCTCATCCTCGGCCTTCCCGTTACTTCCTCAGTAAATAATCGCTTTGGGACTCTGTCTTCTCCCATATGTCCATACCATTTGTCTTGTAACTTTGGGAATCCTTTTTCTTCCCTAATTTCCTTGTTTCTGATTTCGTCTCTGCGAGTCTTTCCAATTATACCTCTAAGGAACTTCATCTCTGCTGCCTGGATTCTACTTTCCTCCTGTTTAGTTGTTGTCTACGTGCCTGCTGCATACGTCAATATAGGCGTGTAATATGTTAAATACAGGTTTTTTTACATTTCTCAGGAACTTCCTGGTTCCATACCAGACCCCTCACACTCAGGTAAAACCCATTTAATTGTTGGATCCTCTTACCAATTTCCTCACTTATCCCTCCAACATCCGTGAGGACACTCCCTAAGTATTTAAAGCTTTTCATAACTTCTAATGGCTTTCCATTCACTGCTATATTCCCCCAACCATCTCGCACCATACACTCGGATAAATCCTGTAAACACCTAGGAATAAAACTCAAGAAAGATACAGAAACGACAATAAACTGACTCCTCCAGTTCCAAAAGTCGCCATGTGAACAAAGTTACATTGTTTTGAGCTACTGGCACACGGAACTGGAAGACCCAAGTGCAGTCCATGGATTAACAGGAAGGGCAAAGCAAGGAGGATTATAACAAAGAGTCCTGTTACAGTTATATAATATTTTATTATAAATTCTTCCTTCAGCCTTGAGACTACTATTTACAACTAGCAGCACGCCGGAGAGAGAGAGAGAGAGATACCCCACAGCACAGGACGCATTAAGTACGTTGCTGCTGGACATAGCACCTACTGTAAGTACAAACACACTTGCTCCAAGCAACTGCTGGGAATGTGCCAAGACTAGTAAAACAAACACACACCACTGGGATTTCAAAAGTACAAGTTGCATGTTTCACATAGCTCTGCTAGGCAGTGCAAGCAGAATGTCAAAATTGGAAAGTAGATCTCCTAAATGGCTCCAACTAAAAAGGTAGCTGAAGCCATTGCTATTTTTGTTATTATTATTATTATTATTGCTATTATTAATATTGCAATTTGGACCAACAGAACTTTGCACTAATCCTACCTCATAAACTCAATTCAGTCTTGCTCCTCTGAACGCCCACTCGTAAGGCACATTCATAACCAGTCGTGAAAAACATATGCACTTTGTAAAAAAAAAAAAAAAAAATGCCGGCCCTGTTTTGTTGGGGTAGCACGCCTACCACTCACCAAGATGCCCCAGGTTTGATTCCCGGCTCCATAAGGGATTTTAGAAACTGACATGAGGGCTGGAATAGGGTGTACTCAGCCTTGTGAGGACAATTGAGTGGCAGCGCCCCGGTTAGGAAAGTCAAGTGGACCTGCTGCACCACCCTGCAATCTAGTAGGTCAGAACCCTTCATGGGCTGCCGTGCCACGGGAGAGTTTATTGCTAAAATATGTGGCAAAACAGTCCAAATGTGCATTTTAATTACACCCGAGGTAACATAAAAATTACAACTCTTCAATAAAATTAAAATAATACATTAAAATATACAGTGAAATCCTGATTTAAAAAATCTCGTGATGTTTGCCTGCAACTAACCTTCATTTCGATTGTTTCCAGGCTCAGACTCTGTAAATTAGGCTTCAGTTTAACGTTTTGACATTACAACACAAGTATATTGGGCCACCTAGTTAATACCGTAATTACTCGGCTATAAGACCCCCCCCCCTTTTTTTCTAAATTTTTAGTTCCGAAATTGAGGGGGGTTACTATAGATGCGTACTTCGCAAAAAAACATTATTTAGGGAATGGGAGAGAGGAAAAATAAGCTATTTTCTTTTGATGCTACAGAGTACGATATAATCTAATCAAAACATACGAAGTTTACATCTTTAATCAGCCCATTATAAGACTGCCATAACCTCACTCCCCCCCCAATGACTTACACTACTATCCCTTGCTAAGCAAAAAATTACAGTCAGTCTGAAAGACTAGACGTTATATCATTTCAAATGACGCATGCTACAAATGCTACACATGTTAGAAAGGCTCAGGAGGGCTTCGAGCAAAGCGAGAAGCCCCAGGATTCTTTCAACAGACTCCATTACCCATTAACTTAGGCTTCCCGCGCGGGCACCTCGTTAAGTGTCACCCTGTAATTTGCTCCGACATACTGCACACCTCTTTAGGAGTCACCCTGTATTGTTATCTGGCATCTTGTACACCTCTTTAGGAGTCACCCTGTATTCTTCTCTGCCATCTTGTACACCTGTTTAGGAGTCACCCTGTATTCTTATCTGGCATCTTGTATATCTCTTTAGGAGTCACCCTGTATTCTTATCTGGCATCTTGTATATCTCTTTAGGAGTCACCCTGTATTGTTATCTGGCATCTTCTACACCTCTTTAGGAGTCACCCTGTATTCTTCTCTGCCATCTTGTACACCTGTTTAAGAGTCACCTTGTATTCTTATCTGGCATCTTGTATATCTCTTTAGGAGTCACCCTGTATTGTTATCTGGCATCTTGTACACCTCTTTAGGAGTCACCCTGTATTCTTCTCTGCCATCTTGTACACCTGTTTAGGAGTCACCTTGTATTCTTATCTGGCATCTTGTACACCTGTTTAGGAGTCACCCTGTATTCTTCTCTGCCATCTTGTACACCTCTTTAGGAGTCACCCTGTATTCTTCTCTGCCATCTTGTACACCTGTTTAGGAGTCACCTTGTATTCTTATCTGGCATCTTGTACACCTCTTTAGGAGTCACCCTGTATTCCTCTCTGCCATCTTGTACACCTCTTTAGGAGTCACCCTGTATTCTTATCTGGCATCTTGTATATCTCTTTAGGAGTCACCCTGTATTGTTATCTGGCATCTTCTACACCTCTTTAGGAGTCACCCTGTATTCTTCTCTGCCATCTTGTACACCTGTTTAAGAGTCACCTTGTATTCTTATCTGGCATCTTGTATATCTCTTTAGGAGTCACCCTGTATTGTTATCTGGCATCTTGTACACCTCTTTAGGAGTCACCCTGTATTCTTCTCTGCCATCTTGTACACCTGTTTAGGAGTCACCTTGTATTCTTATCTGGCATCTTGTACACCTGTTTAGGAGTCACCCTGTATTCTTCTCTGCCATCTTGTACACCTCTTTAGGAGTCACCCTGTATTCTTCTCTGCCATCTTGTACACCTGTTTAGGAGTCACCTTGTATTCTTATCTGGCATCTTGTATATCTCTTTAGGAGTCACCCTGTATTGTTATCTGGCATCTTGCACTGTATTTTGCTCTGACATCCTGCACACCTCTTTAGGAGGCACCTGTATTCTTGTGTTCGCTTCGCTCATAGCCTCAGGTCGCTCGACGCCGCAGGACTCTTTCAACAGACTCCAATAACCATTAGCTTCTGCTTCCCGCGCGGCTGCATGACGTCACTTCCGTCTCCGTCTCCGTAACGCATAACGTTGGACCCAAGCATAACGACGAAGTCGACAAGATCATTTGAAATGATAAAATCTTAGTACCAAAGAAATAGAATGGAATGGACCAAGTATCAGACATGGAAATGCAAACTTTATTTTTATTTGAACACAGGGAGGGAGAATGCAGGATCACTTCTCAGTCATCATCATCATCATCTTGCACAGTTTCCAGCCACTGGCCGGGTCTGTTTGGAACACAAGCCTCTCCAACGTCTTCTGTCTTCCCACCATCTCTCAGCCTCCACCCTTGTCCAGTCTTCTCCTCTCTTCTTCCACTTTCTTCCACCCCCTTCAGCCACCTGTCCCTCGGTCTCTTTCCTTCCCACTTCGTCTCGTGTACTCTCCTGGGTATCCTCTTCTCCTCCATTCGTTTTACATGTCCATACCATCTAAGTCTAGATTTCTCTATACCATCCAGTAATGGTTCCTCCTTCATTAATTCTCTGGTCCTCTCATTTCTTATTCTGTCCATCTTTGTAGCTACAATACTGCTTCTCAAGAACCTCATCTCCCTGGCCTGTATTTTGCTCTTCTCCCTTCCTTTCATAACCCAGGTCTCCGAGGCATACGTCAGGATAGGGACATAGTACGTCCGATATATGATCTTTTTGCTGTTCTGAGGGACATCCTTGCTCCATAACATGCTTCTCACACTCCTCCGAAATGCTTCTGCCTGCCTCCCCCGCTCATTTATTTCTCTATCGTTTCTTCCATTCTCTTGTATCAGGCTTCCCAGATACTTGAAACTCTCCACTTTCTTCAGCTGTTCCCCACCAATTGTTATTCCCATTGTGGTTCTTTCCTTCTTCCTTGTTGTGATCACCATCTCACTCTTATTTATGCTAAATTTCATCCCATATCCTTGTATTATTCCTTCCCACACGTCCAACTGTTCCTGTACCTCCTCCTCCTTGTTTCCCCAAATCATCAAATCATCTGCAAACACCATTGCTTTCATCTTTCCTTCCCCAAACGTTTCACAGACACAAACGCCGATGGTTATTGCAACAAATGAAATGTTTAAAATAAAACAAAGGAGAAAGTATATGAAGACATGGAATTACTTAAAATCTCTGAAGACGACATTAAGGACAGAGAACAATTTAGAAATAAAATCAGAAACACGAAAATTGTACAAGTTTCAAGGAAAGATACATCAGGGAAAAAATGGACAGAGGAAAGGAAGAAAAAGCACAGTGAACTAATGAAGAGGTTTTGGGAAGAAAAGAAGAGAGGAAAAGGAAGTGAAGCTGTGATTGGCTCAAGTTCTCACGCTCTCCTGAAGGGGAATAATCGGAAATAATAATAATAAAACTAAGGGGACTGTCGTAAACACAATCGAATCGCAACATAAATAATGCAGGCAAGATGAAACCATAACTTTAATTGGCTGATGGCGCTTCTACTCGGCCAATAGTGTGGCATCTTCTATTGGATATCGGGTGAAGCCCATTGGCTACACAATTCGATATCCTGCCCAATCACGTCATATCGTCTGAATAACAAACTAGGCTAATTTACCGAAACAAGAAAAATATTTTTGTCATAAAAGAGAATGAATTTCAGTTGTAATTATAATTTTTTAAAGAATTCGTCAACTTCCAAGAATGTTGTATTTTGACTCTCAATAATTAAGGAGGGGGTACTATAAGCGATATCCTAGATTTTTTATTTTGGAACTCGAGAATTAAGGGGGGGGGGGTACTATAGGCGAGGGGGTCTTATAGCCGAGTAAATATGGTACATTTATTTTTCATGATACTACTTTACTACATGTTTCAGGCCACAATGACTCTTCCTCAGCTAGGAAATGTTGTACTATACATTAAAAGATACCAAATTCAAATAGGAACATCTTATGTTACTATGTTAAAACTAATCACAGAATCATCATCATCCTTGACCAACTCCATTACATCACAGAATATAAACATAGTTATTTATGCATTCAAGTCGAACATTAACTTCATTATAAACTTGTTGAAGATTACTTTGATATGCTTTGAAAATAAATTCATAGACAATATTTTGTTTCTTGGTCAAACATTAAAAAGTCAAATTCTAATTCCAGTTTTGTTTCCTTATTAGACGTCTTTGATTTACTGGCTTAGAAGTTCTTGTTTATAAAAACACTGTGTTTAAAGAGATTACCATCACATGTTTGTTATAACAACGGTGAAAGGCTAAAATTGGGCAAATAACACTTATGCTGCGTATGTTGGGAGATATAAGATATAACTATCGAGTAAGGCTGGAAAATTAAACTAGTCGGGATTCAAGTCGAATCTCCAGCCAAGAATGTGTGGTATTGTATGCATCAAAACTGTCAAAATAAGCATAAAAGGAGATTTCAAGGTTTACTCACCAGGATGCTTGCTCCACATTGCATGGAGTAGGGAGGTTGTCACCCCATTACATTTCATTCATTTTCATTTGAGACTGTCTTGCCTTTCAGTGTGCAGTCTAATCTGCAAGTCTGCTCCATGATCCCCTATTAGCGGTTAGCACTGCGGCTTACTTCTGCTTCTCCTACCCTCCACAACCAAACTAACGTCTCTCCTCCCCAATTCTTCTCACATGCGCTTCGGTGGCATAGCTGGTAGCATGCTCAGCTTCTATGCCCAAGATCGTGGGTTCAAATCCGGCCGAAGTCGTCGATTTTTTAAGAGCGCTAAAAATCCCTCAGTATGCCTTCCTTCAGAGGGGAAATAAAGCCAGCGGTCCCATGAACTTATGGCATGAAAAAGAACGTTCCACTAACTACACTTGTGGAAGCTAAAATTTTTAGGTTAGTTTGATAACGCTATATTAGTTCCAACGTTCGCTTCCAGGTGCTGACTGCGATGCCATTTAGTAGCCACGTCCAAAGCTAGGTGTCGTGGATGGTAGCATTTGGTAGCAAACGTAGGAACTACTTGAAAAAATTAATCATCTGCAGTCCTTCTACCTGAATCACAGATAACACACACTAATACGGCCATCACAATTAACACCGGTTATCAGAGAGATTCTACACACACCCAAAGTACACGGGGCTACATGACCGTGTTGTTGCAGCCCCTAAACTGAGGAACCAACCAATCTCTCCATCCCCATTCTTTTCACATGACCCCACCATCTGAATCGACTCGTTTGAACAGCTTCATTTGTAACTTGGCGTGTACCTCGTACCATTGCTCCCATCTATCTGCACCAGCTACACTCATATGAGTTGAGGCTCGTTCTCGCAATGGCATTGCTGTCATCAAATGTCACAGCATTCGCTGCCATGGGAGTTACCTGTTCACACGATAGGTACAGAAGTTTGGGCTTTCGTGGCATTTCCGCGCAACATGGTGGACGTTGTTTGTGCCGTTGCCAGTGTTGTCGGAGAATTGACAGCTCTGGAGGAGAGAACATGTAAGAAGAAGGAGAAAGCAGTGTGGATGAGAAAACGGATACTCTGCAGAGGAAAACTAGGTGTATCTGGAAACACTACAGTGAGAATTGGCATTGGAAGATTCTCGATCATTGAGCAATAATTTCTAGGAATCGACGAGAAGGAACTCTTAAGAAAGGGATATTGCTGATAGTGTTCCAGAAACTGAAGAATATCAAACGCAGCCATAATATAATTACACACAATACACGTGGTCGAGTGATGCAATGTCACGACACGACTGGCACAAACCTGTTCTCATGACGACATTGCTTGTGGAAGTTCACGTTAGTATTATGACAGCGATGATGCCGCGGTGTCGTATATAAAAACTTTTGAATACGTGACACCACTGCCACGGCACTGTGACGGTGAAATCAAAAACTGTTCCGACAATGACACTGCGACATTTCATGTCGTATTTAAACACAAATTGTGCTAAATGTTCCCAGTGTGTACTAGACAGTGTCTTGGTGAGGTGTGCTTTAACCAACTGAAGAGCCCAATTGCACACCGGGGCGAAACACTGTCATTTTGTTGAGTTATGCCGGAACATTTAGCACAATTTGTGTTTAAATATATAATGGCTCAATGGACAATACATATATTTTTCTTTTGAAAATTATATATTTCATGTCGTGACATCAGTGCTGTTGTGAGAACGAGCCTTTACCTCTAGCATGTTTATCAGATATCCTGAATCTACTCAGCTCTCACTTCCATACAGCAAGGTCAGTCTAAATACTGAGCGATGTAGGGAGAGTTTCGTCGGTACACTAACTTCTTTCTTGCAGAATACTGTAGATTGCACCAAGAACTCGCTGCATTGGCTTTTCTACAAGTAGACTCCATTCCCTTCCCCATACTGTGACCATCCTGGGAGAACCCACAGCCCAAGCAGCCTACTTAAAATGGTCTACCTGCTCCAATTTAGTTCCTCCTACCTGGCATTCTATTTTCTTGTGTTTCATCCCTACCGACATAACCTTTGTCTTTGAAATGCTGATCTTAATATCATACTCCCTACATTGCTGTTCAATTACTAACATCTTAGCTTGTGAGCTATCAATGGAGTCGGTCATTACAACCAGGTTGTCAGAATAAACCATACTTTCTACCTAATCGAATCCCACCCAGTCAGTAAATGGTCCACATATAACATAAACAGTAGTGGTGAGAGGTTACAGCCTTGTCTCACTCCTGTAACAACCTTGAAACAAGAACTCATCCTACCATCTGATTGCCTGTAGCAGCCGTCCCCGACACCATAATCCCTCAGACTGCTAAGCATCTTTTTCCCGGGTCCACCATTACAATGTGTTTGGGTCTTCAGTCTTTTGACTAGTTTGATGCAGCTCTCCATACCTTCCTGTCCTGAGCGAAACGTATCATCTCTACATAGCCACCACAACCCTACATCCACGGCAATCTGTTTAACATATTCTAACCTTGGTCTACCCCTACAGTTCTTGTCCTCAACCCTTCCTTCCATAACTAAATTTCCTATACCAGGGTGTCTTAGCATGTGTCCTACCAACCTATCTCTTATCTGACTTGCCACGGTGGGTGAGTGGTTATTGTGTCGGACTACCAACCCCAAGCTTGCAGGTTTGCTCCTGGCCGTGGTAAGTTATTTTTTAAAGGCAAAAAAAAAAAATCTCGGCACGCATGTCATGCATGCATTGTTGGCACGATAAAAAAAAAAAGATACGAGCCTTACAGTAGTCGCATATGATGTCTAACATCTGACATGTTATCCTACTCGTATACTACACAGCTTGGACATTCTTAAAATGTTAATTTACACTCCATTTTCATACTGGTACTATGATGAATGTATAGATTGAATTGGAGATATGCTACTGTCACACTTGTGGCGCAGCGGTCCAGCTGTTAGTCTCTCACCAAGGTAGGCCAAGTTTGATTCCCGGTCAATACATGTGAGATTTTCGAATTGAAATGCCATGTCCTGTGGTTCGCATTCCACGAAAAAGGGAGGTACCGTGGATCATGATCGTGAGATTAACGGTCACGCAAAACTACAAGCTTCCTTCCTTAATAATTCATAATAACAAAGTGACACACAACGTCGACTGTACTCTCAAATACTGTGAGTACACTCCTCATTATTCTCAAGACTCTCATACAATTCATCGTAAACAATCAAAACATGCCTTCCTACAATCATGAAATGACCCAGTCTCAGCTTTTATTCCACTCATATAACAACATTCTGTTATGCATTTAATATTTGACTAGCCCACTCAACCACAGCTTGACAATAATGCTGCTTACTTAAATGTCATTTGTCGTCTTTGTCCTACCCCATATGATGTTCAACCTTGAACGTGAAGCTTCATAAACTGCTCAATGACAAATGAAAGTCGGTGAAACATTTGCCACTGTGCCCGTCAAACCAGTGCCTGCTAAATGCACTACCTACTGTAATACCATAATATTCTCGCGCTACAGAGCACACACTGCCTTGTTTCCAATACACACATTTTCAATTGTTATTGTAAAAGGGAATGTTTTACAGATATTGTAGTTTATAATACGGAACTCATTTTATTAGATGATTTGCAGCTTCCACCAGCACTAGCCTAAATAAAGAATACGATATGGATCAACTAGATTAATAGACGCGACACCGCTCATAACCTTAAATTCCTTATAAACAGGTCCTCTTGATTCACAGACCAACACGTAATTTCATATGGATTCTGTTAAAATGAGTCATATTGATATGATAAATATCGTTTAAAATGATAATCTGGTAGCTGGATCAATCGATCGGGCGGGCAGTGCATACTTCCGTTTTCCACCACTGCCAGCTAGTACACTTCCGTCCGATTGATCGAGCGGGCAGTGCATACTTCCGTTGTCCACCACTGCCAGCTAGTACACTTCCGTTTGATCGATCGAGCGGGCAGTGCATACTTCCATTGGATTCACTACTGCCAGCTCGATCGTTCCGATCCACTTCCGTCCTCAATTTTCAAAATCACTCCCACAAAACTATCCAGCAACCGAGCGGAAAGATGTTACACATCAAAAACCCATTTGAATTCAGTATGCTGTGTACATAATCACAAAATTAATTAATCTCGGGATTTTCCGCCAACACAAAGTTCCTCCTTTCTCTACTAGAAAGCGCTGGTGTCAAGGAGCTTAGATATCTAACCTCCTTGACTCTCACAGTGATTCAAGGAACAACGAAATTCGACAAGCAAGCTACCCCCCTGGGTGTCAAATAACAAAGCTTGCATCCGGCACCCGAGGCCATACGATATTATTATTATTACCACAACCCTACATCCAAGGCAATCTGTTTAACACATTCTAACCTTGGTCTACCCCTACAGTTCTTGTCCTCAACCCTTCCTTGCTATTCCAGGGTGACTTAGTAGTGTCCTACCAACCTATCTCTTCTCTTCATTAGCAGTCGCCAGAACATCTCTCCTCTCCCACTCGTCTTAATACCTCTTCATTTGTTACCCTATCTACCCATCTGATTTTCATCATTCTCCTGTAACACCACATTTCAAATGCTTCTATTCTCTTCTCCTGCACCAACCATTCCATTTCATGACAATAATGGGCAGAAAAAATACTGCCACAATTTTTGGTCACATTCCCACATATTGCACCCTTTGGTGCACACAATATGCTAGCTGTAACAACATTTTCACAACCACACTGATGACAATAGCCTATCAGCGGTAAGACTGGCCACTTCGGACATCACATTTCCCATTTTCAACTCCAGGAAAATGCTAAGACGGTTCATTGCTCAGTTTCATTGATCTTCATTTATTTCATCTCTCATGAGATTGGTGTCAGGAAGGGTATCCAGCCACATAGAAATTCATTTCATCTGGTCCCCAGGAATATCAAGTGGCAGATTGCATACAAACATTTAGATAGAAGGTGGCCCAAGTAAAACTCCAATGGCTTTGCTAATCTACCACCAATTCCTTGTTGCATTATTTACTTATCGTATGGCTTTTAGTGCCGGGAGTGTCCGAGGACATGTTCGGCTCGCCAGAGGCTGTAGCTGCTTCAAGCGGACACCCGCAGGAGCTACAAGTTCCGTTCAATTTCAAGTAGTTCCAACTTTCGCTACCAGATACCTAGTGGTGAACGTTGAAACTTTGATAGGGCGTTCCAAATAAATATAACCTAAAAATTTAGCTTCACACAAGTTTAGTCTGTGGAAGGATCTTTTACATGCCATAAATCTATGACATGGGACTGCCGGACTTACTTCCCCTTGGAAGGAAGGCAAACTGAAGGATTTTAAGGCTCCTAAAAAATCCGATGACTTCGGCCGGGTTTGAACCCGCTGTCTTGGGCACAGCAGTTCAGCATGCTACCAACTACGCCACCGAACTACATGGTGAATGCCATAAGGCCAGCCTAGAGGGATCTGGACCAACACACCATGAGATGGAAGGAAAGACCTCATCAACTAATATTATGCAGTATGATAAATAAATAACTAGATTTAAATCCCAGTGAACATCCTGAGTGTAGTTTCCCCTTGTATTTTTCCATAACCTCTCTATGCAAATGCCGGGTTGGCACCTGATTTCAAGTCTTGTGGCACCTACTCTAAGAGGGACCGATGACCTTACTGTTCCGTCCCATTAAACAACAATAACTAACATCTACCTCAATCCAAGACACTAATATAGTTAGTTACAACACTACTACACTCTACGCATAAACACAGGTTATTCGACAAATCCAATGCACAACCAAGTGCATGGGGCTCATGACTAAGATGTATATAACAACAATGCATATTTCATGATTCTCGGCTTTCAAAGAGAATTATTATCCTCCTTTAGCTGTCACATTCCAACAATTCAATTCATAAACAAACAAAAAAGTCAGGCATTTGAAGAGCGTGCACTCCATTTTGTACGATACAGACCTTAATCTCTCACCGTGGGAGGAGGATAGCCACGAGTGTAGGCGCTTAATAGACGAACGTTTTGCCAAATTGTTCGCAGTTTGTTTACAAGTAAACACACAAATAGCACAAGTTACTGGAATTATATGGGGCTCATATACTGCGGTGAACATTTCCTTGTGCCCCAGTTAACACACTCTTCTTCATGAAAAACTGCCATAGATAACATTACGGCCAATATTTTTCCACACATCATTCTTTTCACTCTCAGATTCTATTTTCATGCCCTTGTACAACAAGAGGAATCTTTCCGTATCATAATCCGTTAAAACATCGCTAGGCTAATTTGTGATCAAAACACACGTTTTGGCAGCCACAACAACAAAACCATCTTGCTCTTTCAGACAATATACTGTATACATGGGGGCCTCTCAAATCGCTCAATGATTTTCCAGGAGTAATTCTCAATTTTCCAGACTTAAAATAAGCACAAGTCCCGGGGGGCGGGCTCTATCGGTTGCCTATTTCAAGACCAAAATAAAGTAGTTGTGTTTGGTTTACTTATACAGGTGTTGACAAAAATTAGTGGTGAATGCGTTATTGATACGCAAGCCTACACACAAATGATTTAATTGTTGTTTTAAAAAAGCCGTTGAGACAAAAATATCCGCTTTAAAAAAAGAGAGAAAAGAATGCCGCCTGCAACTTTATTGCGGTTAAGTTGTCTATACTCAATACGTTTTACAAAAATACTATCGCATATTCTCCCACACAGAAACAGGTAGCCTGAGGAAATTTCTTTCGTTAACAATAGAGTTTTAACAACAAATTGTATATCCGCCTTAGTCAATACATAAACGAAAATAAATTATAATTACACTTGCTCCTGGTACATGTTTCGGGGATTAATTGCTTTTATCCCCTTCATCAGCCAAGACAAATATTCGAAGAAAGATATAAGATAGCGTAGCACTCAAAAATAAATGGCTATTTAACTTAATATGGTGCACCATATAAGTAGGTCACAGGAAAATGTTGAGCAAAACTAAAAACATATATGTAACAGCGAAGATATTCAGCCATCAAAACACAGAGAATCCGTGGACAGTTAATTCGTAAATCCGCTCCAAAACACTGGTCGAAGCTTGAATTGGCAAAAATCACAATACTTCACCATATGGGCACAACCAATGAAGAAGCCTTATGCTCAAAAGGTCCACCATAATAAGTTAAATAGCCATTTATTTTTTGAGTGCTACGCTATCTTATATCTTTCTTCGATTATTTGTCTTGGCTGATGAAGGGGATAAAAGCAATTAATCCCCGTAACATGTACCAGGAGCAAGTGTAATTATAATTTATTTTCGTTTATGTATTGACTAAGGCGGATATACAATTTGTTGTTAAAACTATTTAGTACGTCAATACGGAACCATCATGGAAACTAGTTTAAATAATAGAAACAATAGAGTGCTCACCCAAAACCGCAGTGGGAGTATGAGTTAAGATGGAAAGATTTTTATAATAAATCAACAGTGGCTACTTTCGAGAAGTTTTCAAATTTTTCATAATTTTCCAGGAGTTTTCCAGACCTAATAAAAATCCAAGAGTCCAGGAGTTGTGGCCACCATGTGTAATTGATAAGACACTCTAGCGTTACATACGAGGGGTGTTCAAATGAAAAGGTACGAATCGTCGTAACAGCAAAACCGGTTGACATTTGAATATGCCGCTTAGGGATAAGGTAGGCCGACATCTAGGAGATGTAGTGTCCGGCGTGGTACTGCGCACACACACATGATGCAGAAGAGAAGCTGACAGTTGGACGTTCCGTCCTGTCCAGTTGAATTCCTAGAGCACGGACGAACCATTAACAGTGACATGTATTGTGAGACACTCCATAGCCTACGCAAGTCCATCAGGAATAAACGGCCCGGACTGCTCACGAAGGGAGGAATTCTGCTCCATGACAACGCTCGCCCACACGTCTCTAATGTTACACAAGGTGTATTGGCCATGTTAGAGTGAGAGCATCCGCCCCACAGCCCGGACTGCTCAGGAAGGGAGGGATTCTGGTCCATGACAACGCTCGCCCACATGTCTCTAATGTTACACAAGGTGTATTGGCCATGTTAGAGTGAGAGCATCCGCCCCACAGCCCCGACTGCTCACGAAGGGAGGGATTCTGCTCCATGACAACGCTCGCCCACACGTCTCTAATGTTACACAAGGTGTATTGGCCATGTTAGAGGGGGAGCATCCGCCCCACAGCCCGGACTGCTCACGAAGGGAGGGATTCTGCTCCATGACAACGCTCGCCCACACGTCTCTATAATGACACACAAGGTGTATTGGCCATGTTAGAGTGAGAGCATCCCCCCGACAGCCCGGACTGCTCACGAAGGGAGGGATTCTGCTCCATGACAATGCTCGCCCACACGTCTCTAATGTCACACAAGGTGTATTGGCCATGTTAGAGTGAGAGCATCCGCCCCACAGCCCGGACTGCTCACGAAGGGAGGGATTCTGCTCCATGACAACGCTCGCCCACATGTCTCTAATGTTACACAAGGTGTATTGGCCATGTTAGAGTGAGAGCATCCGCCCCACAGCCCGGACTGCTCACGAAGGGAGGGATTCTGCTCCATGACAACGCTCGCCCACACGTCTCTAATGTTACACAAGGTGTATTGGCCATGTTAGAGTGGGATCATCCGCCCCACAGCCCGGACTGCTCAGGAAGGGAGGGATTCTGCTCCATGACAACGCTCGCCCACACGTCTCTAATGTTACACAAGGTGTATTGGCCATGTTAGAGTGAGAGCATCCGCCCCACAGCCCGGACTGCTCACGAAGGGAGGGATTCTGCTCCATGACAACGCTCGCCCACACGTCTCTAATGTCACACAAGGTGTATTGGCCATGTTAGAGAGGGAGCATCCGCCCCACAGCCCGGACTGCTCACGAAGGGAGGGATTCTGCTCCATGACAACGCTCGCCCACACGTCTCTAATGTCACACAAGGTGTATTGGCCATGTTAGAGTGAGAGCATCCCCCCCACAGCCCGGACTGCTCACGAAGGGAGGGATTCTGCTCCATGACAACGCTCGCCCACATGTCTCTAATGTTACACAAGGTGTATTGGCCATGTTAGAGTGGGAGCATCCGCCCCACAGCCCGGACTGCTAACGAAGGGAGGGATTCTGCTCCATGACAACGCTCGCCCACATGTCTCTAATGTTACACAAGGTGTATTGGCCATGTTAGAGTGAGAGCATCCGCCCCACAGCCCGGACTGCTCACGAAGGAAGGGATTCTGCTCCATGACAACGCTCGCCCACATGTCTCTAATGTTACACAAGGTGTATTGGCCATGTCAGAGTGAGAGCATCCCCCCCCACAGCCCGGACTGCTCACGAAGGGAGGGATTCTGCTCCATGACAACGCTCGCCCACACGTCTCTAATGTTACACAAGGTGTATTGGCCATGTTAGAGTGAGAGCATCCGCCCCACAGCCCGGACTGCTCACGAAGGGAGGGATTCTGCTCCATGACAACGCTCGCCCACACGTCTCTAATGTTACACAAGGTGTATTGGCCATGTTAGAGTGAGAGCATCCGCCCCACAGCCTGGACTGCTCACGAAGGGAGGGATTCTGCTCCATGACAACGCTCGCCCACACGTCTCTAATGTTACACAAGGTGTATTGGCCATGTTAGAGTGGGAGCATCCGCCCCACAGCCCGGACTGCTCAGGAAGGGAGGGATTCTGCTCCATGACAACGCTCGCCCACACGTCTCTAATGTTACACAAGGTGTATTGGCCATGTTAGAGTGAGAGCATCCGCCCCACAGCCCGGACTGCTCACGAAGGGAGGGATTCTGCTCCATGACAACGCTCGCCCACACGTCTCTAATGTCACACAAGGTGTATTGGCCATGTTAGAGAGGGAGCATCCGCCCCCAAGCCCGGACTGCTCACGAAGGGAGGGATTCTGCTCCATGACAACGCTCGCCCACACGTCTCTAATGTCACACAAGGTGTATTGGCCATGTTAGAGTGAGAGCATCCCCCCCACAGCCCGGACTGCTCAGGAAGGGAGGGATTCTGGTCCATGACAACGCTCGCCCACATGTCTCTAATGTTACACAAGGTGTATTGGCCATGTTAGAGTGGGAGCATCCGCCCCACAGCCCGGACTGCTCACGAAGGGAGGGATTCTGCTCCATGACAACGCTCGCCCACATGTCTCTAATGTTACACAAGGTGTATTGGCCATGTTAGAGTGAGAGCATCCGCCCCACAGCCCGGACTGGTCACGAAGGAAGGGATTCTGCTCCATGACAACGCTCGCCCACATGTCTCTAATGTTACACAAGGTGTATTGGCCATGTTAGAGTGAGAGCATCCCCCCCCACAGCCCGGACTGCTCACGAAGGGAGGGATTCTGCTCCATGACAACGCTCGCCCACACGTCTCTAATGTTACACAAGGTGTATTGGCCATGTTAGAGTGAGAGCATCCGCCCCACAGCCCGGACTGCTCACGAAGGGAGGGATTCTGCTCCATGACAACGCTCGCCCACACGTCTCTAATGTTACACAAGGTGTATTGGCCATGTTAGAGTGAGAGCATCCGCCCCACAGCCCGGACTGCTCACGAAGGGAGGGATTCTGCTCCATGACAACGCTCGCCCACACGTCTCTAATGTTACACAAGGTGTATTGGCCATGTTAGAGTGGGAGCATCCGCCCCACAGCCCGGACTGCTCACGAAGGGAGGGATTCTGCTCCATGACAACGCTCGCCCACACGTCTCTAATGTTACACAAGGTGTATTGGCCATGTTAGAGTGGGAGCATCCGCCCCACAGCCCGAACTGCTCACGAAGGGAGGGATTCTGCTCTATGACAACGCTCGCCCACACGTCTCTAATGTTACACAAGGTACAGTCGAACCTCCATTACTCGAATTTTCAATATCTCGAAGTAATTTCTACTTCCCGGCCATTTGTCCTATTCTTGACGTGTATTTATTTCTCTATTACTCAAAATTCGATTATACGAATTTCTCGATTTTTCGAAGCAAACTTTTCCTCCCTAGAAGCAAAAATTGTTCTCTAACTCGAATTTTGTTCCTAAGCGTTTATATTGCGGCTTATCTGTCCACCCCTGCTCTGACTGCCCACCCCTGCTCTGTTCATTAACCTTAGCTGGTGTGAGAATTCCCAGTGCTGATAAGATTCTACGGGCCATCCCCGCGCATTGTGTCAGCACCAGGAAAACTTGCAGCTTGTATCTGGCTGTTCAGTGTACGCTTACAGCCCTGTAGATGCAATCATGGAGAAACGTAAAGTGAAATGCCTGAGCCTGAGTGAAAAAGTTCGAGTGATAAGTGAAGTGGAGAAAAAGAAGAAGGATATTGCAGCTGAGTACGGAATTCCTCCCAGCACATTATCTACAATACTGAAAGATAAAGACAAGATTCGTCTGGCTGTGGATGAAACACGATTTGCACCACAGCGGAAGAGGCTTAAAACTTCCCACATTCCCGGAGCTGGAACAAGCAATGATTCAATGGGTGACCCGTGTGAGAGACAAAAACATTCCAATAACCGGTAGCTTAGTTCGTGAACAAGCAGAAAAATTTCCTAAAGACTTCGGTTATGAATCTTTTCAGGCCAGCAGTGGGTGGCTGGAAAAGTTTAAACTTCGGAATGGAATAGTGCAGATGGTAATGTCAGGTGAAAGTGCTGCTGTGAGTGAAGTGGACTGTGAACACTACAAAAAAAACGTTTTACCAGCCCTGTTACAGGAGTACAGTTCTAATGACGTGTTTAATGCTGACGAGACTGCTTTATTCTACAAATGCCTGCCTGGAAAGACACTGGCCTTTAAGGGTGAAAAGTGTTTTGGTGGTAAAAGAAGTAAAGAAAGGGTTACGGTAATGCTGGGAGCTAATATGACGGGAACAGAAAAACTAAAACTTTTAGTGATCGGAAAATCGGCGAAGCCTCGCTGTTTTTCGAGTGTTAAGTCTTTACCGGTCCTGTACCAAAGCAACCGGAAGTCATGGATGACAAGCTCCATTTACGAATCTTGGCTGCATGGTATTGACAAGAAGTTTCAACATGAACGGAGGAAAGTTCTACTTTTTGTAGACAACAGCCCAGCTCACCCCAAGGTGCTCACTCAGGAGCTGAGAGCAGTGCGCGTGGTCTTCTTGCCACCGAACTTAACATCCAAACTACAGCCAATGGACCAAGGGGTGATTAAAAACTTGAAACATTACTATAGGAAGAGGGCTGTTCAGAGAATTCTGAGAGCAATTGACTCCGAGGAGTCATTAACAGACATCAATCTACTAGAGTCGATAACAATGCTAAGTAAATCGTGGGCTGATGTGAAACAGGAAACAATTACTAAGTGCTTTCGCAAAGCAGGATTTTCGAAAGATTACTCGCAAGCTGCAGAAGACGAAGAGGACGAAGTCATTTCTGTTCCTGAGGAATGGGCGGAATATCAGCAGCTTGTTAATTGCGAAGCTGATTTAGAGAGTTACATAAATGTGGACTGTGATGTTATAGTGGCGGAACAACCTACGGGTATCGTCAACACTGCTGCCGAGCAAGAAGAACTGAAAGAAGACGACGATGGTGATTCCCAACAAGAAGAGTTGGAGCTGCCCTCTCCCGCACCGTCAGCAGATCAGGCGATAAGTGCAGTGGCTGTTCTTCGATCGTACATACAGAGTCAGCTGTATGTAAATGACAGTGTTTTCACAGCAATAAATGTTGTTGAAAACTATGTTGAGGAAAAGAAGCGTAACAGTAAAAAACAAAAGAAACTAACGGATTTCTTCCCAAGGTGCTAACGGAGGTACTGTATGTTCCTTTTTTAATCACTGTACGTTCGTATTCTGTCTGCTACTGTAAGCTATACGGTATACCTAGGTACAATTGCTATACTGTAATTGAAGTTATGCCATAAAGTACTGTATGAGTTTTTTGTTGTTAAATGCTGTCAGATATTGTTGCACTGTATTCCGTAATGGTTCATAGACAAATGTGATTAAATAACGCGCTAAAGATGCCTAAAATCGGTATTTCTCTATTACTCGAAATTTCGATAACTCGAAATAAAAATTTTCTCCCGAGGTGCTTCGAGATATCGAGGTTCGACTGTATATTGGCCATGTTAAGTGGGAGCATGTGCCCCACAGCCCGGACTGCTCACGAAGGGAGGGATTCTGCTCCATGACAACGCTCGTCCACACTTCTCTAATGTCACACAAGGTGTATTGGCCATGTTAGAGTGAGAGCATCCGCCCCACAGCCCGGACTGCTCACGAAGGGAGGGATTCTGGTCCATGACAACGCTCGCCCACACGTCTCTAATGTTACACAAGGTGTATTGGCCATGTTAGAGTGAGAGCAATCGCCTCACAGCCTGGACTGCTCACGAAGGGAGGGATTCTGCTCCATGACAATGCTCGCCCACATGTCTCTAATGCTACACAAGGTGTATTGGTATTGGCCATGTTAGAGTGAGACCATCCGCCCCACAGCCCGGACTGCTCACGAAAGGAGGGATTCTGCTCCATGACAACGCTCGCCCACATGTCTCTAATGTTACACAAGGTGTATTGGCCATGTTAGAGTGGGAGCATCCGCCCCACAGCCCGGACTGCTCACGAAAGGAGGGATTCTGCTCCATGACAACGCTCGCCCACACGTCTCTAATGTTACACAAGGTGTATTGGCCATGTTAGAGTGAGAGCATCCGCCCCACAGCCCGGACTGCTCACGAAGGGAGGGATTCTGCTCCATGACAACGCTCGCCCACATGTCTCCAATGTTACACAAGGTGTATTGGCCATGTTAGAGTGAGAGCATCCGCCCCACAGCCCGGACTGCTCAAGAAGGGAGGGATTCTGCTCCATGACAACGCTCGCCCACATGTCTCTAATGTTACACAAGGTGTATTGGCCATGTTAGAGTGAGAGCATCCGCCCCACAGCCCGGACTGCTCACGAAGGGAGGGATTCTGCTCCATGACAACGCTCGCCCACACGTCTCTAATGTTACACAAGGTGTATTGGCCATGTTCGAGTGAGAGCATCCGCCCCACAGCCCGGACTGCTCACGAAGGGAGGGATCCTGCTCCATGACAACGCTCGCCCACACGTCTCTAATGTCACACAAGGTGTATTGGCCATGTTAGAGAGAGAGCATCCGCCCCACAGCCCGGACTGCTCACGAAGGGAGGGATTCTGGTCCATGACAACGCTCGCCCACATGTCTCTAATGTTACACAAGGTGTATTGGCCATGTTAAGAGTGAGAGCATCCGCCCCACAGCCCGGACTGCTCACGAAGGGAGGGATTCTGCTCCATGACAACGCTCGCCCACACGTCTCTGATGATGCACAAGGTGTATTGGCCATGTTATAGAGGGAGCATCCGCCCCACAGCGCGGACTGCTCACGAAGGGAGGGATTCTGCTCCATGACAACGCTCGCCCACACGTCTCTATAATGTCACACAAGGTGTATTGGCCATGTTAGAGTGAGAGCATCTGCCCCACAGCCCGGACTGCTCACGAAGGGAGGGATTCTGCTCCATGACAACGCTCGCCCACACGTCTCTATAATGTCACACAAGGTGTATTGGCCATGTTAGAGTGAGAGCATCTGCCCCACAGCCCGGACTGCTACGAAGGGAGGGATTCTGCTCCATGACAACGCTCGCCCACACGTCTCTAATGTTACACAAGGTGTATTGGCCATGTTAGAGTGAGAGCATCCGCCCCACAGCCCGGACTGCTCACGAAGGGAGGGATTCTGCTCCATGACAACGCTCGCCCACACGTCTCTAATGTTACACAAGGTGTATTGGCCATGATAGAGATAGAGTAAGAGCATCCGCCCCACAGCCAGGACTGATCACGAAGGGAAGGATTCTGCTCCATGACAACGCTCGCCCACACGTCTCTAATGTTACACAAGGTGTATTGGCCATGTTAGAGAGGGAGCATCCACCCCACAGCCCGGACTGCTCACGAAGGGAGGAATTCTGCTCCATGACAACGCTCGCCCACACGTCTCTAATGTTACACAAGGTGTATTGGCAATGTTAGAGTGGGAGCATCCGCCCCACAGCCCGGACTGCTCACGAAGTGAGGGATTCTGCTCCTTGACAACGCTCGCCCACACGTCTCTATAATGACACACAAGGTGTATTGGCCATGATAGAGTGAGAGCATCCGCCCCACAGCCCGGACTGCTCAAGAAGGGAGGGATTCTGCTCCATGACAAAGCTCGCCCACACGTCTCTAATGTCACACAAGGTGTATTTGTCATGTTAGAGAGGGAGCATCCGCCCCTAGCCCGGACTGCTCACGAAGGGAGGGATTCTGCTCCATGACAACGCTCGCCCACGCGTCTCTAATGTCACACAAGGTGTATTGGCCATGTTAGAGTGAGAGCTTCGGCCCCACAGCCCGGACTGCTCACGAAGGGAGGGATTCTGCTCCATGACAACGCTCGCCCACACGTCTCTAATGTTACACAAGGTGTAATGGCCATGTTAGAGTGAGAGCATCCGCCCCACAGCCCGGACTGCTCACGAAGGGAGGGATTCTGCTCCATGACAACGCTCGCCCACACGTCTCTAATGTTACACAAGGTATATTGGCCATGTTAAGTGGGAGCATCTGCCCCACAGCCCGGACTGCTCACGAAGGGAGGGATTCTGCTCCATGACAACGCTCGCCCACATGTCTCTAATGTTACACAAGGTGTATTGGCCATGTTAGAGTGAGAGCATCCGCCCCACAGCCCGGACTGCTCACGAAGGGAGGGATTCTGCTCCATGACAACGCTCGCCCACACGTCTCTAATGTTACACAAGGTGTATTGGCCATGTTAGAGTGACAGCATCCGCCCCACAGTCCGGACTGCTCACGAAGTGAGGGATTCTGCTCCATGACAACGCTCGCCCACACGTCTCTAATGTTACACAAGGTGTATTGGCCATGTTAGAGTGGGAGCATCCGCCCCACAGCCCGGACTGCTCACGAAGGGAGGTATTCAGCTCCATGACAACGCTCGCCCACACGTCTCTAATGTTACACAAGGTGTATTGGCCATGTTAGAGAGGGAGCATCCGCCCCACAGCCCAGACTGCTCACAAAGGGATTGATTCTGCTCCATGACAACGCTCGCCCACACGTCTCTAATGTTACACAAGGTGTACTGGCCATGTTAGAGTGAGAGCATCCGCCCCACAGCCCGGACTGCTCACGAAGGGAGGGATTCTGCTCCATGACAACGCACGCCCACACGTCTCTAATGTTACACAAGGTGTATTGGCCATGTTAGAGTGAGAGCATCCGCCCCACAGCCCAGACTGCTCACGAAGGGAGGGATTCTGCTCCATGACAACGCTCGCCCACACGTCTCTAATGTTACACAATGTGTATTGGCCATGTTAGAGTGAGAGCATCCGCCCCACAGCCCGGACTGCTCACAAAGGGATTGATTCTGCTCCATGACAACGCTCGCCCACACGTCTCTAATGTTACACAAGGTGTACTGGCCATGTTAGAGTGAGAGCATCCGCCCCACAGCCCGGACTGCTCACGAAGGGAGGGATTCTGCTCCATGACAACGCTCGCCCAAACGTCTCTAATGTTACAGAAGGTGTATTGGCCATGTTAGAGTGAGAGCATCCGCCCCACAGCCCGGACTGCTCACGAAGGGAGGGATTCTGCTCCATGACAACGCTCGCCCACACGTCTCTAATGTTACACAAAGTGTATTGGCCATGTTAGAGTGAGAGCATCCGCCCATAGCCCGGACTGCTCACGAAGTGAGGGATTCTGCTCCATGACAAGGCTCGCCCACATGTCTCTAATGTTACACAAGGTGTATTGGCCATGTTAGAGTGGGAGCATCCGCCCCACAGCCCGGACTGCTCACGAAGGGAGGGATTCTGGTCCATGACAACGCTCGCCCACATGTCTCTAATGTTACACAAGGTGTATTGGCCATGTTAGAGTGAGAGCATCCGCCCCACAGCCCGGACTGCTCACGAAGGGAGGGATTCTGCTCCATGACAACGCTCGCCCACACGTCTCTAATGTTACACAAGGTGTATTGGCCATGTTAGAGAGGGAGCATCCGCCCCACAGCCCGGACTGATCACGAAGGGAGGGATTCTGCTCCATGACAACGCTCGCCCACACGTCTCTATAATGACACACAAGGTGTATTGGCCATGTTAGAGTGAGAGCATCCCCCCCGACAGCCCGGACTGCTCACGAAGGGAGGGATTCTGCTCCATGACAACGCTCGCCCACACGTCTCTAATGTTACACAAGGTGTATTGGCCATGTTAGAGGGGGAGCATCCGCCCCACAGCCCGGACTGCTCACGAAGGGAGGGATTCTGCTCCATGACAACGCTCGCCCACACGTCTCTATAATGACACACAAGGTGTATTGGCCATGTTAGAGTGAGAGCATCCCCCCGACAGCCCGGACTGCTCACGAAGGGAGGGATTCTGCTCCATTACAACGCTCGCCCACACGTCTCTAATGTCACACAAGGTGTATTGGCCATGTTATAGTGAGAGCATCCGCCCCACACCCCGGACTGCTCACGAAGGGAGGGATTCTGCTCCATGACAACGCTCGCCCACACGTCTCTAATGTTACACAAGGTGTATTGGCCATGTTAGAGTGAGAGCATCCGCCCCACAGCCCGGACTGCTCACGAAGGGATTGATTCTGCTCCATGACAACGCTCGCCCACACGTCTCTAATGTCACACAAGGTGTATTGGCCATGTTAGAGTGAGAGCATCCCCCCCACAGTCCGGAGTGCTCACGAAGGGAGGGATTCTGCTCCATGACAACGCTCGCCCACACGTCTCTAATGTTACACAAGGTGTATTGGCCATGTTAGAGTGAGAGCATCTGCCCCACAGCCCGGACTGCTCACGAAGGGAGGGATTCTGCTCCATGACAACGCTCGCCCACACGTCTCTAATGTTACACAAGGTGTATTGGCCATGTTAGAGAGGGAGCATCCGCCCCACAGCCCGGACTGCTCACGAAGGGAGGGATTCTGCTCCATGACAACGCTCGCCCACACGTCTCTAATGTTACACAAGGTGTATTGGCCATGTTAGAGAGGGAGCATCCGCCCCACAGCCCGGACTGCTCACGAAGGGAGGGATTCTGCTCCATGACAACGCTCGCCCACACGTCTCTAATGTTACACAAGTTGTATTGGCCATGTTCAAGTGGGAGCAGTTTGAGCATCCGCCCTATAACCCGGACTTGTCACCCTGTGACTTCCATCTGTTTGGTCCATTAAAAAAACACCTCAATGGAAAACGATCCCAATCGGACGACGAACTTAAGGACACCGTATAGGATTGGCTCCTGTCACAACCACAAGACTTCTGGGAACAGGGAATACTGTGGCTAGTGAAGCAATGGGACACCTGTGCACAGGCCTGTGGTGATTACTTTTGAATAACGAATAAATGGTACCCACAGTATCGTTTCGTACCTTCCCATTTGAACACCCCTCATTCATCAAATGAAAGATCCATATTTATCCACAATGTTACTAGATTAGTGATAGTATAAGAACTGGCCGCTGGATGGAAGCACAATGCATGTCTCACACGTCACTCCACACTGTCGGGAACCACACTCGCAAGTGTGGTTTGTTCACTGTTTTCTTCATTTAATAACACCTTGCATTTGCCTTTAATTCTCTGCGTGTTTACCTCAAACACTAAGGCAAGGCAGCAACTAAACAAACCACAGGCAATGGCTATGATGATTGCATCTGCCCCAAAGCCACAAGAAGTAAGTCTCTCAGGCTAGGATGTTACATCTACACTTGACTTGTTCCATTGCGTGGAAGCGTGACGGCCCAGTAGTCAAGCTGCTTGCTGCTCACCAAGCTGGACTTTGGTTCGATTCCCGTTCAATGCATGTAATATTTTGGAAGTGAAATATGACATCCTGTGGTTCAGAATCCATGTAAAACTGGACATCGCGAGATTTACGGTCACATAAAACTATAAGCTTGCTTAACCCTAATTTGTTCAACACCACTGCATATGTGGCACGTCATCCTCCCTCCCCTCTCTCCCTCCGAGCTCAGTAATACTGGCATAATAACAACACTAAATATAAGTACGGTACTCTATCTCTTTGGTCCTTGTTTGAAGCAGTCTTCGAAAATGGAAGGCAATGGATTGGACAAGTATTCCTCGTCGCTGTCCATCTGAAACAGACACCACATACAGTTATCCTCTAGAAGCATCGTCCACTGATGACAGGTATTAAAAGAAAGAGTAAACCAATGTTATTTAATGGACGCGAGTGGTCACCTACAACCACCAACCACTTTCAACAAGTGCTTTGCTGTCAAATATACACTCACCAGCACGAAAAACGCAACACCCAATAAATTATGTGCAATTATTGTGTAATTATCTATTTAATCAAAGTGAAGCACTTTAACCTATTTTTTTTTTAGACGGGGTATGTTATTTGCTTTGCAAGCAAACAATGAAGTGTTGATTGTTGATTGCACAAGCCTCAATTGTTTTTTCCCGCGCACCTGGGAAACACATCACTGGATGTAACCCAATAATGTGTTCCCGCTCTTAGAGCGCTTAGTGTTGTACTTTCAATTGTTCCCTTTTCAATCACATGTGTTTGTGGGATCTTTCTGTGATTGTCGTAATTAGCTTTCTCGAGCAAACATGCCCTTAAGCCAACCTTCAATCCAGAAGACCAGTTACAGGCCCAGAACCTACCAGAGAACATCGCACAGCTCGACTACGTTTTGCAAGGGAACATCATGGCTGGACAGTACAACAATGGGAACAAGTGTTGTTCACCGATGAGTCGCGGTTTGGCCTCCGATCACCTGACGGAAGAGAGAGGGTCTGTAGAAAGCCAGGGGACAGGTATTCCCCTTGCACATTCTCATCCAGGACGCCATTTCAGGGTGGTTGTGTGATGGTGCGAGCAGGAATCAGTATGGCTGCAAGGACGGATTTGGTCTTCGTGGAAAATGGGAGCCTCACTGCACATCAGAATGTAGAGGAAATCCTTCTGGAGCATGTTGTGCCTTTCGCTCCATTTATTGGTGATGATTTCACACTAATGCAAGACAATGCACGCCCACATGTTGAGAAAGTTCTTGGGTGAAGCAGGGATTCATGCTATGGCTTGGCCTGCTCAAAGCCCTGATTTGAATCCTATTGAGCACGTTTGGGACCCGCTGGGGAGAAGAGCCCGTCAGTGCTATCCAGAGACCCTACAGGACCTACGGAATGCCCTCCTGGAAGAATGGGAGATGATTCCTCAACAGGACATTACAGCATTAATCAGGAGCATCCCTGAAAGAATGAATGTAGTCATTGGTACAAGAGGTGGCAAAACACGCTTTTAAAGATGCGAACAGAGGTCTCCGAGATCATCTCCGAGGTCTGTGAAGTAATGTGTGAAGTGTATAAAATCAAAACAGAAGTGAGGACCTTTAGGACCTTACTCAAAATTTCCCGCTCTTTTAGTGCTCTTTCCTTGAAGAGTGCATCACTGGCTTAATTTTTAAATTTGTGTATAATCATCTTTTATTTTCCATTGTTAGACACCTACATGGGACCGTACTTATCATATAGTACATTAGTGTTATACAAGTGTCATAAATTTGAAATAAATTTCAGTTTTTGTAAGAAATTGGCCGGTCAGTGTATAAAGAATTTAGTAAACTTAAAGAGTAATACAACTAAAAATAAAAGCAAAATGTAAATAATTTATCAAGACCACTTTAAAAATTAGTAATGTATAATAATTCATATCTAGAGTGTTCTAACAAACATAATATGAGCAAAATATCTCATAACTAGTTGCATTTCATATGCTGTTGGTTATGGTATGATTTTATTAGAAGCTGCTTTACTCCTAAAATAGTGAACGAATGTAACAATTCAGTAATAAGCAGTGGGATTCGTTGTGATCACAGCGATGATGGACCAGGACCATGGACAACAAAGCTTTTGTATGTATTCACTGCCAGCCATAATAATAATATTGTATGTCCTCGGGTGCCGGGTGCAAGTTTTGTTATTTACGCCCAGAGGGCAGCTTGTATATCAAATTTTATCTCTCCTTGGAGTGCTATGAAAGTCAAGGAGGTTAGATATCTACGCTCCTTGACACTATAGCGCTTTGTAGTAGAGAAAGGAGGAACTTTTGTGTTGGCAAAAACCAGAGATTAATTTTGCCATTGAATTCGGCCTACTGAATTCAAATGGGTTCTTTAACATGCCAACAACGTATGACATGCGTGTCGTGATTTTTGTCGCCTTTCAATAATCACTTACCAGCCTGCAAGCTTGGGGTTGGAAGTCCGACACGATAACCACTCACCCACTGTGGCAGGCTACTGCCATCCATGATAATGCTCATAATAAAGCTTTGTTGAATATAGCTAAGATATGAGTTTTATAACTTAAAACATACTGTACCTTAACAAAAGTGTGAAGCAGCAACTCCTGAGCAGCGGCCCGCTGCCGAGGGTCGTGCTTCAGACATAGACTCAGGAAGTGGTGGCCGTCCTCACACAGCGAGTCAGGGGCTGCCGGAGTCTCCCCCATGCCCACCTTGAACATGATCTGGTAATTGGAGTCGTACTCCACCCACGGCCGCTGCAACAACATACACAAGTTGCAGTCACCTCAGCTATTCATAATCTACATGAATGCTATAATAACGGAATGGAGGTGTGAAAGACAAGGTTCAATACTAATCAGCTATACTATTTGCTGATGATGTTGCATTGGTAGCAGCATCCGAAGATGATCTGCAGTGGTCGGTATTCAACCTCCAGAAAGTGGCATCAAAATTCAGTATGTGCATTTCTACGGAAAACACTAAAGTAATGGCCTTTAAGGGTAAGAACCCTATCCACAGTAAAATTTGTCTGGATGGTCAAATTTTAGAAAGAGGTAACGAATTTAAGTATTTAGGAAATTTGCCTCGGAGACCTGGGTTATGAAAGGAAGGGAGAAGAGCAAAATACAGGCCAGTGAGATGAGAAGCAGTATTGGAGCTACAAAGATGGACAGAATAAGAAATGAGAGGACCAGAATATTAATGAAGGAGGAACCATTACAGGATGGTATAGAGAAATCTAGACTCAGATGGTATGGACATGTAAAACGAATGGAGGAGAAGAGAATACCCAGGAGGATACACGAGACGAAGTGGGAAGGAAAGAGACCGAGAGACAGGTGGCTGAAGGGGGTGGAAGAAAGAGTGAAGAAGAGAGGAAAGACTGGACAAGGGTGGAGGCTGAGAGATGGTGGGAAGACAGAAGATGTTGGAGAGGCTTGTGTTCCAAACAGACCCGGCCAGGGGCTGGAAACTGTGCAAGATGATGATGATGATGAGGATACCGTATTTGCTCGCGTATATCTCGCACTTTTTTGACCGAAAATTGTGTGAAAATTTTCGGTGCGAGATATACACGGGGAATGACCGTATTCCCGAAAAAACACAAAATGTGCGATGTAACAGTAGGCCTACTTTCGCAACTGTTGTGGCGCGCTAATCGCTAATTCGAACGTGTCTCAAGGCGGTGAATTTAGCCAACCGCGGCCGAAGACGCTGCGAATGATGTACAGAGTGCTAACACTCACGCTGCGCCGTATGCTTGCACGCGGCCGAGCTCTGATGCGACGCAATGCGTAAAGACGAAATCATTGAGATTCGAGGAGACTGAACTGCGTTTCTCTTCGATGTAACAGTAGGCCTACTTGCGCAACTGACGTGGCGCGCTAATCGCTAATTCGAACGTGTCTCCTCAAGGCGGCGAATTTAACCAACTGCCGCCGAAGACGCGGCGAACGATGTACAGCGTGCTAACACTCACGCTGCACCGTATGCTTGCACGTGGCCGAGCTCTGATGCGACGCAATGCGTAAAGACGAAATCATTGAGATTCGAGGAGACTGAACTGCGTTTCTCTTCGATGTAACAGTAGGCCTACTTGCGCAACTGACGTGGCGCGCTAATCGCTAATTCGAACGTGTCTCCTCAAGGCGGCGAATTTAACCAACTGCGGCCGAAGACGCGGCGAACGATGTACAGCGTGCTAACACTCACGCTGCGCCGTATGCTTGCACGTGGCCGAGCTCTGATGCGACGCAATGCGTAAAGACGAAATCATTGAGATTCGAGGAGACTGAACTGAGTTTCTCTGCGATGTAACAGTAGGCCTACTTCCGCAACTGACGTGGCGCGCTAATCGCTAATTCGAACGTGTCTCAAGGCAGTGAATTTAGCCAGCTGCGGCCGAAGACGCGGCGAACACTCACGCTGCGCCGTATGCTTGCACGCAGCCGAGCTCTGATGCGACGCAATGCGTAAAGACGAAATCATTGAGATTCGAGGAGACTGAACTGCGTTTCTCTGCGATGTAACAGTAGGCCTACTTGCGCAACTGACGTGGCGCGCTAATCGCTAATTCGAACGTGTCTCCTCAAGGCGGCGAATTTAACCAACTGCGGCCGAAGACGCGGCGAACGATGTACAGCGTGCTAACACTCACGCTGCGCCGTATGCTTGCACGTGGCCGAGCTCTGATGCGACGCAATGCGTAAAGACGAAATCATTGAGATTCGAGGAGACTGAACTGAGTTTCTCTGCGATGTAACAGTAGGCCTACTTCCGCAACTGACGTGGCACGCTAATCGCTAATTCGAACGTGTCTCAAGGCAGTGAATTTAGCCAGCTGCGGCCGAAGACGCGGCGAACACTCACGCTGCGCCGTATGCTTGCACGCGGCCGAGCTCTGATGCGACGCAATGCGTAAAGACGAAATCATTGAGATTCGAGGAGACTGAACTGCGTTTCTCTGCGATGTAACAGTAGGCCTACTTCCGCAACTGACGTGACGCGCTAATCGCTAATTCGAACGTGTCTCAAGGCGGTTAATTTAGCCAACCCCGGCCGAAGACTAACGATGTACAGCGTGCTAACACTCACGCTGCGCCGTATGCTTGCACGCGGCACCTCTATCTCTAATCGGCTCGTATCGAAGTTCGGATCAACTCGTTGTTGCTCGCTCTCCCTGTTAGTAACGCTTCGGGTAAGTTCCTGGACAATGACGACTGTTGCGGCGCGCTAAATCGAACGTGTTTCTACCTCAAGGTTATTACGGTCATTTATATGATGGCGTCAGTAATGAATGCGAGATATATGCGAGTACTTTTTTCCCCCTGAAATTTCAAATAAAAGAATGGGGTGCGAGATATACGCGAGCAAATACGGTATTACTTATCTTTTCAAGAAGGACGAGACATAACTGCATAAATAACAAATTATACCAGAACAACAGGAATTATATCAATCACGTCATGAAGCCATCTCTTGTCCAAAGGCATACACGCTTAGGTTTGTATAACACATTAGCCAGACCAACCCTATGCTATGGCAGCGAGGCATGGACAATACGATCTCAGGACATCTCCAGACTCACAGCACGCGAAATGACCTTGATGCACCGAACAGCAGGCTATACTAAATGGGATCATAAGAGAAATGAGGATGTGCTGAGGGAAGTAAAAGTGAAACCAATTACTACCTACCTACCGTTGTGACTAACAAGAGAACTGGAAACATCATGTCCAAAGGATGGAACCTGGAAGATTACCAAAGGAGATCCTTCGCTACCAGCCACGGGGAAATAGATCTATAGGACGTCCGATGAAGAGATGGAGGGAAAGTGTAAGACCATAATGGGACATTTGGCCCAATACTTGGAAGGAAGATGATGATAGCAGGTTATTTATGGTCAGAAGAAATTAGTAGGAGTCACACATTGATCGCTATTATGTAGGGGATGTCTTACTTGTCGCGTTGGCTGCACAGTAAAGTGTGTCCAGGATGATTGATTACATTCTCCTCGAGTTATGGGCAGCTCTGTTCTCCGACTGCTGTTTGACAGTATGTAATGTATGGAGGGCGGACAATATTTGAGCAAAAATGGGCCTTTCTTGTGCCCTGGTTGGATGTACAAAGCATTGGTGTAAAGAGAGACCCGATATTAGTCTCCACAGCTAAGAAATAAATTGAAGAGTAAAGAGTCAAGCAGAATTGCCAGCAATGAATTTCAATACTTCAGTAGATCTTAAAGATGAACCATGGTTCGCTGACGCTCACAAAACATAGCTGTTCATGCAGCCAGAATTTTAAGACAGATGTTAACCCCTACACTACGAGGTGTACTTGTTAAATGATCATTCATGAATAAGCTTTGTCATACTTGTGTTGCTTCAAGTTACAAGACCATTGCAGGGTGTGACGGATAGCTCCCACCCCCGAGGTTCGGGGTTTGATTTCCAACTCTGCAAAGAATTTTGATTGTAGTTTGAGGTACTGAAATGGCATCGTTGATATGTTAGCCACCCAAGTGGTATCAATTTTGACTATTATGTTTCTCATTTGGAATCACGTTGGTCTTTGGATATGGTTCCCAAGCATTTCAAGGAGGACGCATGTTCAACTATATTATTTTTTATTTACTGTCATTTTAGGGAAGATGATCATTAATTTTGTTTATAAAGGGGTTGATTTATGTTCATCATCATCATCATCATCATCATAATTTTCCGTTTTCCAGCCTTAACCAGGTCACTCTGTCTGTCCACCATCCTTCCTCAACCACTGAACTCCAGTCCAGGTTCTGTTGTCCCACACCGTCTTAATTTATGTTAATCTTGGTTTATTGATGCTAACTATTGTAGGCTGCTTTTCAGTGATGCTATGAGCAGGGAGACATTTCAAATTATTTGCCATTTCCTTCACTTTGGCAACCAAGTACAAAATATGTACAGTGAAACCTCGTTAGTACGTTTTTCAAGGGACTAAAAAATTTGAACGTCAAAAGCGGGAAAACGTACTAATGGAAAATAATAATTAAACCTCATTAATTTGTATCAGTAAGGGAAATGTAAAAAACGCGTTAGTCAGAAGTGCCGCGGCGCGTGCGACTGTCTTACTTTTAAGAGTCACCTATACCTGTTAAGTCGCAACCCTCGCCCGCTTGTTGTCAAGGAATGTTATCTCAGAGCGGTCGGTCTCACATTCCACTAGGGGTGGACAAAGAATGCTTTCAGGGCTGACGAAAATGCGATCGTAATACGTGATGCACAGCGCGTGCTACTGACTTACTTTTAAGTCGCCTATACCTGTTAAGTTGCAACTTTCGCCCGCTTGTTGGCAAGGAATGTTATCTCAGAGCGGTCGGTCTCACATTCCACTAGGGGTGGACAAAGAATGCTTTCAGGGCTGACGAAAATGCGATCGTAATACGTGATGCACAGCGCGTGCTACTGACTTACTTTTAAGAGTCGCCTATACCTGTTAAGTTGCAACTTTCGCCCGCTTGTTGGCAAGGAATGTTATCTCAGTGCGGTCGGTCTCACATTCCACTAGGGGTGGACAAAGAATGCTTTCAGGGCTGACGAAAATGCGATCGTACTACGCGATGCACTGCGCGGCGGGGCGCGTGATACTGTCTTACTTTTAAGAGTCGCCTATACCTGTTAAGACGCAACTCTCGCCCGCTTGTTGGCAAGGAATGTTATCTCAGAGTGGTCAGTTTTACATTCCACTAGGGGTGGACAAAGAATGCTTTCAGGGCTGACGAAAATGAGATCGTACTAAGCGATGCGTGGCAAAATGTGCGACGTGATAAATGAGGTACTTTTACATTATTGTCATCAGATAAGAATCGGGATTTGAAAATTACGACGTGATATGCGATAAAACGTACTAATGAGGAACGTGTTAACTAGGTTCTACTGTATTTAGGTCCTCGCATAATGAATTCAAGATTATTTTGTCCTGTCACACTCTTCGAGTAATTAAGTGTGTTTTTTCAAAATTTGAAGAAAGAATTGGCCTGATAGGTTGTAATCTAATGTGGTTTATCAGTGTGAATACAAACCTTCCCTGAGGCCATCTCCACGACTACACAGCCCACAGACCAGATATCGGCAGAGCGGCCATGTCCTTCGGTGTTGGTCTTCATGAACACCTCGGGAGCCATGTATGCTGGAACATGAGCAGTATTCAAGTAACACAATGGTACAGCGATGTTATGAGTAAGTTACCAAACATTTTACAGGCATGATGAATAATGTACCATAATATTGCTTTTTGGTTCCATAATGACCCGATTAGTCAATATCTTCCTAGTGTCATCCCACATTGGAGCAGGTCTGCTGTTCGGCAAGCCAATCTCCATTTGCTTCAATCCAGTGTATAATTTAGAACAAGATGAAAATATTGCATGTCTTCTTGTAGAAGATCAAGCCAGCGTTTCTTTGACCGAACACTTGGCGATTTCCAAGAGGGGAGGGGAGGGGAGGAGTGAGATGAAAAGGAAGATTGTAGTTTTACGTGACCGTTAATCTCGGGTTCACGAGCCACGGGACCTCCTTTTTATGTGGAATCCGAACCACAGGACATGGCATTTCACTTTGGAAGTCTCACATGCATTGACCGGGGATCGAACCCGGTCCGCCACGATGAGAGGCCAACAGCTTGACCGCTGCGCCACCACGCCCCCCAGGAGTGTGATAACACGACGTATTACTTGGTCATGATCTATTATTGGAAGCTTTTCAGTCTGTGTGTCCCCAATCAGATTGGGTGGGGAATTACAATTAATCCGCACTAGTGCCTGAAATAAATAGCTGGTATAAACAAAATAAAATACCCGTACTTCTCACACAAATGTTGATCCAATTTAGCCCCCCATTCATGTGAGAAGTGTATAAATAAACTAAAACCTGATTGGTTATTATTCTATATAACACGATGAGCAAATACGAGCCATACACTGTCCCTGGTGTTAAATATCGGAGGAGGACATGGTAAAAAAACAAGCAGTTTTCATTACCACTTTTTTGTCCTAGCTCAAAGATTCCTTTTTGATATACGACAAATATATAGTGAAGAAGGGAACATGAACATCCTGGCAGAAATGTTGGTCAGGAAAAAAAAAAAAAGCATCTATGATGATATTCCATCCCCAAAATGAGCAAAGTACACGTCTGAATATGGGCGAGTGGCACGATGAGTTTTCAGCCAATAGCACAGCTACATTACTTCCCCCAGCTGCCTGTGTATGATCTAATCTCAAATTATAAACGCCGCCTTGTCAAACACGAGAAAATAGTTCAATAATTAAATTGACATTTAAATGTTTCGTTATAACAATAATAACTTGGTCAGCGTGAAACATCTTGGAAACTACCTTAACAAACAACTAAATGGATAACCTTACAATAAGTCATTAATTTAAATAAATGAAAGGTCACAAAAAGAATTAATAAATAATGATAGGATGTGTACCATATCCACCTGAGACAGGTTATCTCCGTCCGCTCTTCACAATGGTTAATGTATATTTGCTAGGTAATTATATAATTATAGAATGTGTGAAATACTTGGACATTGATAATCAAACCGTAATGAAATGATAAGATGAGAAATTCAATTAAGAAACATCACAAAACAGTGCATCAAAACTGGAACAAGCAATGAATGTAATGTGACAATAACTATTGTTATCCTGAAGTATGCCTCGGAGACCTGGGTTATGAAAGGAAGGGAGAAGAGCAAAATACAGGCCAGTGAGATGAGAAGCAGTATTGGAGCTACAAAGATGGACAGAATAAGAAATGAGAGGACCAGAGAATTAATGAAAGAGGAACCATTACAGGATGGTATAGAGAAATCTAGACTTAGATGGTATGGATATGTAAAACGAATGGAGGAGAAGAGGATACCCAGGAGAGTACACGAGACGAAGTGGGAAGGAAAGAGACCGAGAGGAATACCGAGAGACAGGTGGCTGAAGGGGGTGGAAGAAAGCGTGAAGAAGAGAGGAGAAGACTGGACAAGGGTGGAGGCTGAGAGATGATGGGAAGACAGAAGACGGAGAGGCTTGTGTTCCAAACAGACCCGGCCAGTGGCTGGAAACTGTGCAAGATGATGATGATGATGAGGAGTCATCATGGATAATATTTCATACCGTGTTTATAATGGTTAATGTTTATGTCTCTGATCTGTCCAGCATGTATAAAGTGCATCCGCCCCAATACACATTAACGCTAGTATGCAAAAGTTTGTGAGCGTGCTAAGCTTAAATAATGCTTCTATTGATTAACAGAAGGTGCATTTCCCCATGCATATCAACATTTTACAATTTGGCATGATATTTGTTAGCTGGTATACTTTTGTTCAAACAAAGATGAGCAGCAAAACTATATGCAACCTAGCGGGATGTCCAACATTGTTCGTTTTATCCCCTCTGTCTCAATTCCACAAATGGACAGTACGCCACTGTTGTCATACTGCTCCTATTCTTTGTCATGGGTTTGGACTAATGACAAATAAAAGCAACCTGAGCCGTGAATTCTGGCTCATTATAACAGAATGTATTCTACAAATTATGAATCGTACGTTTGAACTGGGGCGAGCGTACTGGCGCCGAAGCAGTTGCTTGTGTTGAAGACAGATGGTAGTAGCACGAAGAGCTGTGGATGTGGAGTGCGGCTCAATTTCTGAACTATCTTGATGCTGGAAGTATTGACGTCAGAAAACTAATCATCTTAATATCGATTTATGACATCCCCGCCCATAAATTTAAATTGGGTCGTGTGCAAAAATTACTTTTACCATTGTTAATTTAATCGCCCTAAAAGCCGATTGGCAGATTTGAACTTTCGTAACGTGTGAAGAGACCTGGTTGTGTATTGAGTAGCCATCTTGGCTCCTTGTCATTAGCTGCAACTGATTGAAAACAACTAGACGGTTTTGGTATTGTGACTTCCCGAGGGAGGCTTATAGCCTCTGTCGGAGTGGAAAATTCTACTAAATGTGCTCAACTTATTGAGTGTTGGAAATGAAGACGATGGACCATGTTTTTGACAAACCATTTATCTGAAAATTACGGATACTCCTGGAAAAATAAACAAGGCTATGTGATCGGCGGCGGTCGACCAGCAATTGTACAAACGCACATAATTATTGGTAATGTGTGGGGTTTATTTATTGCATTTAATTCATGGAGCAATATTGTATGCATGTGTTTTTGTTTTGGAGCTCCATAAAATTGTTTTTATCTTTTAATCCTTTTTGTTTGTCTTCGGGATGTCTTCTACGATAGCTTAGGGTTTAATTATTTTTTTAGTAATGCGAGATTCCTTCTCCATAGATTTATTCTTTGTTATTCCTTAAATTTTATTTTTTTGATCTGAGTAGGTTAGTAAATGTAATTTGTTTTGTCGAAATTTTATCATCTTGGGCCCACCGTCTTTAAATATCATCATCATCATCTTGAGCAGTTTCCAACAGCTGGTCGGGTCTGCTTGGAACATAAGCCTCTCCATCGTTTCCTGTCCATCCACCATCTCTCGTCATTTACTGTGTCCCAGCACACTCCTCTTTCCTCCACACTCTTCTTAACTCCTTTTGTCCATCTTCCCCTTGGCCTCCTTCCCGTCATTTCCATTCCAAACATCTTCTTCGGTATCCTCTCCTCTTGCATCCTCCTCACATGTCCATACCATTGTAGCCTAGATCGCTCTATTCTATTTTGCAATGGTTCCTCTCTTACCATCTCTCTGACTCTCTCATTCCTTACTCTGTCCATTCTTGTTACTCCTACCCTACTCCTCTGGAACTTCATCTCCACTGCTCGTATTTTATTCTTGTCCCTTTCCTTCATCACCCATGTTTCTGAACCATATGTCAAAATTGGCACAAAGTAGGTCTTGTAGATGATTCCTTTACATTGTTGTGGTACATCTTTATTCCATATCATCCCCCTAACACTCTTGAAAAATCCATCTGCGCACCTTCCCCTTTCATTTATTTCCATCCTATTGCCTCCCTTTTCTTCAATTAAGCTTCCCAAGTACTTGAAGCATTCTACTTTCTGCAACTGCTGTCCTCCAAGTGTTATGCCCATATCCAGTCTGTTCTTCTTCACTCTTTTGTGCTGAGAACTTCATCCCATATGATAACACTACCTTCTCCCACTCATCTAATTGCTCTTGTACTTCTTCCTCATCCTCTCCCCATACCAGAAGGTCATCAGCAAACAACATTGCCTTCATTTTCCTTTCCCCAATGCTATTTACCACTTTTCGTATGATTTCATCCATCACCACTATAAATAACAGGGGTGAGAGGGCACTTCCCTGTTTCAGACCACTCTCCAGTTGAAACCATTCCTTTCTCTCTCTTCCCACCTTTACACAGCTTTTGCTTCCCTCGTACATTGCTTTCACTCTTGCCAATGTCTCCTTGTTCACTGCTTTTGCTCTCATTGCTTCCCATACCTCGTTTCTATTAATACTATCATATGCTTTCTCAATATCCAAGAAGGTCATCACCAGATCTTTCCCATATTCATAATGGTGTTCTTGTAGCTGTCTTACTGCAAAGATGAGGTCAACTGTTGACCTTCCTGGCCTGAATCCATACTGTTCTTCCCTCAGCCCATCTTCAACTTCTGTCCGAATTCTTCTCTCCAGTACCTTCTCAAATATTTTGGCGCAGTGGCACATGAGTGTAATTCCCCTGTAGTTCTTGAATTCCTTCCTACTTCCCTTTTTAAATATGGGTATTATTATCCCTCTTTTCCAGTCCTCTGGTATTTTCTTCTCCCTCCATATCACTTTCATTACTCGAAAGAGCCACTGTGTTCCTATCACCCCTGCTGCTCTCACCATCTACACACTAACTTCATCTATTCCGGGTGCCTTTCCCCCCTTTCATCTTCTTTAATGCTTCCTCCACTTCTTTCCATGTCAATTCCTTCTCTGAAATGTCTTGGTCAATGTCTGTTTCTTCCTCCACAATGTCCACTACGCTGGTTTTAGTTGGATTTAGGAGTTCCTTGAAGTATTCTCTCCAGAGAACCTTTACTTCTTCCATATTTTCGACCTCCTTTCCATTCCTGTCCACCATTCTGACATTTTCCCCTGTATCTCTTCTCTTTGCCTTTATCATTCCATACAACACTTTCTTACTGCCATCACAGTCCACCTCCATCATTTCTGTCCATTTCTCCAGCCATTTCTTTTTCTCTTCCTTCACTACTTCTTTAAATGTAATATGTTTTATTGCTCACTTCTCACTGAGAAATGATTTTATTTGTATTTCTTAATTAGAACTGCTATTGTTGTCGAGCAGTTCCGATTGGACGTTAATTGATTATCCTTTGTTTTCTCTGTTCTGCTATTGTTTTTAATTGTGGAACTATGGTTAGACGCAGTTGACAATGCTTCAGTAATTGATGTGGTTGTATGTTTCGTGAAGGTCAAATGTTTTGTAAATTTAAGGTGGATTTTATATTCGATGTTTGGTTGGAAGTTGTGAATTCTAAAATTATTCAGTAATACAGAACGAAGGGCGATCATGTTTTGACTAGCCTATTTCTATTTGTTTCGCTGTGATAGGTTGTAATATTTTCCTTGAGGCTTGGATCATAAATTCCTCGTGTTACATTGTTGTTGATTGATGTCCAATCATAATTTGAAGTTTTGCTTCTGCCTGCAACCTAAATTCATTTAAATTAACTTCAGCTTGCCCATCGTGGGTTTGTTACAATTTTTGTTTGGCACCTAATGCCTAAATTGTGAAAGTTTTTGTATTGTTGACGTCGTAAGTTCTAGTCCGTGTGAGCCTGTTCTTGTTTTGTATCTGATGGTGAGGTCCTTGTAATTTATTTTTAAATCCATGGTTTTGTAATCTATTGTTTCTTAATTAAAATTTTAAATTAAATTTTTATCTTAACCTACTTCTGGTCATGTTTCATTGAGCAGGATTAGTAAGCTACCTAATATAGAGGGATATCCTATTGCCTTCCACCCCCCTTCATTCAGGGCTTTTTATCTTGTGTTGGATGGTTACTGTGACACCACTGAAAGGACCTCTACAATAAGGTCCAGCATGCATCTCCACAGTTTGCTTAACACCATCGCCGGAGAGGTAAGTATATTGGGGGGAACCACATTGTTTTCTTTTCTTTGTCCCCCCCCTCCCCCCCGGCCCACGGTGGTGTCACAACCAATCTGCAAGATGCCACAAGTACAGAGGTGTGCAAATTATTAGACTCAACGCTATTTTTCCAAAAATGCATTTACAGTATACTTTTCATGATTTAATGCAGTAAATGTTTACAAGGCGCTGCAATTATTTCAAATATCTAACCAACAGTTTTAATTACATTTTATTTTGAGAAAATCATAGTAAAATGATTTTTTGAATTTCCACTAAAAGGGGAGCCTTGTTAATGCAAAATGCCACACGTTTCATTTTGATTAACTTATTCTACGTTTCGTGCGAATTTAGAGCAGAGGAACAAGTTAAAACTCAGCAATTCTTCTAGGTTTGTGCCGTGTCTTGTTTGGGGTTTCGCCTAGGACACCAAGCTAGGCTCATCTGCGGGCTCTTGGAGTCCCCCCCGGACCCCAACAGGAGTGACAAACTGCGCGCCACCTTCCTTTATATAAGGTGCAACTGCACCACTTGACTACGAGAACTAAAAGCTCAAGCAGCCTTAACCTCCCTATGAAGGCTTCCAAAAAGATAGTATATTGGCTTTCACGGCCGGTGAATTAAAACTCAGCAATTCTTCTAGGTTTGTGCCGTGTCTTGTGTGGGGTTTCGCCTAGGACACCAAGCTAGGCTCATCGGCGGGCTCTTGGTGTCCCCGCCCGGACACGGCAGAAACCTAGAAGAATTGCTGAGTTTTAATTCACCGGCCGTGAAAGCCAATATACCATCTTTTTGGAAGCCTTCATAGGGAGGTTAGGGCTGCTTGAACTTTTAGTTCTCGTAGTCAAGTGGTGCAGTTGCACCTTATATAAAGGGAGGTGGCGCGCAGTTCGTCACTCCTGTGGGGGTCCGGGCGGGGACACCAAGAGCCCGCCGATGAGCCTAGCTTGGTGTCCTAGGCGAAACCCCACACAAGACACGGCACAAACCTAGAAGAATTGCTGAGTTTTAATTCACCGGCCGTGAAAGCCAATATACCATCTTTTTGGAAGTCTTCATAGGGAGGTTAAGGCTGCTTGAGCTTTTAGTTCTCGTAGTCAAGTGGTGCAGTTGCACCTTATATAAAGGGAGGTGGCGCGCAGTTCGTCACTCCTGTGGGGGTCCGGGCGGGGACACCAAGAGCCCGCCGATGAGCCTAGCTTGGTGTCCTAGGCGAAACCCCACACAAGACACGGCACAAACCTAGAAGAATTGCTGAGTTTTAATTCACCGGCCGTGAAAGCCAATATACCATCTTTTTGGAAGCCTTCATAGGGAGGTTAAGGCTGCTTGAGCTTTTAGTTCTCGTAGTCAAGTGGTGCAGTTGCACCTTATATAAAGGGAGGTGGCGTGCAGTTCGTCACTCCTGTGGGGGTCCGGGGGGACACCAAGAGCCCGCCGATGAGCCTAGCTTGGTGTCCTACGCGAAACCCCACACAAGACACGGCACAAACCTAGAAGAATTGCTGAGTTTTAATTCACCGGCCGTGAAAGCCAATATACCATCTTTTTGGAAGCTTTCATAGGGAGGTTAAGGCTGCTTGAGCTTTTAGTTCTTGTAGTCAAGTGGTGCAGTTGCACCTTATATAAAGGGAGGTGGCGCGCAGTTCGTCACTCCTGTGGGGGTCCGGGCGGGGACACCAAGAGCCCGCCGATGAGCCTAGCTTGGTGTCCTAGGCGAAACCCCACACAAGACACGGCACAAACCTAGAAGAATTGCTGAGTTTTAATTCACCGGCCGTGAAAGCCAATATACCATCTTTTTGGAAGCCTTCATAGGGAGGTTAAGGCTGCTTGAGCTTTTAGTTCTCGTAGTCAAGTGGTGCAGTTGCACCTTATATAAAGGGTGGTGGCGCGCAGTTCGTCACTCCTGTGGGGGTCCGGGGGGGGGGGGGGGGACACCAAGAGCCCGCCGATGAGCCTAGCTTGGTGTCCTAGGCGAAACCCCACACAAGACACGGTACAAACCTAGAAGAATTGCTGAGTTTTAATTCACCGGCCGTGAAAGCCAATATACCATCTTTTTGGAAGCCTTCATAGGGAGGTTAAGGCTGCTTGAGCTTTTAGTTCTCGTAGTCAAGTGGTGCAGTTGCACCTTATATCAAGGGAGGTGGCGCGCAGTTCATCACTCCTGTGGGGGTCCGGGCGGGGACACCAAGAGCCCGCCGATGAGCCTAGCTTGGTGTCCTAGGCGAAACCCCACACAAGACACGGCACAAACCTAGAAGAATTGCTGAGTTTTAATTCACCGGCCGTGAAAGCCAATATACCATTTTTTGGAAGCCTTCATAGGAAGGTTAAGGCTGCTTGAGCTTTTAGTTCTCGTAGTCAAGTGGTGCAGTTGCACCTTATATAAAGGGAAGTGGCGCGCAGTTCGTCACTCCTGTGGGGGTCGGGGCGGGGACACCAAGAGCCCGCCGATGAGCCTAGCTTGGTGTCCTAGGCGAAACCCCACACAAGACACGGCACAAACCTAGAAGAATTGCCGAGTTTTAATTCACCGGCCGTGAAAGCCAATATACCATCTTTTTGGAAGTCTTCATAGGGAGGTTAAGGCTGCTTGAGCTTTTAGTTCTCGTAGTCAAGTGGTGCAGTTGCACCTTATATAAAGGGAGGTGGCGCGCAGTTCGTCACTCCTGTGGGGGTCCGGGCGGGGACACCAAGAGCCCGCCGATGAGCCTAGCTTGGTGTCCTAGGCGAAACCCCACACAAGACACGGCACAAACCTAGAAGAATTGCTGAGTTTTAATTCACCGGCCGTGAAAGCCAATATACCATCTTTTTGGAAGCCTTCATGGGGAGTTTAAGGCTCCTTGAGCTTTTAGTTCTCGTAGTCAAGTGGTGCAGTTGCACCTTATATAAAGGGAGGTGGCGCGCAGTTCGTCACTCCTGTGGGGGTCCGGGCGGGGACACCAAGAGCCCGCCGATGAGCCTAGCTTGGTGTCCCAGGCGAAACCCCCCACCAGACACGGCACAAACCTAGAAGAATTGCTGAGTTTTAATTCACCGGCCGTGAAAGCCAATATACCATCTTTTTGGAAGCCTTCATAGGGAGGTTAAGGCTGCTTGAGCTTTAAGTTCTCGTAGTCAAGTGGTGCAGTTGCACCTTATATAAAGGGAGGTGGCGCGCAGTTTGTCACTCCTGTGGGGGTCCAGGGGGGGACACCAAGAGCCCGCCGATGAGCCTAGCTTGGTGTCCTAGGCGAAACCCCACACAAGACACGGCACAAACCTAGAAGAATTGCTGAGTTTTAATTCACCGGCCGTGAAAGCCAATATACTATCTTTTTGGAAGCCTTCATAGGGAGGTTAAGGCTGCTTGAGCTTTTAGTTCTCGTAGTCAAGTGGTGCAGTTGCACCTTATATAAAGGGAGGTGGCGCGCAGTTCGTCACTCCTGTGGGGGTCCGGGAGGGGACACCAAGAGCCCGCCGATGAGCCTAGCTTGGTGTCCTAGGCGAAACCCCACACAAGACACTGCACAAACCTAGAAGAATTGCTGAGTTTTAATTCACTGGCCGTGAAAGCCAATATACCATCTTTTTGGAAGCTTTCATAGGGAGGTTAAGGCTGCTTGAGCTTTTAGTTTTCGTAGTCAAGTGGTGCAGTTGCACCTCATATAAAGGGAGGTGGCGCGCAGTTCGTCACTCCTGTGGGGGTCCGGGCGGGGACACCAAGAGCCCGCCGATGAGCCTAGCTTGGTGTCCTAGGCGAAACCCCACACAAGACACGGCACAAACCTAGAAGAATTGCTGAGTTTTAATTCACCGGCCGTGAAAGCCAATATACCATCTTTTTGGAAGCCTTCATAGGGAGGTTAAGGCTGCTTGAGCTTTTAGTTCTCGTAGTCAAGTGGTGCAGTTGCACCTTATATAAAGGGAGGTGGCGCGCAGTTCGTCACTCCTGTGGGGGTCCGGGCGGGGACACCCAAGAGCCCGCCGATGAGCCTAGCTTGGTGTCCTAGGCGAAACCCCACACAAGACACGGCAGAAACCTAGAAGAATTGCTGAGTTTTAATTCACCGGCCGTGAAAGCCAATATACCATCTTTTTGGAAGCCTTCATAGGGAGGTTAAGGCTGCTTGAGCTTTGAGTTCTCGTAGTCAAGTGGTGCAGTTGCACCTTATATAAAGGGAGGTGGCGCGCAGTTCGTCACTCCTGTGGGGGTCCGGGCGGGGACACCAAGAGCCCGCCGATGAGCCTAGCTTGGTGTCCTAGGCGAAACCCCACACAAGACACGGCACAAACCTAGAAGAATTGCTGCTTTTTAATTCACCGGCCGTGAAAGCCAATATACCATCTTTTTGGAAGCCTTCATAGGGAGTTTAAGGCTGCTTGAGCTTTTAGTTCTCGTAGTCAAGTGGTGCAGTTGCACCTTATATAAAGGGAGGTGGCGCGCAGTTCGTCACTCCTGTGGGGGTCCGGGCGGGGACACCAAGAGCCCGCCGATGAGCCTAGCTTGGTGTCCTAGGCGAAACCCCACACAAGACACGGCACAAACCTAGAAGAATTGCTGAGTTTTAATTCACCGGCCGTGAAAGCCAATATACCATCTTTTTGGAAGCCTTCATAGGGAGGTTAAGGCTGCTTGAGCTTTTAGTTCTCGTAGTCAAGTGGTGCAGTTGCACCTTATATAAAGGGAGGTGGCGCGCAGTTCGTCACTCCTGTGGGGGTCCGGGCGGGGACACCAAGAGCCCGCCGATGAGCCTAGCTTGGTGTCCTAGGCGAAACCTCACACAAGACACTGCAAAAACCTAGAAGAATTGCTGAGTTTTAATTCACCGGCCGTGAAAGCCAATATACCATCTTTTTGGAAGCTTTCATAGGGAGGTTAAGGCTGCTTGAGCTTTTAGTTCTCGTAGTCAAGTGGTGCAGTTGCACCTCATATAAAGGGAGGTGGCGCGCAGTTCGTCACTCCTGTGGGGGTCCGGGCGGGGACACCAAGAGCCCGCCGATGAGCCTAGCTTGGTGTCCTAGGCGAAACCCCACACAAGACACGGCACAAACCTAGAAGAATTGCTGAGTTTTAATTCACCGGCCGTGAAAGCCAATATACCATCTTTTTGGAAGCCTTCATAGGGAGGTTAAGGCTGCTTGAGCTTTTAGTTCTCGTAGTCAAGTGGTGCAGTTGCACCTTATATAAAGGGAGGTGGCGCGCAGTTCGTCACTCCTGTGGGGGTCCGGGCGGGGACACCAAGAGCCCACCGATGAGCCTAGCTTGGTGTCCTAGGCGAAACCCCACACAAGACACGGCACAAACCTAGAAGAATTGCTGAGTTTTAATTCACCGGCCGTGAAAGCCAATATACCATCTTTTTGGAAGCCTTCATAGGGAGGTTAAGGCTGCTTGAGCTTTTAGTTCTCGTAGTCAAGTGGTGCAGTTGCACCTTATATAAAGGGAGGTGGCGCGCAGTTCGTCACTCCTGTGGGGGTCCGGGCGGGGACACCAAGAGCCCGCCGATGAGCCTAGCTTGGTGTCCTAGGCGAAACCCCCCACCAGACACGGCACAAACCTAGAAGAATTGCTGAGTTTTAATTCACCGGCCGTGAAAGCCAATATACCATCTTTTTGGAAGCCTTCATAGGGAGGTTAAGGCTGCTTGAGCTTTTAGTTCTCGTAGTCAAGTGGTGCAGTTGCACCTTATATAAAGGGAGGTGGCGCGCAGTTCGTCACTCCTGTGGGGGTCCGGGGGGGGACACCAAGAGCCCGCCGATGAGCCTAGCTTGGTGTCCTAGGCGAAACCCCACACAAGACACGGCACAAACCTAGAAGAATTGCTGAGTTTTAATTCACCGGCCGTGAAAGCCAATATACTATCTTTTTGGAAGCCTTCATAGGGAGGTTAAGGCTGCTTGAGCTTTTAGTTCTCGTAGTCAAGTGGTGCAGTTGCACCTTATATAAAGGGAGGTGGCGCGCAGTTTGTCACTCCTGTGGGGGTCCGTGAGGGGACACCAAGAGCCCGCCGATGAGCCTAGCTTGGTGTCCTAGGCGAAACCCCACACAAGACACTGCACAAACCTAGAAGAATTGCTGAGTTTTAATTCACCGGCCGTGAAAGCCAATATACCATCTTTTTGGAAGCTTTCATAGGGAGGTTAAGGCTGCTTGAGCTTTTAGTTTTCGTAGTCAAGTGGTGCAGTTGCACCTCATATAAAGGGAGGTGGCACGCAGTTCGTCACTCCTGTGGGGGTCCGGGCGGGGACACCAAGAGCCCGCCGATGAGCCTAGCTTGGTGTCCTAGGCGAAACCCCACACAAGACACGGCACAAACCTAGAAGAATTGCTGAGTTTTAATTCACCGGCCGTGAAAGCCAATATACCATCTTTTTGGAAGCCTTCATAGGGAGGTTAAGGCTGCTTGAGCTTTTAGTTCTCGTAGTCAAGTGGTGCAGTTGCACCTTATATAAAGGGAGGTGGCGCGCAGTTCGTCACTCCTGTGGGGGTCCGGGCGGGGACACCAAGAGCCCGCCGATGAGCCTAGCTTGGTGTCCTAGGCGAAACCCCACACAAGACACGGCACAAACCTAGAAGAATTGCTGAGTTTTAATTCACCGGCCGTGAAAGCCAATATACCATCTTTTTGGAAGCCTTCAAGGGAGGTTAAGGCTGCTTGAGCTTTTAGTTCTCGTAGTCAAGTGGTGCAGTTGCACCTTATATAAAGGGAGGTGGCGCGCAGTTCGTCACTCCTGTGGGGGTCCGGGCGGGGACACCAAGAGCCCGCCGATGAGCCTAGCTTGGTGTCCTAGGCGAAACCCCACACAAGACACGGCACAAACCTAGAAGAATTGCTGAGTTTTAATTCACCGGCCGTGAAAGCCAATATACCATCTTTTTGGAAGTCTTCATAGGGAGGTTAAGGCTGCTTGAGCTTTTAGTTCTCGTAGTCAAGTGGTGCAGTTGCACCTTATATAAAGGGAGGTGGCGCGCAGTTCGTCACTCCTGTGGGGGTCCGGGCGGGGACACCAAGAGCCCGCCGATGAGCCTAGCTTGGTGTCCTAGGCGAAACCCCACACAAGACACGGCTCAAACCTAGAAGAATTGCTGAGTTTTAATTCACCGGCCGTGAAAGCCAATATACCATCTTTTTGGAAGCCTTCATAGGGAGGTTAAGGCTGCTTGAGCTTTTAGTTCTCGTAGTCAAGTGGTGCAGTTGCACCTTATATAAAGGGAGGTGGCGCGCAGTTCGTCACTCCTGTGGGGGTCCGGGGGGGGACACCAAGAGCCCACCGATGAGCCTAGCTTGGTGTCCTAGGCGAAACCCCACACAAGACACGGCACAAACCTAGAAGAATTGCTGAGTTTTAAATTACCGGCCGTGAAAGCCAATATACCATCTTTTTGGAAGCCTTCATAGGGAGTTTAAGGCTGCTTGAGCTTTTAGTTCTCGTAGTCAAGTGGTGCAGTTGCACCTTATATAAAGGGAGGTGGCGCGCAGTTCGTCACTCCTCTGGGGGTCCGGGCGGGGACACCAAGAGCCCGCCGATGAGCCTAGCTTGGTGTCCTAGGCGAAACCCCACACAAGACACGGCACAAACCTAGAAGAATTGCCGAGTTTTAATTCACCGGCCGTGAAAGCCAATATACCATCTTTTTGGAAGCCGTCATAGGGAGGTTAAGGCTGCTTGAGCTTTTAGTTCTCGTAGTCAAGTGGTGCAGTTGCACCTTATATAAAGGGAGGTGGCGCGCAGTTCGTCACTCCTGTGGGGGTCCGGGGGGGACACCAAGAGCCCGCCGATGAGCCTAGCTTGGTGTCCTAGGCGAAACCCCACACAAGACACGGCACAAACCTAGAAGAATTGCTGAGTTTTAATTCACCGGCCGTGAAAGCCAATATACCATCTTTTTGGAAGCCTTCATAGGGAGGTTAAGGCTGCTTGAGCTTTTAGTTCTCGTAGTCAAGTGGTGCAGTTGCACCTTATATAAAGGGAGGTGGCGCGCAGTTCGTCACTCCTGTGGGGGTCCGGGCGGGGACACCAAGAGCCCACCGATGAGCCTAGGTTGGTGTCCTAGGCGAAACCCTACACAAGACACGGCACAAACCTAGAAGAATTGCTGAGTTTTAATTCACCGGCCGTGAAAGCCAATATACCATCTTTTTGGAAGCCTTCATAGGGAGGTTAAGGCTGCTTGAGCTTTTAGTTCTCGTAGTCAAGTGGTGCAGTTGCACCTTATATAAAGGGAGGTGGCGCGCAGTTCGTCACTCCTGTGGGGGTCCGGGCGGGGACACCAAGAGCCCGCCGATGAGCCTAGCTTGGTGTCCTAGGCGAAACCCCACACAAGACACGGCACAAACCTAGAAGAATTGCTGAGTTTTAATTCACCGGCCGTGAAAGCCAATATACCATCTTTTTGGAAGCCTTCATAGGGAGGTTAAGGCTGCTTGAGCTTTTAGTTCTCGTAGTCAAGTGGTGCAGTTGCACCTTATATAAAGGGAGGTGGCGCGCAGTTCGTCACTCCTGTGGGGGTCCGGGCGGGGACACCAAGAGCCCGCCGATGAGCCTAGCTTGGTGTCCTAGGCGAAACCCCACACAAGACACTGCACAAACCTAGAAGAATTGCTGAGTTTTAATTCACCGGCCGTGAAAGCCAATATACCATCTTTTTGGAAGCTTTCATAGGGAGGTTAAGGCTGCTTGAGCTTTTAGTTCTCGTAGTCAAGTGGTGCAGTTGCACCTCATATAAAGGGAGGTGGCGCGCAGTTCGTCACTCCTGTGGGGGTCCGGGCGGGGACACCAAGAGCCCGCCGATGAGCCTAGCTTGGTGTCCTAGGCGAAACCCCACACAAGACACGGCACAAACCTAGAAGAATTGCTGAGTTTTAATTCACCGGCCGTGAAAGCCAATATACCATCTTTTTGGAAGCCTTCATAGGGAGGTTAAGGCTGCTTGAGCTTTTAGTTTTCGTAGTCAAGTGGTGCAGTTGCACCTTATATAAAGGGAGGTGGCGCGCAGTTCGTCACTCCTGTGGGGGTCCGGGCAGGGACACCAAGAGCCCGCCGATGAGCCTAGCTTGGTGTCCTAGGCGAAACCCCACACAAGACACGGCACAAACCTAGAAGAATTGCTGAGTTTTAATTCACCGGCCCTGAAAGCCAATATACCATCTTTTTGGAAGCCTTCATAGGGAGGTTAAGGCTGCTTGAGCTTTTAGTTCTCGTAATCAAGTGGTGCAGTTGCACCTTATATAAAGGGAGGTGGCGCGCAGTTCGTCACTCCTGAGGGGGTCCGGGCGGGGACACCAAGAGCCCGCCGATGAGCCTAGCTTGGTGTCCTAGGCGAAACCCCACACAAGACACGGCACAAACCTAGAAGAATTGCTGAGTTTTAATTCACCGGCCGTGAAAGCCAATATACCATCTTAGAGGAACAAGTCTTTTTACTAATCATCCACTCTTGGACTACTCAAAGATTCGTGGACAGAGGTTTGAATTCACCTGATTTAGAGGGTACATTCCAAAGCCAATGAAACAAGATAAAACGGACCCTTGCAGTAATCAATTTATAAAATTTCCAGAAGCAATTCCTGGTGGGAAAATTTTTAAGTGTACATGGGAGAAAAAGTTACTAAGTAGGGTGATAAAAATCACCAGCAGCTGATCAATAAAATGATTTTGAGTAAAACAATCTGACTGATTTAAATTCTTTAGTTGATTGTAATAATTTACACACCTCTGTAACTAAGATGCGCAAACCACTTTCAGGAACAAACATGATACTCACCTTGCGTACCCACGAACCCCTGAAGCTCTCCAGGCATTGTGGTGTGGGCTTTGATCTTGACAGCGGAGCCGAAGTCCCCCAGCTTGAGGCGGTTCCCCTCGTCTGTCAGGAAAATGTTGGCAGCTGGAAGCACACATTAAATATGCTCCTGTATTCTAAGCACAAGAATAACAGTTTATGGCACACTAAGGAGTCTGTGTCAGCTGTGCAACGTACCATAGTCCGCTCCAACTTGGATCCCACTGAAAGCATTGTTATGGAAAAATAATGGGGCAGATGACCTCGTAGTTCTTCTTCTTCTTCTCCAGCATGATTAATCCCACTTATGTGGGGTCGCTGATGCGGATATTCCTCCTCCACGTTGTTCTATCCCGGACCATTTCCTCCACAAGCCCCGCTGTTTCATGCTTTCTTGAATGCTGTCCATCCATCGCCTTTTTGGTCGTCCTCGACTCCCGTTTCCCTGGTGGAAGCATTTCAATCATCCTATTGCCCACATAATCTTGTTCTCTTCTCTTAACATGGCCATACCATCTGAGGCCAGCTTCTCTGACTTTCTCAGAAACTTGCACCATGCCAAGTCGTGGTTACCTCGTAGTTACACCCCTTAAAACAACAATAACTAACTATAATATGGCAAAATAATACCATAGTAGAGACTATCCATCTTCCATACTAAGGGTGTCTACCAGAGCAAACTAACAGATTTCCCTAAAAATTCCCTGATTTTTCCATGATAAATAAATAAATAAAATTCTCCGAGGATATTTAGCAGCCATAATAAAGAAACAAGAGAATAAACAGGCAACTCCTATGATCTATAAGCCTGAGAGAATATACTCAAATTATAAAAACCACCAGCAAAAACATTTTGTAACTTTTGCAAAATTTCCAGAAGCAGAAATGTTTAAAACAAAAACTTTCACTACTCGCATTAGTCAAACTTGCATGTGCTAAAAAGTAACTCCTCAATGGCTATTTTCTCAAAAATAACCAAAACGGTACATACATACACAGTTCAAGGGTGTAAATATGTGTTCTATGTTTCAAGAAACGAGAGCTTACTGATGAAATGCCAATAAAAACACACCGTACATTTGCACAATCCTCACCAGAATATACTTTTCCCCAACAAATTGTGAATCCATAGCATGCAATTATTCTAGATTGGACCATGTAAATATAAATTCCCCGAGTGTCAAGAACATTTCTCGATAATTCTCTGAGAAATCCTTCTTTTTTCATTTCTTTTTCCTGAGTAGTAGTCACCCTGAATACTGCTCTTTATGATGTTGAGGTGGGACCCATTAGTAAGTGTACACTTCACGGTAACTTCAGTCCCACTATGGAAAGGAACACACTAAACCAAACTAATTAAAGAACAACCTCACGTAGAATATCACAAATTAAAGACAATTTCATTCGAGTCCCGTGAGTCTATAACGTGTTGGTCCTCTGAGGCATTCTTCAGGTAAATGGCCCCACTCCTCGATGGTAGCATCTTTTAGGGCCTAAATCATTAGTGATGGATGTTGACAGTCTAATGCCCTCACTACATATTTTTGGGATCTAAGACACTGTGGACATTAAGATGCACCCTGATATTTTAATGATAATTTAAAGAAAAATATAATTTCACTGTATTTTCAAACAAAATTTTATAGAAATAATTTAATTTGTAATCAAACACAAATTACATAGTGCAATACTGTCTGCCCTTCCCCTGGGTATAACAGTTGTCAAGAAACTCAGTTCGATCATCGTTATTGCTTCCTGACATTGATATAGACCTGTAGTAGCCAACAGTGGGCTCAGCATCTGCAAGTGCAATTACAGCAAGATGGATACAAGAGAACCCAATATTCAGTTCACCATGGACGTAAAGGTCGCAGCTCTGGTACAATAAGGAGGCGGGCGGGAAATGGGTTACGAGCTGTCTTGCTGTTAATTCCCTGGCAACTCACATTTGTGAGACAAATGTTGGTATAATGTCAGTAATTCATGTAACGTATGTTCTTATGAAGGAAATTTATCTTTGTCATTTTTATGTACAGGCTGAGGAAGAAGGAGTTTTACCTTCGAAACATGTACCTGTGAGTAGGTTCAATACAAGTATTGGAAAGGCAGAATGCTGGTATACCATAGCCGGTGGTCCCATGTCATAGATTTATGCCATGTATAAGATCCTTCCACTAACTAAACTTGCGTTTCAGGTTAGTTCCAACGTTCACCACTAGGTGTCAGTGACATCTGGTAGGGAAAGTTGGAACTACTTGAAATTGAACGGAACTTGTAGCTCACCCCATGGGTGTCTGCTTGAAGCAGCTACAGCCTTTGGGGAGCTGAACATGTCCTCAGACACCCCTGGCACCAAAAGCCATACGCTAAATAATAAATAGCCAGTTACTTAACTGCAGTAATCAACTGCTGAGAACACTGTACGGAATGTTTTGAACACTGGTGTAGTAAATCACATATACTCAGTGTCTAAACTTGATAGACCTTTGGACCACAAGACACAGGCAAATACAGGGTCTTTCATATAAAATAAGAACGGCAAGCGGCGGCTTTGTTATCCGCTGCTACAGTAACCTTGGCCGAGCTGTAGTATTGAAAGCGTGCGCATAGGCGCATATACTGTACTTGACCTTGCAATAAACGTGCAGGTGTTCAGTCACCAGACTGAAACTCAGATGTTAACATGAGGCAGTTATCATTTCAACATCGTATTTTTGTATGTAAATCATACTTAAGTACGAGTCGGCTCGGCGGGTACGTGATGCATTTGTTCAGCAATTTCCTTCACTAGCAGATTCACGTAATTGTAAATAAGTTTGACACTAGTGACTCAGTGCTCAATAAAAAGCATGAAATTTAAAATCAGAAACATTCCAGTGGCAGAATGTGGTTACCAGATACAATGCCTGTGAAGGACGACACTTCTAGCATCTTTTATACAGGATTGTACACACGCTTAGAGCAGGGGACCGTGGCGCGCCACAAGATCGGCCAAGGCCACCGTAGCAGCGAATAACAAAACTGCCGCTTGCCGTTCTTACTTTATATGAAAGACCCTGTATTATGAAGTGATTTTGGTAATAAGAAGTATGTCTTAAGGTCCAAAAAATATGGTACTTATCTAACCATATAATAAGCAAATAGTAGACATTGGTGGGTAAACGACAAATAAGCTTATTGATCTCTGGTATAGTAGTACTTGGCACGGAACTAAACTTTCCCTTTACTTTGGTAAATTCAAGACCCCAGTTGGGCCTGCCCCTCGAGGATTTTGATGAATTAAGGGTACATTATAGGAGCTTGTTTCATCACCTGTCGAGTGCAAATTGGGACATTAGAATCTTGCGACAGTGGTACTCACTCTTGATGTCGCGGTGCACAATGCCGTGACTGTGGAGGGTCTCCACAGCGTCCAGCAACTGGTGAGTGTACCACCGGATCAGGTTCTCTGGCAAGCCAGTCTCTGTTGCAGACACCAGGCTCTCCAGCGTTCCCTCAGCACAGAACTCCATGAAGATCAGCATCTCATCCTGCAGAGCAACACAACCTTTCATGACAATTTATAATGTATGTCTTCACTAATAATTCCTCTTTCTATGGGGTTGGTGAAGAGTTAAGATTTCTATTAGCAGATGGTTTTACAACGGGATGCAATTGGATACAATTAAGCCCCCCAATTGTGCGAGAAGAGCTTTATTCAGAGTACAAGTAATTCATTAGGGTTCAGCTCTGTCTCCACTGCTCTTTATAATTGTAATGGACACCATTAAGTGCAAACTTCAGAAATGTGTGCTATGGACAATGTGATGCCTGCAACACACACCAGGAAGGGTCTTGAAACCCAAGTCCAAACATGGTATGATCGTCTGGAAAGACTTGGTCTTCGTTTAAATATCCACAAGACTGAATACTTTGAAACGATTTCATCTCCTGGAACTATACAAATTAATGGAGCATCTCTCGCCAAGGTGGATAAATTTCGATATTTGGGTTCTCGATTATAGAGTGACGGCTGTATAAATGAAGATGTACGAGCAAGAATCACGCAACGGTTTCGATTCAGAGATGTAACTGGTGTTCTTTGTGATAAGAAGATGCCCATCCACCTAAAATCACAGATATACCACTCAATGGTGAGGCCAGTTGCATTGTATGGTACGAAGTGTTGACCAGCACCTAAAAGTGCTGAGCACTCGCTACATGTAATGGAAATGCGGATGCTGAGAAAATCGTTAGGCATTTCTCTGCTCGGCCACATCAACAACACAACGACCCGACAACTAGCTGGTGTTGCTCCAATCGATGAGAAAATGCAGGAATGGAGACTCCGTTGGTATGGCCATGATGTACGAGCACCACATGGTTCAGTTATCAGCTCTGCCTATCATCTCGCTGTTGAAGGCCAGAGACACCGTGGAGACCTAAGCTAAGATGACTAGACACTATAAAGTCAGATCTAAGATCAAGAAGCCTAAACCCACAGGAAGCGCTTCATCAAAAGAAATGGCATGCATTGGCCCGAAAAGCGGACCCCGTTCCAACGGGAACACAGAAAGAAGAAGTAATTCATGTATTTTCTTTCAAGAGGAAGGAAACTAATTGTAACTCCCCACCCAATCTAATTGGCCACACTTGTGTTGACTGTCATAAAAGCTTCTATTAATAAAAATTAACAAAATGGCAAACTTTCTTGCATTTTTAATACCACAGATATCCACTCATATAGGTCATAGAACTCCACTGACCCGGTGGATCTCCACTCCATAGTAGCGGACCAGGGAGGGATGCGTGATCCCCTCGAAGGTGCGTAGCTCCTCCGCCACCTTGCGGATGGTGCGGTGGTCGTTGGGCTGCAGCTGGATCTCCTTCATGGCCAGCAGGTCACCAGTCTTGTTGTTCACGGCCGTGTACACCTTTCCAAACCGGCCCTGACCTGTGGACGAATTAAAACTTCATGAAATGATTCAGAGAAGCTCAAGCCCACTGCATTAGAATGCTTTTAGTTAAGCTCCGCGATTTCAATGGGAAGCTTCAATCCAGAAATCCAAGGTTCGAACCCCGGCACAGAATGTCCATTCTGAGCACAGTTTTTATCCTCCCCTGTTTCCACCCCCACACTCCTTCCAGATGGAATCTTACTTCAAGTTTTGAGACACCTACTCCAATTTCTGACCCTAATAATTGCAACTATACAACTACAGTCAGATAAACTCAACAAAGTACACAAGGCTGATCACCGAGATGCCTCAAGCCAAAGGTGGCTAGATTTAAAAAAATGATTTTTAAACAGGGACCCCCTTAACATTTTAAATTTAGAAGAAAACTAATTGTACATAAATGAAAATACCACAGTGTTGTGAAAGATTTATTAAACGGAAAGGCAAACATCAGAGGTAACAGTAACACTTCAGTGTAGGCCTAATAACTACAAGATTCATTCAACCAACATTTAGTCTTCGGTCGTGTATTTCTGTAATCAATTTTGTCTTATTTTGGATCCATGATTAAAAGTCTACACAAGAAACATAAAAAGTATTTTCACAATTAAAACTGCCTTGTGTGAAGTCCATCTTGCATTGCCACAACATAAACTAATAATAACAAGTAGTTCTGTGACGAACTACACAGCCTACTTTTCATAAAAAATGAGATTCAATCCATATTCCTCTAATTAGAGCTGTTTAGAATGCTGGTAGCACTGGCATTATAAGATATGCTCAAAATATAACAAAAATTGTGGCCTAATAGAGCTTGTTCGAAATTGTTTCCTTGCATGCACTCCGAGATATAGAGTGTCTATGGCTCAAATGCTCAGGAAGAGTTGGTAGGACTGAGAATGTGCACAAATATCTCTTACAACAAATGCTGTATATACAAATTTTGGTAAAAATCCACTGATTGTTACGGAAGTTACATACAGTTCGGTTGGTTCTTAAGTTTAGGGGCTGCGACAACGCGGTCATGTAGCCCCGTGTACTTTGGGTGTGTGTAGAATCTGTCTGATAACCGGTGTTAATTGTGATGACTGTATTAGTGTGTGTTATCTGTTTTTTTAATTTAAGTACTGCAAATTAGAATTTTTCAAATAGTTCCCACTTTTGCCGCCAAGCGCCACGGTCAATGACTACTAGGCCAACGTAGAAACCTAAGAACGTAGTTTACATTCTTAACCTATCCAATTTAGCTTCACACAGGTGCAATTAGTGGAAGGTTCTTTAACATGCCATAAATCCATGAAATGGGACCGCCGGCTTTACTTCCCCTCCGAAGGAAGGCATACTGAGGGATTTTAACACTCGTAAAAAATCCGACGGCTTCGGCCGAGTTTGAACCCGTTATCTTGGGCATAGAAGCTTACATACAGTTCAACGTGGAACATATAAATGTATGTAGAATGATTTTGGTAATACTGATATGTATCTACGAGTTGCTCAAAATACATCTGCAATATTAACACATTATGGTGTATAGAGTTTTAAATTGTTTATTGGATCTAGGGCTCAAATGTACTCAGAATGTTGGTAGGGAGTTGGTAGAACTGTGGACTCGGTAAATGGGCATACTTATGTCTGCTAAGACATATATTGAATGTGAAAGTTATGTATAAATCCATAAATTAGTACAGTAGTTGCATGCACTTGAACAATGAACATTTTATGTAAACATATAATTATGTTGGCAGCACTAACTTAAATAATTAATTCTAAATGTGTTTTAAACATCTTTCACTTACATTGTGTTTAGTTTGAAGTTCTTTTTTTCTGCACATATATTCCAAGATATTGACTAGGGTTCAAATGATTTGAGATCATTAATACACAGTTCCAGCCATGATGACTCTTAGAATAAGCACATTTATAGGTTTTAAACATTTAGATGAAATCTATTTGTTAGTATGGAAGTTACATGCAGTTAAACACTGAACCTATCAGGACATGTAGATTTATGTTGGAAACACTGTCATGCATGGGTTACTGAAAATTAATCTGCAATTTCGTGTTCTATACATGGGCAAAGTTTAGAAGGGTTTGCCAGATACATTGAGACTAGGGTTCAAAATTATAGAGAGCATTTATCAACTGTTTGCAGCCCTGGTGACTAAAGAAAATGAATACGTTATCTGTTAAGGAACGGAAAGCACATACACAATTGATACAAATCCAATTGATAGTATGGACGTTACATACAGTTAAGCATTGAACTTATCAGGAAATGTAGAATTGTGTTGGTAACACTGTCGTATATGGGTAGCTCAAAATTAATTTGAAATATTATCTATCTATACTAATATATAAAAATGAGATGGTGTGTATTACTCAATCACGCAAGAACCACTGGTCCGATTTACATGAAATTTTACATGGAAGTAGCTGATTTACCTGGTGAACATAGGCTACTTTTAATTTCGATAATTTGCACTATTTAAAGATGGCGACAATTTTAGTGATGTCACTACACCCTTTGGTTTCAAACTTACATATTTCCATTTCAAATAAAAAGAGAATGCTAAGAAAGAGCAAACTTTTGATGGCATATACGAGGTTTAAAATTTAATTTTCTATTCGAAATGTCCTTATCACTTTTTGTGCATCTCCAACGGTTAGCGAGTAAAGCCTCAATTTGTGCTATAAAACACGGTCAACGCCGAGCGGTGTAGTTGGAATAAATGTACCATCCTCACACTCCCTCCGAGCAGCACCTCGCCTATCCCCTGTTTTAACTGCCACCTTCACATTTCAGTTTCTTTATGACCCATAGCAAAGCACAGGTACTTCAGCCAGTGATCTATATATGCACCAATTTTGGAAGAAATCCATTTGATAGTATGGAGTGTTTCGTGGCTTCGGTGGCGTAGTTGGTAGCATGCTGAGCTTCTATGCCCAAGGTCGCGGGTTCAAATCAGGCCGAAGTCATTGGATTTTTTTAAAGAGTGTTAAAAGTCCCTCAGTAAGCCTTGCTCCGGAGGGGAAGTAAAGCCGGCGGTCCCATGTCATAGATTTATGGCATGATAAAGAACCTTCCTCTAATTACACATGTGTGAAGCTAAATTATAGGTTATTTTTGACTAACGATCTCAGGTTCCAACGTTCGCTGTCAGGAGCCGACTGCAGTGGCATCTAGTAACCAAGTTTAGAACTACTTGAAAAATCGAATGTTTGCAGTCCTTACTTGAATTAAAAACAGATAACACACTCCAATACAGCCATCACAAATAACACCGGTTATCAGACAGATTCTACACACACCCAAAGTACACGGGGCTACATGACCGCCTTGTCGCAGCCCCTAATCTAAGGAACTAACCAACCATCCAATGTGAGCTGAGGTCTCTGACTATGAAAATATGAAATAAGAAAGTTTTGATGATTATTGTCTGAGAAGATTGATTCGGGTTACAAATGATTTGCTAGGTGCAAATTTTAGAAATCTTCTTCTTCTTCTTCTTCAAGTGCCGTGTTCAATCCCTCACATGTTCGCTATGACCATGGTGAAGGCATTTCTATCTTCTGCAAGCTGGAACAATTCTGCAGCAGATTGAATCCCTGACCAGTTCAGGACAATTAACTTCTTCCATGTCCTTGTCGGCCATCTATTTTGCCTTGCTATATTAGTTGAAGCAATCACACATGACCTAAATAGGCCCGTTTTCAACATTTAATGGCAGACAAAAATTGAAGATCACTACGAAGTATTTGCTCTGCTGAGGACATCTCTGTTCGTAACTTAATCAGTCTAAGGTTTTTGTTTAGCAATGGATGCACATTTTGAACGCCTCTAGTTTTCTCATGGTGCTAGCCTTCCGAGTCCAAGCCTCCATACCATATAAAAGTGTTGACCAGGACATAAGATGTAGCCATCCTTTGATGGATTTTAGTTGTCGTTGTTAAAGCACTTGCCAAGCAACAGACTTCTTATAGCCTGTGTTTTTTTGTTTAGCACATGTCAGTGGAAAATCCCTTAACTGCTAAGCCTAAGGACTGTGGACAAAGAGAAAAGTCAAGCCAAAGTACAAAGAGTAAAACATGACGAGATAAGGTAACAGTCTCCTGATGAGGAACATTGTACACCACTAATTTACTCACAAGAAGAAGAAAGTGCCCTCTATCCTCGACGAATGAGGGATGACAAATGTGGAAAGAAGCAGAAAAAAGAGAGAATCCACACCAAAGTCTAAGTATCAAATGGAGAAATGAGGATATTGGTAAAGAACAGAGAAGCGATAATTAAATCAAGAAACAAAAGACACCCTAGTCCTCGAATAGCCAAGTGCCATCAGGGTTAGAAGAGAATAAGATTTGGCCAAGGGAGATTAGGAGGAATATAAAAGTGAGGGGCCTGGTGCAAACTAGTTTCTTGTCAACTGATCGTGAACCCCTAGGGAATATGATTCTTGCTGTACAGATGGCTGACCTTAGAATCAGTGGGCCCAATTGAAGTTAATTGATCTGGAGCATTCAGAGTGCACAGTGCACACTTGTTGCCATGAAGTGGAGCATGCTACTGCTGATGGGACTGGGTCTCGCGGTCGGCGACACGTCTCTCAGCAAGACCCGGCCCGGCCGCAGAGGACAGCGGCCAAACACCACCCATGTGAGTACAAGGTCAGCAACACCTACCTAAGCAAGGGACAACATCTCAACACCACCCATGTGAGTACAAGGTCAATAACACCTACCTAAGCAAGGGACAACATCTCAACACCACCCACAAGAGTACAAGGTCAGCAACACCTACCTAAGCAAGGGAAACATCTCAACACCACCCATGTGAGTACAAGGTCAGAAACACCTTCCTAAGTAAGGGAGAACATCTCAACACCACCCATGTGAGTACAAGGTCATCAACACCTACCTAAGCAAGGGACAACATCTCAACACCACCCATGTGAGTACAAGGTCAGCAACACCTTCCTAAGCAAGGGACAACATCAACACCACCCATGTGAGTACAAGGTCATCAACACCTTCCTAAGCAAGGGACAACATCTCAACACCACCCATGTGAGTACAAGGTCAGCAACACCTTCCTAAGCAAGGGACAACATCTCAACACCACCCATGTGAGTACAAGGTCAGCAACACCTTCCTAAGCAAGGGACAACATCTCAACACCACCCATGTGAGTACAAGGTCAGCAACACCTTCCTAAGCAAGGGACAACATCTCAACACCACCCACAAGAGTACAAGGTCAGCAACACCTACCTAAGCAAGGGAAACATCTCAACACCACCCATGTGAGTACAAGGTCAGCAACACCTTCCTAAGCAAGGGACAACATCTCAACACCACCCATGTGAGTACAAGGTCAGCAACACCTTCCTAAGCAAGGGACAACATCTCAACACCACCCATGTGAGTACAAGGTCAGCAACACCTTCCTAAGCAAGGGACAACATCTCAACACCACCCATGTGAGTACAAGGTCAGCAACACCTTCCTAAGCAAGGGACAACATCTCAACACCACCCATGTGAGTACAAGGTCAGCAACACCTTCCTAAGCAAGGAACAACATCTCAACACCACCCATGTGAGTACAAGGTCAGCAACACCTACCTAAGCAAAGGACAACATCTCAACACCACCCATGTGAGTACAAGGTCAGCAACACCTACCTAAGCAAGGGACAACATCTCAACACCACCCATGTGAGTACAAGGTCAGCAACACCTTCCTAAGCAAGGGACAACATCTCAACACCACCCATGTGAGTACAAGGTCAGCAACACCTACCTAAGCAAGGGACAACATCTCAACACCACCCATGTGAGTACAAGGTCAGCAACACCTTCCTAAGCAAGGGACAACATCTCAACACCACCCATGTGAGTACAAGGTCAGCAACACCTACCTAAGCAAGGGACAACATCTCAGCACCACCCATGTGAGTACACGGTCAATAACACCTACCTAAGCAAGGGACAACATCTCAACACCACCCATGTGAGTACAAGGTCAGCAACACCTACCTAAGCAAGGGACAACATCTGAACACCACCCATGTGAGAACACGGTCAATAACACCTACCTAAGCAAGGGACAACATCTCAACACCACCCATGTGAGTACACGGTCAATAACACTTTCCTAAGCAAGGGACAACATCTCAACACCACCCACAAGATTACAAGGTCAGCAACACCTACCTAAGCAAGGGACAACATCTCAACACCACCCATGTGAGTACACGGTCAATAACACCTACCTAAGCAAGGGACAACATCTCAACACCACCCATGTGAGTACAAGGTCAGCAACACCTACCTAAGCAAGGGACAACATCTCAACACCACCCATGTGAGTAAACGGTCAATAACACCTACCTAAGCAAGGGACAACATCTCAACACCACCCATGTGAGTACATGGTCAATAACACTTTCCTAAGCAAGGGACAACATCTCAACACCACCCATGTGAGTACACAGTCAATAACACCTACCTAAGCAAGGGACAACATCTCAACACCACCCATGTGAGTACATGGTCAATAACACCTACCTAAGCAAGGGACAACATCTCAACACCACCCATGTGAGTACACGGTCAATAACACCTACCTAAGCAAGGGACAACATCTCAACACCACCCATGTGAGTACATGGTCAATAACACCTACCTAAGCAAGGGACAACATCTCAACACCACCCATGTGAGTACACGGTCAATAACACCTACCTAAGGAAGGGACAACATCTCAACACAACCCATGTGAGTACATGGTCAATAACACTTTCCTAAGCAAGGGACAACATCTCAACACCACCCATGTGAGTACACGGTCAATAACACCTACCTAAGCAAGGGACAACATCTCAACACCACCCATGTGAGTACATGGTCAATAACACTTTCCTAAGCAAGGGACAACATCTCAACACCACCCATGTGAGTACACGGTCAATAACACTTTCCTAAGCAAGGGACAACATCTCAACACCACCCATGTGAGTACACGGTCAATAACACTTTTCTAAGCAAGTGACAACATCTCAACACCACCCATGTGAGTACACGGTCAATAACACTTTCCTAAGCAAAGGACAACATCTCAACACCACCCATGTGAGTACACCATCAATAACACTTTCCTAAGCAGGGGACAGCAACTCAACACCAATGTAAGTACAAGGTCATCAACACCTTCCATTCTAGAAGTTTAATAACTAAACAAAAATACCACTCTGATACCTTGGTTCTGTGCTGACGACAAATTTTGCACCCATTCATACTGTAACAAATACATGTTTCAGCCTCCACAACAGAATATCAAAATTACAAACTACTTAAAAATCTGAAACATTCACATATATTTGTCACATCAGAAACAGCTCTAAGGCTGAGGAAGTTCGTCCAAAACATGCACTAATTTTATAATGCATAAAAATGATGATAGGCAGATGATTTGTGTCATTCAAAAAATAAACAATATATGTGAAAAATATTACTATAAATGACTGGTGCCTCTGAGGCAATGGTTATCATCATCTTCATCAAGTGTTCGCTCCAGCAAGCCGGGTGCGGTAGTGCAAAAGCCTCTTCCAATTTGTTTTATCCATCCATAGTTAGACTGGACTATGCCAGTTTACACCTCTCTTCTCTACATCCTTTCAAACTTGTTTCACCCGTAAGTCTCGAGGTCGTCCTCGGGGTCTTTTGCCAGGAACTACCCTCTCAAAATAAGCTCTAGGAGTTATTTCTGGAACCATTCTTTTCATATGGCCATACCACCGTAGTCTGTCAAGTTCCATTAATTCCAAAAGGCTTCTTTCCAATCCAAGCTCTTCTCGGATATTAACATTCCTTATTTTATCCTTCCTCGTCTTTTGTAAGCAATGGTGCAAAACAAAATTGTTTTCAGGACTTGGAGTGTTTCCTCCAGAAATAGTGACACCAAGAGGTCTGAAAATCAAAGTACAGCATTCTCCATCAAGATGGAGACTACTGGAGATCCAGAAGGACTGGTCCTAAGTGGCAAGACTTACCTGGAAATGATATCACCATAAGGATTCGAACCCAAGCTTCCTGCATTTCAAGCAAAAGCATTAACCACATATGCAACAGACATAAAATAAATAAATTGACATTTCGATGTCTATAATTATTATATTGTTGGACACTTTTTGTGAGATGTCTTGTATTAAAAATTCCTAAAACACTTCGACTGATGTGGCTGAAGACGACGTTGAATGGCGATTGCTGAACATTTTGATCATATTCTTTGTTACAAATGTGGCATTTGGCAATCTGTCTTTGATAAATTGAGAACTCTTCTGTCACACGGTATGGAAAAACAAATAGAACTTAGCATCTGGTCTTTGTTGAAAGTGTTACTCTTGACCCGATGTCAAATGAAGACAGCTTTGCGAGATCATGTGGAGGTGAAGCTCCGCTCTGTGAGAGCTGCCTGCTACTACTGCTACTACACGAGCCCAGTCTGTCGTCATATAGTGTCAAATGACGTTCTTCATAATAACATAAAACAGAACAAGTGCAACATGTGTACCTGAAATTTGTGAACCATGTATGCTATTTCTTAGATTTTAGACAATGTCTTAGTGTTTTTAACCATTTATTGTGTAATGTGTATTTCCATACCATCATCCAGATTTTCAATGTTGTTTGTTCTAGACGTCTTCTAAATATAAGATTGTGGGCTGAGGAAGGGTCCAAAAGCGGGACGCGAAACATGTACCCCTGAAATGTGACAAAAATTAAAGTATTGAATAGGCGGAAAGATTGAAAATTCTTATTCTTCATAATTACTGTCAATACGGAATCTGAAATGAATAACATTTCTAATAAGTTATTGTTGTTTTAAGGGTGTAACTACAAGGGGGAGAAGGCACAGCCTTTTGTGAAATGGGATAAATGGGTGGAAGGAATGCTAAGTTAGTTATGAGTCCCTGAGGATTGGAGGTTATAAATAGCAAAGACAAAATTACTATACAGAAATGTCATATTGAAGGGTGCAGCCAGTTAAAAGTTGGCCCTTAAAAATGAAGATCAAGGGATCAAACCCAGCTCAGTCTAATGGCAATTAATGGTGTTTAATATGACAACTGGCACATTATAAATCTCCAAAGGCAAAATTCTGATACCACAACCCATAACTGGTTCAATTGTGAATACTCCGGATGTGTTTTTCGTAGGAAGCTACGGAAGCCAGTAGGTACGACACATTCGGGACGGAAGACACGGGCGATGACGTACAAGGACAGGCCCTGGGGCTGTTGCAGCGCCTTTCAGATCGACTCACGGCCTTGCAGGCCCTGGACGAGCAGCAGATACGGCGCCTCGAGACTCTCGAGTACAGGCAAGTCGTTTGGCAAATGGCAAACATAAATAACATTAATAACAATGGAATGTTTCACAGAGATTGTTTGTTGTGTCTCCTGAGTAGTGATGTTGCTGAAATGTCAGTTTTTATATTTTTGCAGTAAAATTTATTATGCCCAGTGGTATTGAACATCCAACCTGATGGCACATTATTTTGTAATATTGTGCCAATTTGGATAAATTTATGACAATTTAAGGGCTGGACCCTGTAGAGACCAGAATAACAAGAGGCAGGAATAGATTTAATAATATTTTGTTTTTTTAATATATTATTTACAGTTTGATTACTTGCCTTGTTTAAGTGCTTCCCCAAGGACAAGGCGTATTGTTCAATATTCTTTTCTCTGAGTTAAGATGTTCCAACCCAATAACAGTAAAATATAGTTAAAGCTGTTAAATGTCAACCATAGCAAAATGAATTAAGGAGGACTATTAATTTTATTGGTGAAGAAGAAAACATGTGAAGTTTAGCTCCTTTTGCGAATTGTTCAACAAAATCTAGTGACAAGAAGTCAAGTCCTATTTCAATTTGAGTTACTTATGTTGTATTAAATCACAGCTTATTTTCTTTTCTAACAGGAAATGCTGATTTACTAATCTATGTAGTTTGGAAAACGTTCTCGAGTTAAAGTAATATTCTAACGATTACCTCCTTGATATATTTTCCTTCAAGTTAATTAGGAAAGTATTATTTCTGTGAAAATCAGAGTAATTGCTAAGTAAATATAACATTGCTTTTCCAATAAGACCACTGTATTCAGTGTGGACAAATATTTAAAAATAATTTTTTAAGTTCATTTCAGAAAACTTTCCCATAAATTGAGACATTATAGGAGAAATGGAGTCATGCAACATTCCTGAACGCGTGAGACATGTGCTTCAACAGAGATGGCAGCCACTAACAACGTTAAGTAGCATAACTCTGTCCATCTCTACTATGTGCTCCAGTACTTGTCTTGATCACGTCTTTGTACAAAGAATATTATACAAAATATTTCTAACAGAAATTCAACATTCATATTGTTTTGCCTTGAGAGCACGTTTAGGGCTGTATATTGATCCTTCTCCCCCCCCATATTTTACGCCCTCATTGGAGCACTTTAGTTTCTTCTGCACCCAAAATTTCTTCATTCTATCTGGACCTGGCTGCCCTTTGCCCATCTGTGATGTGTAGTTTTTCCGTTCAAATGTTGTTAATGTGAATCGTAAGTATTTATTCCTTAAAATATTCTTCTCTTCTCTATTTTTAATTCGGAGCATCGTTAAATTTAGTTAATCTAAATCATGCTGGGTCTCTTTGAACCAGTTCTTCTTTGCTTTACTCTTCCAGAAGTAACTAAAGAGCTGTTTTAATAGTCTGGTTTCTGGTAAGCGTGGGATATGGCAGAAAGAGATTTTTCTTTATCGCATTGTATCTATTACTGATTCACTCTCTCGATATACCACTTCATTCGGCAGTAATCTCCATTGGCCATTTACTTGGTGTTTTAGGTTAATTCTTCTGATGATCCTTCTTTACAATAACAGGGACTAAAAACCTTGGTCAAATTGTTTATGATATGTGGTGAGAATGGGTATGCTATGGTATTGCTAGTGGGATGTTATAAAAAACAACATATTAAAAACACTCACAATCAGCCCTTTGACACAAAATGGTTCTTTGAAAACATTTCATTTTATAGAATGTAGCTTCTATAATCTTGTTGATTGAAGGCAATTATCAATCCTACACAGTTTCTTAAATGGAGGTAAGCGTTAACTGATCCAATTTATGTTGTGATCTTGGCACAAGGACAAAGCATACAATATTTCTTACTACATATTTTAAAATGTTCATCTAAACAGAAAGAGGAAGGTATTTCAAATGCACAATGTGGCTTCTACAACCATACGCATAGAAACTGATCCCCTTGTTTCAGTGAAGAAAAACCAAATTGTTTGCAGAAGTCAGCAAAAATTTTTGGGATTGTCCCTCTTGCTCCCATAATTAAGCCAAATGATTGTAATTGATAACCCTTACCCCCTCGAATTAAAATTCTACAGCTCGTATTTAATTCCCGAACTTTTACTTTCTATTACTAGCTCTGCTTTAGAACTAGAACTAGCTCCTAAATTATACATTTATGTCTACAATCGTCATTATTAAGCAAATAAATGCAGTATGCAAAATAATTAATTATTAATTAATTAATTTATTTATTTACACTGTTTACGCCCACATTGGAGCACCAAAAATCAAACTTTATATACAAAGACTTCAAATAATAAGTTCCGTTCTTAATTCTTGATAATTTTTTTCTTTCCCAATACTTCTTCATTCTGGAAGATCTTGCAGCTCGTTCCTCTGCTGATATAACATATTGCTTACGCTGTGAAATTTTGAATGTTAGTCGAGTGTATTTGTTATTCAGAAGCCGTTTCTCTTCTCTATGTTCAATTCGATGCTTAGTAATTTTCAATTCGTCTAAATCCATTTGTATTTCTTTAAACCATGTGATTTTTGTTTTACTGTTCCAAAGGAAGTCAAAAAAGTTGTTTCAGGGGTCTAGTATTTGGCAAGCGGGATATGTGTCCAAAAAACGCAATTCTTCGTTTTCGCATCGTGTCAATGATAGATTCATTTTCCTTGTAAAGTATTGAATTGGGCAAAAGTCTCCACTGGCCCTCAACCTGGTATTTTTATTGAGTATTGTCCGAAGAATCCGTCTATCAACCTTCTGTAGTTTGTCAGTTGTTGATCGGGTGTTTAGTTTAAATAAAGTTTCACTTGCATATGTTGCTTCTGGCTTAACGATGGAGAAATAATGTCGAAGTTTAGCATTAATCGAAGGAGACTGTTTCTTATATGTTGGCCAGGTAATCTGTTGTGCTCGTCGCAATTTTAGTGTTCTACGATCTATTGATGCTCTTTCATTGGCATTCCAAGTGATGATCCCACCAAGATATTTAAATTTGTCCACAATCTTTATTTTCTGGGCATTATGCAGTACAATATGTGATGTGTCAACTTGAAAATATGGCATCATTTCTGTTTTCTCAAAATAAATTTTCAACCCAACCCTTGCTGCTAATCGTTCCAATTCCTCTACCTGAAATTTAGCTTCTTCGATACTAGTTGCTAATAATGCTAGATCATCTGCAAAGGCGAGATAATTTAGTCGAATATTTTTTCCAATCTTCACATTCGGTGGACAAACCTTATTCCATTGACGCATAATTTTTTCCAGCACAAAATTAAACAATAATGGAATTAAACCATCTCCCTGCCGAAGACCAGTATGGATTTCAAATGACTCAGAGGTTTCACTTCTAAACCTAATTCTAGATTTAGTATTCTTAAGTGTGACCGCAATAAGGTTAACAAGTTTCCGATGTAAACCAAATTAAGTAAGGACGCTTAATAGAGATGCGCGATGGATACTATCATAAGCTTTTTGAAAATCAATGAATGTGATCACTAAATCTTTGCTCCTAATCCTGTGATGTTTTATAATCCATTTGAGACTGATAATTTGATCTGGACAGCTTCGTCCTGGACGGAAACCACCCTGATATTCACGAAGTTCATTATCAAGTTGTTCGTGAATTCTGGAATATAAAATCTTTGAAAAAATCTTATACGTGACATCCAGCAACGATATTCCTCGATAATTGCTAGGATCTGATCTATCGCCCTTTTTGTGTATGGGGTGTATAATTGCAATATTCCACTCTTCAGGCAATTTTTCTGTATTCCAAATGTCAAATAAGATGTTTATATAGGTTATGAATAGTCTGTACATTAGCATTCTTCCAAAGTTCTGCTACTACTACTTTATTCTCTCCTGCCGCTTTAAAATTCTTACGTGAATCAATCGCTGAACGCACTTCATCGTAAACCGGCGGTATGATCTTTTCCAGGGGTGTTTTAATTCTACGATAGGGATCTAATTCAAAAGAATTTTCAGGTTCGTCACTATTAAGTAATTTTATGAAGTAATCAGCCAAAATTATTGCATTGTCATAATCATTATGGGCCACCTGCCCGTTCGTATCCTTCATCAAAAGAGTAGGGGGAGTAAATTTTGATTGGTATTGTTTAAATGTGCTATAATAGTCTCTTGTTTTATGGTGATTGAAAGCTTCATCAATAGATTTTAATGTTTCCTTCTGATATTCCCTTTTAACCCTCCTGATTTCTTTGGCCATTAACCGTCTAGCATCGATTAATTCTTCCCTAGAACTTTCATTTTTTGTTGTTGGTCTTTCAACCAAGCTGTATGCCAGCGTAGAATTGCTATATCACAATCCTCATTCCACCATGCATGTTTCTTTTGTTTTTTAATGGGAGCAACGTCTTCTGCCAAGGCTTTTAATTTGTTAACAGTGCTCCCCAAGTTCTCACTTAAAAGAGTGATGGATTGCTCAAAATATACTGGATTATTGATAACAGAACTAGGATCATACAATCTTTAATTAATTATTGTATAATATAATAATAATAATAATAATAATAATCAATTATTATACTTGTCAAATTCAGCCAAGCTATGTTTACCTAGAAATGTTATCAATGGGAACACTGTCAGTCACCATCAACATGTAAACATGAATTAGTTTTGGCATAAACAAGTAGGTCATCCGCCTTAAGTTAAAAGAACAACGGTCCATTAGTTTCGTCAATATCAGAGTCGGTCTGTTCACTGTCACTGCTATCACTGTTGTAACCTAACTTTTCAGTAGGTTACAGAGACTGCTTTTTTGTTTTCTTTCAATTTATTTATTTTTGTTTTTATCGGGTTGCCAGCCATGGCCATTTATTGGCAGGCCGCCATGGAGTCTCTTGTATGCTCTCTGGTCTTGGATTCTTCAGTGGTGGGTAGCCAGTGGTGTTGTATCAGTAGTCTTTGACCTGTGTGTGTGAGGTAATATGGCAGGCAAAAATGGAGGTGTTCTGAAAAAGTTTGTTGCAATAAAAGTCATTGAGGAGATGTTTATGGGAATGAATTACTCTTGTTGATTGATGCCAGGCAGAATGGTAGCTGTGTTTTATGAAATGTGATGTGGGAATTGGTCACTCTGGTCTGGAGATAGGTGTTGTTGTTATTGTACAATAGATCAAGGTAAAGGAAGCCTATTACATGTTGACAAACAAGTATTAATAGTTTAGATTGCTGGAAAACGAACAGAAAAGAAGAGTTATTATTGCTATAGATGAGGAAGAATTTTTATTAATAAATAGCGTATATTAAAAAAGAAGTTGGTGTCCTGTTATTTGTGATATCATATTAGCAAGTATATTGCCCCACGAACCTGAGGTGGCAAGCATTATAAATTATTACACTGTGTGCGTTATCACCCTCACTGCTTACTACGTCCCATTCATCAAATTGAGACTCAGATTCGTCATCACTATCATCAAAAACTTGCCATATTTTATCCTCTGTCAATGTCTGATCGGCCATGTTTGCTTACTATCAGTCTGGTGGTCGCCGAGTAACAGCTGACAGGTTGCACGGCCTTCCAAATAACAGTTTAACGGTTGCTGCTTTGCAATATCGAGATTTCAGGACGCTCCTCACGCAACCAACAGATCGCAGCACCAAATAGGAATGGATAATTTGTCGGGGCAGAGACGACTGACGAGCAGTAGAGGACACACGACTGGAACGGGAAATTCGTTATGTCAGGGCTAACCTAACTGACGAGGGGTGGGTTAAGATACTTTGATATCGGTTTGTAGTTTTATTTCTAAACCACTATAAATGGGAAGTTGAATAGAACAAAACACACGCGAAACACAGACTGACGAGGGGAATGCCAACAGTTTCTGGGTGGCAGGTGGCTTTTACAGCCAGATGCCCTTCCTGACACAAACATCATTATAGATTAATGAAACTGGGCAAGAAGTTGGAAGGAAGCAACCATTGTTTATTTGCCTGGAGTTGAATATCAGTCCACCCTTCTCCCTGTGGCGGAGATGTGCACGAGGTGGAGCTGCAGCAAGCCAGGAGATAGGACGTTTCAATCCCAGCGCTGACATCAGCTATTCCGAGTGTGGTTATTCCTTGGCTTTATCCACACTCACTCTACACAAATGCTGGGATAGTACCCATGTCTCTGTGCGCCTACCCCTAATAATTACAGCCACCACAGGGATACAGGATACAGGTTATCAGATACCCAAATACATGAGGCTGATGACCAAACATGTCCCAAGCCCCTAATAAGAGTCAACAACAACAACAACATGTGCAAGTATCCTGGCTGTTTTTTTTGGTAGGCGTGAGATATGGCAGAAAAAAGAGATTCTCCTTTCCTGCATTGTATCTATTATTGATTCACTCTCTCGTTATAACACTTCATTCGGCAGCAATCTCCATTGGCCATTTACTTAATGTTTTTTGTTATTGTTCTGATGATTCTTCTGTCTGCTTTCTGCAGTTTGTCAGCTGTTGATTTGATGTTCAACTTGAAGAATGTTTCACTACCATACATTGCCTTGAGTTTAACAACGGAATTGTAATGCCGAAATTTGGCATTCATTGAGAGAGATTTCCTTTTGTAGGTTGGCTAGGTGATTCTTTGTGCTATTCTTGGTTATTTGTAATTTTAAAGAAATTGTTTTTGGCTTTGTATCTACTCATTTTTAAAAAATGTTAGGTTATTAACCTTCATCTGTTCGTGTGGGTGGCAAATAGCCACCCTTTTAGAAGAAAAAAAGGTGTGGGAGGCTATAATATCGAGAAGCGATAGTATTATCTAGTTCCGTTATCCCAACATATGAATGAGATTGTGTACAACTTTGTGAACTGCAGGCTGACTAAGCTGGAGGTGCAGCTACAGGAGAAGAGCGATGGGATGCGCACCGAGCTTAGGGAAGTGGCCCGCAGAGTGCAGCAGCTGGACTGGCAGAGCAGCAAGATGGACGCCAGCCTAGAGGCCATCAAGATGGATGTGAGCGGACTCAACCAGGGCCAGGAGCACCTGCGAGGGATGCTGTCTGGACCAGGTACTACATTACCCTTCCCTTCCCTACGGTCAATACAGGCTTCCCATTTCTTTCACTTGTATTCCATTGTTTGTTTTACATTTATTGATTTTCATCAGAAATTCTTTCCTCGAGACTGAGTCCATAACATTTAAAAACGCATTCAAATCGTCTGGTGTGTCGGCTAAGATGGCAATGTCATCAGCAACATTTAACATTTGTAAAACTTTATGTAGTCAACAAGAACAGTGCTCGGAACAACTTCTAATTGTGCATAATAATCCAATATTAACATACAAATGAGACTCTCAAGAAGAACCTGGGAGAGATAAAAAAGTGTTTTATTTAGAGGAGAACTTTTTAAGAAATTTTAAACATAGCAGCAATAGAATCACATTATCATTATGTTTTAGATTAAAGTATGTTAACAAGCTAAAGAATTAACAGAACTGATGAAGAAGAATGACTAATGGTTCAAATCATAAATGAAAACAGAGAAAATATAAAATTACATACCTGCCAACTTTCAAAAATAGAAATCCAGAAGATCCCAAAGCACAAAAATTTAACGCCTACATGCGTCACAAGGTCTTAAAACATAGCGAGAAATGACTACAGGGAAAGAGATTACAAACTCTTGGTGATGTGAGACTATCTAATTCGTTGTGCCAGTTTCCAAAAATATTGCAATTACATCAAGAACACATATAATTGAGAACACTTCACACACTACACAAGTGTTTAACGGGCGGCTTTGGTGGCGTAGTTGGTAGCATGTTGAGCTTCTATGCCCAAGATCGCGGGTCCAAACCCGGCCGAAGTCGTCGGATTTTTTAAGAACATTAAAAATCCCTCAGTATGCCTTCCTTCGGAGGGGAAGTAAAGCCGGCGGTCCCATGTCATAGATTTATGGCATGTTAAAGAACCTTCCACCAATTACACCTGTGTGAAGCTAAATTGTATAGGTTAAACATTTGACTAACGTTCTTAGGTTCCTACGTTCGTCGCCAGGAGCCGACTGCGGTGGCATCTGGTAACTAAGTTCTGAACTAGTTGGTCGTTGATGGTGGCGGCAAAAATAGGAACTACTTGAAAAAATTCATGTCTGCAGTCCTTACTTGAATTAAAACAGATACACACACTAATACAGCCATCACAATTAACACAGGTTATCAGACAGATTCTACACACACCCAAAGTACACGGGACTACATGACCGTGTCGTCGCAGCCCCTAAACTGAGGAACCAACCAACAAAGTGTTTAACGGATTTATTAATTCAGTTCTTCATCTGTAAGCAATGTTTATATCACACGAACACATGGAACAGAATGTGAATGTTCCATCTTTCCGTGGAAATTCTGCAGAATATGCCTCCTTGAAAGACTGATGACATTGTTTACTTGAATTCATCACGAAAACACTAAATCTCACAAAAATTTGTCACACAATTGCACAAATACCAGAACTACAGCAAATACCCCTTAAAACCAAGCATAAACAAAGCTTTCCTGCTAACAAAACAGTCTAAGCACAAACAGTAATATAAATGCAGCGATAACCTGCGAGATGGGATTATCGATAAACTTTCAGTAGAATTTCAAACACTCGCATCTCAGAATAGCAGCTATTATCGAAAATCAAAACTGAAATGCAATTCGGATGCAGAGAACGGAAACAAGCCAGGGAGTTGAAAATCCGGAAAAAGAAACTATGTTAATCCGGCCAACACCCAAAAATCCGGACATTTTCCAGGAAAACCGGAAAACTTGGCAGGTATGAAATTATATTCACTAGGCAGACCCTTATGGGACCAAAGCACGACACAGCATAAACCTAGAAAAATTGCTTGAGTTTTAATTCACTGGTCGTGAAAGCCAATGAATATACCATCCTTATGGGACACTTTATGTTTGTAAGCCACAGGTTGTATTAGAATCTAGTGTCTGCAACTGACGGAGCAGTAAGTGAGTACATGTGTTTCAGAGAGCAGAATGTCAACTCTGGCTGAGACGGAACTGCAGAGCAAAGCTCACATGATGGTGGCAGCCCTGCACAGTGTGAGAGTAGCCATGGCCGTGGTGCAGGAGGGGCTCTTCCGGCTTACTACCAACATGACACAGCTCGGCAACATGACCAGGTACAGCAACCTTTCAGGGTGTGTGTAGCAACTATCGGCCACACTGGTATGTGATTCGTCCATCATTCTGAGCGGAGTTATAGCACTTCTTCTTCTTTTTCTTCGTCTTTTCCCACTCAGGTGGGGTCGACGTTCCTGGCAAGTCTTCTCCATTTCCCTCAGTCCCATATGTCCTCTTCCCTTAGATGTTTCTCCCTCAAGTCGTCTCGTATACAGTCCCTTCCTCTGTCACCTTCCACTACCATTACTGTCATAAGTGTCGTCCCTTGTCCATACCACTGTAGTCGTCTCTCTTGAACCTCCTTTGATATCTCCGTCACTACCTCTTAGTCTCTCATTTCTAATCCTATCGGCTCTGGTGACGCCACAAATTCTTCTTAACATTTTCATTTCAGCCACATCCATTGCCTTACAATGTGCCTTAGTTGGAGCCCATGTCTCTGCTCCATAAATCATTGCAGATCTCACTGCTGACTTTAGTCCTCAGGTTTATCCTTCTATCACACAATACACCTGACGCCCGTTTCCAGTTCATCCGTCCTACCTGCACTGTGCGGGCTGTTGCCATGTTTGAATTGCCATCACTGGACACTGTTGAACCTAAGTAGTTAAAACCAGGGCTAGATTTGTGACGGTACGCACCGGTACGCTGTACCGAAACCTCTGATCGGGGAAAAAGTCGAATTTATAACATAATTTTTTCCAATGAACCTCATCATAATTGATTCCAGAGCGTCTTTGTTAACACAAACAGTCTCCTCACTACTTTTCCTGAAGCTGAATGGCTCACCACTCACTCGTTCTGACCATTCAAAGTACGTAGAATTTTGGCTGCTTCGGGGACGGCACTCTGCTCTGGATACTAACAGCAAGGTGAGAGAGAGAGGAGGCTCATACAACGAAAAGTTTTCTCAACTTCGGACAATGTTATAACCTGTGAGATAAAACATGTTTAAGGACAGTACCTTTTATAATAAATAATTATTTCAGAAAACTGAAAAGACAAAATTATAAAACAAGAAAAAAGACATTGTTGGTGAACATGTATGTATTTTCAAACCGAATGAATTTTAATTTTTTAAATTACGTAAAAAATTAAATTGAAATAATGTACATTGTGTGAATGGTAGCCTAGTTGACCTACATTAAAATGTAATACAAGCTAACGGCTATGGTAAGAAAAATGTTGCTATAACAGTCTCAATTTAATTTAAAATTGCAATCAAAATTAGATTGCTATTTTGTCCACTGCTTAATTTTTAAAGGTGTTCAGAAAAGCATAAAAATATTGTTTTTAGAACTCTATATTTCAATATTCCATAAAGCTCCACCCCGCTCCCACCACCCGATAGCCCACAGTACCGGAACCTCTATTTTTACAAATCAAGCACTGGTTAAAACTATCTACTTTCTTCAAGTCTTGCGCAGCCAATTGGATAGTTTCTTCTCCTTGTCCTACTAGGCTCATGTACTCCGTTTTCGTCCTAATGATTTTCATTCCTCTGTCTTCGAAAGCTTTTCTCCAAATCTCCAATCTCATTTCCAGCTCAAATTAATATAATTTTCATAATGGCCACCCATTCATTTAGAGTTAAACATCTTTTGGTGCATTTGCCATTGTTCGGGATGATATTTTGCCTTTTCTATCTTGTATTTTGGCCTGCTTGCCATCTCTTGATGAATGCAGTACATTTGCATTTGTCTGTTGGCACAGGCTAGAGTATCACCGATGTCTCAGTCTCACTCATGGCTGTGATTATATGGAAGCTACTGAGGTATGGGTGGTGCTTAGTAATGACATTCGGGGCACAGTCAGTGCCTGTGATTGCTGTGAAAAGTTCTACTCATAGGGTTAGTACTACCGTTCTGACTCAGTGAGGAAAGCAATGGCAAACTACCTTACTCCTCTTATTGCCTAGTACGCCTCAATTTAGCGCTGCCTTGGGTTTTGTGGGTATCTACTCACATAACCTAACGGCGGTACTTTTTGAGCCTTCGGGCTGACTACCTAACAGACAGATCTTGTATTTTAGTTTCATGTTATTTACATAAAAATCAGTGCCAAGTCAATAAGTTAACATTTTCAATATCATGTATAGAAATTCTATTTCCTCATTCAATGATATAATTTATTGATATCTTATATATTGTGGTCCGCCTCTTGGCTGTCACCGCGGGCTGGAACGGGGGTACACTCAGACTCTTGAGGCAAAACTGAGAAGAGGCAGGTTCGATTCCCACCTCAGCCATCCAATCCTCATCTGACACTAATACAGCCATCACAATAACACAGGTTATCAGACAAATTCCATACTCACCCAAGTATACAGGGCTACACGACCACTATGTTGCAAATCCCCTAAAAATCAATCAACAACAAAAGTATATTCTGATATGTAAAAATTCTATGATTCATCATTATCCTTAACAAAGCACGCTGGGCAGCAAATCTTCTCTAGTGATTTCACAACAGCATTGGCATTGTCCAGAGAGACATCAGATGTTCTGAGGTCGTCTCTGAATCTTTGTCGCCAAGTTCTTGAAAGTAAGCCTTGTTTCCTTTACCCTCCAGGGGGTGTCCACTTCAGCACAGTTCTTGGACGCCGGTATCCAGGCATACCTACCAACGAGTCTTCACTTGTGATATGGTCATGATAACTCTCCAAACATTTGTCGAGGGCAACGCTGTGGGAAAACATATACTGTAACCGTTTAATCACTTTGATTATGAATTTCCATGTTTCACGGGCATAAATTGCAGTCGGTTGGACAATGCCCTTGAAAATCTTTGTGGCAATACTTATGGCTGCTGTCGACCTGTTTGAGTGCATGGCTGACGACATTCTCTGACTCAATCAGTAGAGATAATCCTGCCACGATATTGTGGGATTTGTTCTAGAGCCTGACCACCGACCATCATGGGTCTGTTATCCTGGGCTGCACCAATCTGCATGTACTTCGTCCTTTCATTACTCGTATCATACACAGGCTGATCTATGATTAGTAAAAGAACTTCCTTTACAATGAAAACAATGTTGGAACCTCGACAAATCTACCCGATTCATCACTTCCCCGTGTTACCTATTGTTTGCTCATCATTAGGGCCCAGATGTTGATGACATGTCATCTTTTTACTGAGCTGTCTAAAACAATGCTGAAGTTCATAGAAACTCCGGAAGGGCCACCCCGTCTTCAAATATGTCATTTTTATTTTGCATCTTTTTGCATTTTTTGCTAATTTTTCATTTTGAGAGCATTTTTTTAAGTTTGGTAGATTTTTGTGGTCTAATTTTAGAGAAATCGGCCTTTTGAGGCCTTTTTTTCCGCTTCAATTTAGTCATGTCACAGGTTTATATGAGGGAGTTACGTGTCTCCGAGTTAAGAAGAAGCTAGTAGCTGATACAAGATAATTTAAAATATTGATTCCATATCCTTAATCAACTGGGTGGAAACTAGTCTTAGCAACAATCGTGGCAAAATTGCTGCGGGTATTGCATCAAAACTGAAAAAAGTGCTGGACTTCAACACAGGGTATAAAACATACTGCAAAATCTCTGACATTCTTTCTGGTGAAAACTACTGCACGGATGGGATTGAGGAGGATTTAGCAGCAAACGACCTTCCTCACTTCAAGTACGCTCCGATCACATCAGTTGATGTTGAATGCAGCTTTTCGAGATATAAAAACTTGTTGGCTGATAACCGCAGGTCATTTACATTTGACAACATGAGAATGACATTCGTAGTGCAGTGCAACTCAGACTAAAGTGAACATAAACCTTTTGTAAGTGCTAGAAATCTATTTTGATTGACTTTTCAGTTTGAGCTTAAGATTTCATTTTTGAAATATTGCCCAGTTTATTATTATAAGATCATTTTCTCCATTTTACAGCGCATTTTTCGTATTTTTAGGTCATTTATTACAATCATTTTTGAAAGTTTTAAGAGCATTTTTAAAACCTTTTCACGGCATCAACATCCGGGCCCTACTCATCACAATTCACTCGATCCATTCTCTAACAATAAAAAATCAAAGCAGAAAAAACTTATTCCAAAGAACTAACAAACACAATCTGGTTTACCAAAGCCTCAAGAGGTGCCATTTTCTGTCCACACTCCACAAGGTGCTAGAGTGGTGTTCATCTCTAACATCCTCTTTGCAACAGGCTATGACAGTCGAGAACTTAAGCACTTTGTTGTGGATGGGCAGATGACCTCACTGTTCCACCCCTTAAAACAACACTTACATCACTGTTGTAGGCGAGTCAAAAAACAAGAACTAGAGTGTGACTCATGGTGCTGCCTGTACAATGTGAGTCTAGCCAGGTACATTTCCTCATCAAATATGCCCACACACTGCCCTTTATTCTAATACTAGCAACCCGCCCCGGCAACAGTTATCAATGCTTTACATGATAAGCGTTTATTTAAGTGTCAATGAACTACGCCCTATATCCGTTTTACGTCTCGGCATGATGGGTGGACTATTAATCACATTATCATGGAGATGCATGTGCGAGGAATTCTTGTCGGACGTAATTTAAGAATGGCGAGGTGCATGAAACACAAATACCCCACCCCTTCCGTCCAATCTTTAACTTGACTGTGTATTCTGCGGAACAAAACGTTCACAGGCGAAATGAAGAAAAGCCGAGTTGCACTTCCAGGGAAAGAAATGAAAATGTAAAAACACTTATTGTCACGGACGATTACTCTTTACTCCATGACTTTTGTGTTTCTTGTTGTTGAGAGCTTTGATACATAAGGCCGTGAAAATGTTGTAATGGTGGTTACCAGACTATAAAGTTTTCTTATGAGAGGTCTTGAGCGTTTCATTCAATTTGTTTTATTGGTTATACCTACACCGGGTAGGCGTAGGTCCCTAACAAAATATTGGCGACCTTACCAGGATGACGTATTAATTCAAACAACTTGAAGATTGTGTTGATTTAAAGACCGCATGTTCCTGTTTGTGTTCCTGTTGGAAATGGAAAAGTTAATGAAAGCGCGGAAGGCGGTAACAGCGACTTTTACGAAGACGTACAATGCGTTTTTGCAAAACTTAAATCAAGAAATTCAAGACGGCGTGAACAACGACACCTTACAGTCCTTGCTAACCAAATTGGAGAGGTTGGGAACAGAGCTGGCACCGTTGGACGAGAAAGTTTTAAGTATGTTGCTGGAAAAGGAAGGGGACGAGTATGACCGTGAGTACGAACATGTAGACAGTTTTAGAGACAGATTGGATGATGCAAGACAGAAGTATGCTCTACGGTTGCAGGCTAATTCCAATGTATTGGCAGTGGTGTCAGCAAGATCGGTCCTATCAGATGGGAATAAAACCAAAAGGCAGTTGAAACTACCTGAAATAGAACTCATGAAATTCGATGGGGAGATTAAAAATTGGTTGGAATTTTGGGGACAATTTTGGTGCATACACAAGGACTCTGAAATTGAGGACGAAGACAAATTCCAATACTTGATCCAATCCACGAAAGTTGATAGTCGCGCTAGAGAATTAGTTGCCAGTTTCCCCCCTACTGCTGAAAATTACCCTAAAGCAGTGGAATCTCTTCAGGGTAGATTTGGAAGGGAGGATTTATTGACTGAGTTCTATGTAAGGGAACTCATAAGTTTTGTAGTGAAAAATGTTTCTCAAACAAGGAAGAAGACTCAACTTGCTAGTCTCATACCTGCCAACCTCTCAAAATGAAAAATCGGGAGATCGACGAAGCGGCGATGGGGGGGGGGGGGGGGGGGGGGGAGGGGGGGTGCAACGCAACATAATACATACACAGGCTAAGACATTACAGCAAATATATAAGTTACACTATTAACCTGTACATGACTAATTTGATATGACATCCCAGTTTACAAATGTACTTAAGTAATTTTAAATTGTAAGTAGTCTATCAAACAAGCATACCTTTCTTTCGACCACACTCAGGCATACAAAAGTAGTGACGAATCGAAGATCATATAATTGGTCGTTGTTGCAGGTGATTGTGGCTGATTTTGCCCTCTTCAAAAAGGTCTTGCTATATTCTTGCTCGAAACACTTCCCTTTCTGAATCGACTTCAGAGTTATAAGTTTGTCCAAAGTCTTGTCGGAGAGAGACGACCTGAACGGAGTTCTTGTTTTTCTGACAAGACTGAACATTCTCTCACACTCTGCATATCTATGCGGAATGGTCAGAATAGAAAGCATAACTTTAGACAATTTGTCATACTTGAGTACCCCACCACTACATTTCATTTGGCCTACCAGTGCCCTCTTCACATCAATTCTCTCTTCTTCCTCAAGAGATGTCACATCTTTAAGTTGGAAGTTACAGAATTGGGAATGCACATTTCTGCAAGGATGGCCGACGTTTTAGTTCTGGCTGAGCCATATCTCCCGGCAATTTTTGAGTCTGGGAACATCTTCCTAAATAAAGGACCAGCGTGATCGGAACAATTGACAGGGAGGTTATCTTCAAAAATAAACGATGTGAACAATAATTCTTCACGTCTTATACTGTCAGTGTCTTCCTCCTTACACTTGAAATAATCAAGTTTCTGTTTTTTCCCAACACACTGTACATTGCCTTTATGTTTCTTTGAGAGCACATGTTTTGAAAAGTCCCCCTTTCCACCATGCGAGATGCTGAAATCACACATACAGACACTACAAAATGCAAATGTTCTTGACTCAGTTATATGCGGAGTCATCTTTATATAAACTTTTAAATGTCACATCATATTTCTTCGCCATATTACCGAGGAACCGAAGCGATCACTCAGATCGAAAAATCACAATAGCCTACAGGCATATTAACGCCAACAACATCTAACAAAGTTATACGCAAATCATATAATTTCACGCGTGAAACAGATACAATATTCCGCAGGGTACAATAACTCTCACCCACATGTGATTATGCAAAACATCTAGGACCAAGCGCTGAATTAACCATCGACGATTTCAAACAAGGACGTATTCGAAGCCAACTTCAAAGAACTTTTTATAACAGCACGACGCAACGCGGGAGTTTGTACGCAGTTGTCGATTACCGGTATCGATACAGAGCGATACTGCGGTATCGAGATATAACTTCAAAACACGTAAAGTCTATCTGTTCGATAGACGACTGGAGTGTCATCTCGCACATTCAATCCGAAATTATGCGTGGGATTTTTGAAAAATCGGGAGATTTAATACGTTAAGCGGGAGGGCGGGAGAAATGGTCTGAAATCGGGAGTCTCCCGCCTAAATCGGGAGAGTTGGCAGGTATGTAAGTCTATATGACAAGTTGGAAGCACAACTGAGAGCTTTGGAGTCTATAGGTGTTACCCGAGATAAGTACGGGTCAATGCTTTTCCCTCTAGTAGAATCTTGCTTGCCTGAGGAAGTGTTACGTGTCTGGATGAGGAGTTCGTCAATGGCTATGAGGGATCAAGACAATGGACATGCCGATAAACTGACTGCATTACTTGGTTTTCTGAAGGGTGAAGTAGAGAGTGAAGAGAGGATTCCATTTGTTCAAGCTGGTTTTGGAGTTTCTAGTGAATCAAGGAGTGCTAAAGTTAAAGAATGGAAAGAGAGTAGTTTAGCAACTGCTAGTGTTCTCTTTGCTGTTAAAGGTGAAGGAAACAGTTTAGCGCGTGTCTTCTGTAAAAAAACACATAACAGTAAGGGGTGTTATCTTGCCCAAGAAATGAACTTAGGGGACAAACGTAAAAGGCTGTCTGAAAAAAAGGCTTTTTTGTGTGTCTGAAGGTTGGACATAGGGCTGCAAATTGTATTACGAAACTGAAATGTCTTGTGTGCAGTAGTAAACATGAAGCTATTATGTGCCCAAAATTAGATGTAAATAGGAGGGGCTCAAAATTGCCTGGTGTCCCAACTACAACCCTTAATACACAAACTAGTGATGTTTCGGAAGTACTGCTGCAAACTCTTGTAGTTAGGTTGGTTCATCAAGGGAGAGAAAAAACTGTACGGGCGTTGTTAGATACAGGCTCGCAGAGATCATATCTGTTAGAGAAGATTGCTGTGGAAATGGGGTATATTCCATCAAAGACTGAAAAAATTGAACAGAGGCTTTTTGGGGGTGCTTCAATCAGTGCCAATGATCATAACCTATATGAGATAGATATAGACAACCTACATCATTAAATTTCTCGAAAAATAAAGGTGTTGGGACAAAAGGAAATTTGTGGTGTAATCCCACGGTTAAACCGGGCCCTTGGACGGATGAGATCAGAGAAAAGAAAATCTGGCTCTCTGATTTTGGCCCAGAGCCATCGGAGATTGGACTACTAATCGGCGCAGACACTGTGGGTAGTTTATTGACTGGGGACACAATCAAGTTGAAGTCTGGATTGGTTGCTGTTAGGACTACATTTGGTTGGACAGTGATGGGTCAGCTTTGGAAGACAACTGAAAACGATTTTTGGTTGAAATCTTATTTTTATGTCTTTCAGTTTTTTAAATTTTTTGCTTTGTTTTGCAAGTCATCCAAGGTTATTTCTAATTCTTTCATATCTTCTCTAATTTCCTTAATCCATCCTACTTGTTGTTTCATATCCAGAGTTTCTCAACAATTTTTCTAGATAATCTGGTTTCCTGTGCCCTCATAATGTGACCAAAAACAGAAAGCCGTTTCTTCCGAATAGTATCAGTGATGGGCTCTAGTTCTCTGTATACCACTTCATTTGGTACAATCCGCTACTGTCCATCTTTCTGACATCTTTTATTTATACATGTTCTAACTATTCTTCTTTCTACTTTTAGAATTTTGTCGATTCTGTTTTTCTGAGTAACTTTGGTTGGTTCCTCAGTTTAGGGGCGGCGACAACGCGGTCATGTAGCCCCGTGTACTTTGGGTGTGGGTAGAATCTGTCTGATAACCGGTGTTAATTGTGATGACTGTAATAGTGTGTGTTATCTGTTTTCAATTCAAGTAAGGATGGCAGGCATTGAATTTTTTCAAGTAGTTCATACTTTTGCCGCCAAACGCCACCATCAACGACTACTAGTTCAGAACTTGGTTGGCCAGATGCTACTGCAGTCAGCTCCCGGCGACGAACGTCGGAACCTAAGAACGTTTGTCAAATGTTTAACCTAACCTAATTTAGTTTCACACAGGTGTAATTAGTGGAAGGATTCTTTGAGATGCCATAAATCTATGACATGAGACAGCCGGCTTTACTTCCCCTCCGAAGGAAGGTATTCTGAGGGATTTTTAATGCTCTTAAAAAATCCGACGACTTCTGCCGGGTTTGAACCCGTAATCTTGGGCATATAAGCTCAGCATGCTACCAACTATGCCACCGAAGCCGCTGAGTAACTTTAAAAGAGTTTCACTTCCATATGTCACCTCTGGTGAACCACCGTCTTGTAATGTCTTAATTTTGTTGTGATTGATAGACGTTTTCTTTTATATGTAGACCATGTTAATTTTTGGGCTTTTATCATTTTATTAGTTCTTTCTTGCCATGCAGGTTTCTCATTCAAGTTGTAAGTTATAATTTCTCCTAAGTAATTAAATTGCATCACTATTTTAACTTTCTTTTTATTTACTGTTATGTGGTTGATTACAAGTGGATTTGCTACCATTATCTCAGTCTTTTCAAATGATATCTGAAGGCTTCTTGAATATTATTAGCCAGTAACGCTAAGTCATCTGTGAATCCCAAGCGATTCATAACAAATGTTTCTTTTATCACATTATTTCAGGATGTTTTCTGGCATTTCCCAGCACTTGGGATAACATTGTGTTGACAACAAGGCAACACTGCAAAATGCCTTCAAAGCTCTCTAAAATATTTAATTAAAACATGTGGGGTCTATCAGACAGGTGTTGGCACTGGGAGACAAATTGGTGACTAAACAACATTTGAAGACAGCCCTGATAGACATCCAGCAGAAGCCTATCTTCCCAGCCTCCCTCATGGGGACATCACTCTGTGATTCGGCCCACAAAGAAGAGTCTCTGCCCTCTGACTGTAGGGCTGTACAGCAGGCTGGGGACAACCAGTCAGGGGTATACAAGATCCGACCTCCACGAGCATCACAACCGTTCTTCGTGTACTGTGATATGGAGACCAAAGGTGGTGGATGGACGGTAAGATATCACTGTTGGATCTTACAGAGAAATGACCCCAAGAATAGAGAAATAGAGGAGGGGGAAGGGAACTTTCTTGGCATAATTCACAATGTGTTTGATAGCATTTCCTTTTTCAGGCTAGACATTCAGCAATAATTCTGTTGTTTCTTCCTGTAGCATATAAGACTTGTCATTTTTCAGATCTTACAAAACCGCTATGAAGGAACAGTTGATTTTTACCGTGGGTGGGAAGACTACAAGAGAGGTTTTGGTAACCTTGGAGGAGAATTCTGGCTTGGACTTGAGAAGCTGTATCTGCTGACAAATTACAAGGTGAGACTAATAGCTATATGATCAGACACCATACTTTTAAGATCAATAAGTATTACTCCAAGTACAGGGTCATTATCTGTGTGCTCCCCGATAAACATGGCAAGCTAAGTGGCTGTGACTGGCGTAGATTGCGGGCGCATATACCCCGTTCAGCCGGTGGTTGGCGTGCACTTTCACACTTTTACCAATCATGTTCAATAATGTGTACTTACGGTGCTCATAGGCGATGCTGAAAATGTCCTCCCTCTCTTGTAACACACACCTGACATCTTCTGATGAAAGAATGTCTGTCAACTCTTTTATTATTTACAGAGCCTGTTTCCTTGAATCGTTTAGTGAGCCTCCTAATTGTACTGGCATTAGGCACAGGTGTTTCTGGAAACTTGTTTCGAAATTTTTGTCTCATTTCAGAACAAGATTTTCTGATTTTCATATACGAATTATGGATATACAAACGTTCGCGCTTTGTGAATTGGTGTCTAGGCATGACCAACAATCACAGTAATCACAATAATCACTAAACGTGCAACAATAAAGTCTAAGCTTTGCAGATACACGTCCATATGAATGACAAAACACGTGTGAACTGACGATATGAGTCAGCAGAGCGCGCCAACCACCGGCTTAGCTTGCCGTGTTTATCGGGCCGCACATAGATAATGACCCTGTAGCTCCTATGAAACACGTGAACATGTGCATCATATTTCCTCAGATCAATGAGCTGCTCATAGAGCTGCAGGACTTCACGACAGACACTTCTTATGCTTATTACTCAGCGTTTGCCATTGGGACCGAGGCCGAGGGGTATCCTATCCAGCTGCTGGCGGGATACAACGGAGAAGCAGGTACGACTTCATCCTTCATGCTCTATCTCACATATCATTCATTCTAGGGCTTGTGGCATCATGGTCATCAACACAGTGTATGGAACTAGGATATAGGAGGAGGTAGCCACGACCTTAATTTTGGTGCATCCTGGGATCAGACAAGAATAGAAGTGGAAAATCACTGAAATCCACTGTTAACATGACAGATGTTTGGTTGGTTCCTCAGTTTAGGGGCTGCGACAACGCGGTCACGTAGCCCCGTGTACTTTGGGTGTGTGTAGAATCTGTCTGATAATCGTGTTAATTGTGATGGCTGTATTAGCGTGTGTATCTGTTTTTTCATTTAAATACAGACTGAAACTTAGAATTTTTCAAATAGTTCCTACTTTTGCCACCAAACGCCACCGTCAACGACTACTAGGCTTAGTTCAGAACATAGCTACTAGACGCCACCGCAGTCGGCTGTTGGCAACGAACGTAGAAACCTAAGAGTGTTGTTTATATTCTTAACCTATCCAATTTAGCTTCACACAGGTGTAATTAGTGGAAGGTTCTTTTACATGCCATAAATCTATGACATGGGACCGCCGGCTTTACTTCCCCTCCGAAGGAAGGCATACTGAGCCAGGAATATAATCCAGGTCAATATTCCGACTACATGTGTAACTATTCTTGTTTCTGGCAATACTCAATTGAGGTACCCATGGATCAATTTTTCAAAATATTTGAAATTTAATAATGTATTATTTTATTTGGTCAAAATTGTCAACACAGGTTTTATATGATGGCTTTTTAGTTTCACCTTGGTCAAGGCTGATGAAGGGTGCCAAATGCATTAGGCCCTGAAACATGTCCCAATCCAATCTGTGATCGTTTGATTGCAACATACAATAAAAGTATTGATTAGGCGGAAAGTTCTTTTTGTTATAATTTAAACGTTATAGCAAATATATTAAGTGTTAATACGGAACCACGATGAACTTCAAAAGTTCCAAAATGTATTATTGTTTCTGCAATGTGAATCACAGCAACTCCGCATGGCATGGCCCAGCTGTATCTGTGTACTTTAGTCTGCAATTCTTCTTCTTCTGTCGTTTAAGCCGACTGTGGACCACGTTAATTTGATTTCAGCTTCTAGATCTTTATTTTTGCCCAATACTCCTTCATTCTATCGCGCTGCATTCTCCTCCTTTCTTCAGTCCATGGTGCCTGGATCCGTGATGTAGGATGACTCTTAAAACCCGTGAAATTCTTAATGTTGGCTTTGCGTGTTTCCCTGTTGCTGATTTCAGCTTCAGATGTTGCCATATCTTTTAGGTCCTTCTTCACCTCCTGATACCAGTGAGCTGTGGTTTTCCTGGTCGCAAAGAATTTCATTATCCGGTTGGTTAATCTACCTAGATCTATTCTGTATATGTCCAAAGAACACGGCCCTTCTTTTCCGGATGGTGTCTGAGATTTTATCCAATGTGAGGTATAATTCTTGGTCCCCTTTTTTTCTATATGACTCATCTTCTGTTATTTTAGCCCAAGTATCTTTCTAAGAATCTTTCTCTCTATTAGCTCCAACTTTTTGATCAATATTTCTTTGTCAGACACAAACATTCAGCTGCATATAAGGCATCCGGACGAATCACTGTCTGGTAGTGCCTCAGGTGTTGATCGAGATGGTCTTTTTGTTGTAAGTGGTCCAGGTTAAATTGTATGCCAAGTTGAACTTGTTAATTTTCGATTTCATTGCCTCTTTTTCTGACAGGTTGTTCTCTATCCATTCTCCCAACTACTTAAATATCTCCACTTTTTTGATCAACCCAGATTTTTCTAATGTGTGGTAAAACCATAGAAGTCATTTTTGAGTGTTGCCTTATTGACACAATATATTGTGTTGATCAACTGAAAAGGTGCAATATCAATACTTGTATCAGGGCAAATTTATTTTCTATTTTGTTGTCGAGGTCTGCAAAGGTTTTAATGGAATGTATTGTTTCAGGGGACTCGCTCATCTACCATGCGGGCATGAAGTTCTCCACTTACGACATGGATAATGATGGCTGGCACGATGGGAGCTGTGCTGAATCTCACACGGGAGCCTGGTGGTACAATGGCTGCGACACCAGGTGAGACTACACTACCCCACAAATATTCCACGCAACAGTTTCTGAGAGGCAGGTGGCTTTTACAGCTAGATGCTCTTCCTGACACCAACATCATAGATTAATGAAACTGGGCAAGAAGTTGGAAGGAAGCAACCATTGTTTATTTGCCTGGAGTTGAAACTGGGATAACAGTCCACCCTTCTCCCTGTGGCGGAGATGTGCACGAGGTGGAGCTGCAGCAAGCCAGGAGATAGGACGTTTCAATCCCAGCGCTGACAGCAGCTATTCCGAGTGTGGTTATTCCCTGGCTTTATCCACAGTCACTCCAGACAAATGCTGGGATAGTACCTTATTTCAAGCCTACCCCATTCCCAACCCTAATAATTACAGTCACCACAGGGATACAGGTTATCAGATACCCAAATATATGAGGCTGATGACCAAAGATGTCCCAAGCCCCTAATAAGAGTCAACAACAACAACAACATGTGCAAGTATCCTGGCTGGTTTTTTGTAGGCGTGAGATATGACAGAAAAAAGAGTTTCTCCTTTTCTGCATTGTATCAATTATTGATTCACTCTCTCGGCAGCAATCTCCATTGGCCATTTACTTGATGTTTATTATTAATATTTGTTCTGATGATTCTTCTGTCAGCTGTTGATTTGATGTTCAACTTGAAGAGTGTTTCATTACCATACGTTGCCTCGGGTTGAACAACGGAATTGTAATGCCGAAATTTGGCATTCATTGAGAAAGATTTCCTTTTGTAGGTTGGCCAGGTGATTCGTTTGCTATTCTTGGTTATCTGTAATTTTAAAGAAATTGTTTTTGGCTTTGTAACTACTATTTTTTTTTAATGGTAGGTTGTTAACCTTCATCTGTTCGTGTGGGTGGCAAATAGCCACCCTTTTAGAAGAAAAAAAGGTGTGGCAGGCTATAACATCGAGAAGCTATGGTAATATCTAGTTCCGATGTCCCAATATCTCTTGGTTGGTTCTTAAGTTTACGGGCTGCGACAACGCGGTCATGTAGCCCCGTGTACTTTGGGTGTGTGTAGAATCTGTCTGATAACCGGTGTTAATTGTGATAACTGTATTAGTGTGTGTATCTGTTTTTTTTATTTTATTTTAAATTTAAGTACATACTGCAACTTAGAATTTTTCAAATAGTTCCTACTTTTGCCACCAAATGCCACCGTCAACTACTACTAGGCCTAGTTGAGAACTTAGCTACTAGACGCCACTGCAGTCGGCTCTTGGCAACGAAAGTAGAAACCTAAGAGCGTTGTTTACATTCTTAACATATCCAATTTAGCTTCACACAGGTGTAATTAGTGGAAGGTTCTTTAACATGCCATAAATCTATGACATGGGACCACCGACTTTGACTTCCCCTCCGAAGGTATACTGAGGGATTTTTAACGCTCTTAAAAAATCCGACGGCTTCGGCCGGGTTTGAACTCGCTATCTTGGGCATAGAAGCTCAGCATGCTACCGACTACGCCACCGAAGCCGCCCAACCCCAATATCTGTCCAACTTTGTTCGAACTTCTATTCTCCTCTTTTCTGCTAAGCCAACAGTCCAAGTTTCACATTTTTAATTAGAGTTACAAATAGTTCATGAGTTGCCAAATTTTATTTTAATTCTAATAGTTTGGCCATGTCTGAAGATACACAGTTATAAAGCTATTTTCTGTGTTTGTCCTACTGAACTAGGAATACCTATTGACTGTCTACTTACTCCTTATTTTCCCTTTCCAGCTTAATAATGTTAGCTGCTTTTTGCCATTCTATTTTATAATTTTTTCTAGACATGATATTCTTTTTTTCCTGTATTAAAATGAGAAAAACTAACTGTTTTGCTAGGAACCATCTCTGCTTTGTCAATACTTTCTTGGAAAAATGACACTCAAGAATGACACGATTTTGAATTAATCAAACCACTTCAAGTTGGAGAAAAACACACTGCGCTTCATGGAAGCACCTGTTTTTGATTTGATTTTTTCCTTGTAACCAATGAAACTAGTTAACAATTTCCAACTCATTTTCAATTTTCGGTTGAGAGCATAAAACGTAACCTCACTCCTCACATAGTGTAAAATACTTATCACACACATTGAGATACGTGGAGATATCTGTGGAGAACACACAATAAATATAGCCTTACAGAATTAATTTTTTCCAATGTATGTATGCATTTATCACAGTCAAACACAGCAAGACTGGTGGCTACTCTGATTCAAATATTACTTTCCTTCTCCCTCACCTTTCCCAGCCAGTTTGATTAAAATAATAATACAACCTTATTCTTGCCATAAAGAAAATAATCCAAATGTTTAGACAGCTGCTTATATTAGTGCAACAAAATTGCCATGGTGGGTGAGTGGTAATCATGTCAGACTACCAACTCCAAGCTTAGTGATGTAACATACCCAGGTATTTACAAATCGAGGTAAATACCCAGGGTACATACTCGGGTAAATACCCAATTTGGGTCAATACCTGGGTATTTTAGATTTTTCATTAAAAATCCTGTGACCTGGTAAGTTGAACCTTAATAAAGGGTACCGGTATGCAAACTATTCTACATTAACTTTTTGAAATGTAACAACATAAGATAATTAATAAAATTAAATTTAATTAGAATTGGGACTAAAAAACAGAATTAGAATTGGAAATTAGATCAGGAGATATAAACTAACAACTCCATACACTGAAAAGGTTAGGTTAAGTCCAGCAGGCATCAAACAGTTTGAATTCTGGATAGGATGAGCTGAGCAGTATTGCCATCTCACATGCTTGCTGGCATACATTTACAGTTTTTTTTTTATTTAAAATTGAATAGAAAATAACTTTTACTATGCTTTTTTTTTTCTCTTTCAAATGTCCTTTCTATTGGATATATTTTATTACTAGGGCTCGGATTTGAGCATATTTGCATATTTTTTTCCTGAATAGTACACATTGAAAGAAGCCTTTCGGTGGTATTTTCACCCATCTGGGACCAACAGAATTGACATTTATCGAGCATATAAATGCATAAAACCGCGGTTTTCAGAATAGAAGCATATAAATGCATATTCTTGTGGTTTTCGTCTAAATAGTTTGTTTTTCTTCGAATTCCGCCCCCGAATTTGGGCCCTGACCATCCTAGGTTCGAAAACAGAAATAATTATTGAAAAGCCTATCTGGTGCGAATAATAGAACCGCAGGTTTTCAACCTTAGTAAGGTCGGTCTCGTCATTGAAACTTTTATTGACTGATTTAAGAAATTCATTCACAACTAAAATCATAGAAAAAATTATTGTCGTACAGACCAATGCAGATCTATTTCATTGACTCGCCTAATTCTGAACATTTTGTAAATGAACTTTTAGACTGTAACTTTTATAAGAAAACTTCTCTTAAATATACTTGAAAAATTTGAATGCAAGTATATTGCAGTGTATCATACATACCAAGAGCGGAAGAAAGAAGCAGGAGAAGTAGTGAAGGAAGAGAAAAAGAAATGGCTGGAGAAATGGACAGAAATGATGGAGGAGGACTGTGATGGCAGTAAGAAAGTGTTGTATGGAATGATAAAGGCAAAGAGAAGAGATACAGGGGAAAATGTCAGAATGGTGGACAGGAATGGAAAGGAGGTTGAAAATATGGAAGAAGTAAAGGTTATCTGGAGAGAATACTTCAAGGAACTCCTAAATCCAACTAAAACCAGCGTAGTGGACATTGTGGAGGAAGAAACAGACAGTGACCAAGACATTTCAGAGAAGGAATTGACATGGAAAGAAGTGGAGGAAGCATTAAAGAAGATGAAAGGGGGAAAGGCACCGGGAATAGACGAAGTGAGTGTGGAGATGGTGAGAGCAGCAGGGGTGATAGGAACACAGTGGCTCTTTCGAGTAATGAAAGTGATATGGAGGGAGAAGAAAATACCAGAGGACTGGAAAAGAGGGATAATAATACCCATATTTAAAAAGGGAAGTAGGAAGGAATGCAAGAACTACAGGGGAATTACACTCATGTGCCACTGCGCCAAAATATTTGAGAAGGTACTGGAGAGAAGAATTCGGACAGAAGTTGAAGATGGGCTGAGGGAAGAACAGTATAGATTCAGGCCAGGAAGGTCAACAGTTGACCTCATCTTTGCAGTAAGACAGCTACAAGAACACCATTATGAATATGGGAAAGATCTGGTGATGACCTTCTTGGATATTGAGAAAGCATATGATAGTATTAATAGAAACAAGGTATGGGAAGCAATGAGAGCAAAAGCAGTGAACAAGGAGACAGTGGCAAGAGTGAAAGCAATGTACGAGGGAAGCAAAAGCTGTGTAAAGGTGGGAAGAGAGAGAACGGAATGGTTTCAACTGGAGAGTGGTCTGAAACAGGGAAGTGCCCTCTCACCCCTGTTATTTATAGTGGTGATGGATGAAATCATACGAAAAGTGGTAAATAGCATTGGGGAAAGGAAAATGAAGGCAATGTTGTTTGCTGATGACCTTCTGGTATGGGGAGAGGATGAGGAAGAAGTACAAGAGCAATTAGATGAGTGGGAGAAGGTAGTGTTATCATATGGGATGAAGTTCTCAGCACAAAAGAGTGAAGTGGTCATCACAACGAGGAAGAAGAACAGACTGGATATGGGCATAACACTTGGAGGACAGCAGTTGCAGAAAGTAGAATGCTTCAAGTATTTGGGAAGCATAATTGAAGAAAAGGGAGGCAATAGGATGGAAATAAATGAGCGGGGAAGGTGCGCAGATGGATTTTTCAAGAGTGTTAGGGGGATGATATGGAATAAAGATGTACCACAAAAATGTAAAGGAATCATCTACAAAACCTACGTTGTGCCAATTTTGACATATGGTTCAGAAACATGGGTGATGAAGGAAAGGGACAAGAATAAAATACGAGCAGTGGAGATGAAGTTCCAGAGGAGTAGGGTAGGAGTGACAAGAATGGACAGAGTAAGGAATGAGAGAGTCAGGGAGATGGTAAGAGAGGAACCATTGCAAAATAGAATAGAGCGATCTAGGCTACAATGGTATGGACATGTGAGGAGGATGCAAGAGGAGAGGATACCGAAGAAGATGTTTGGAATGGAAATGACGGGAAGGAGGGCAAGGGGAAGATGGACAAAAGGAGTTAAGAAGAGTGTGGAGGAAAGAGGAGTGTGCTGGGACACAGTAAATGACGAGAGATGGTGGATGGACAGGAAACGATGGAGAGGCTTATGTTCCAAGCAGACCCGACCAGCGGTTGGAAACTGCTCAAGATGATGATGATCATACATACAATTATTAGAAAATAAAGCTCGTACATAAAGGCATGTTATTGGTTTTTTCGTTTCACTTTCCTTTCTATAGTTTTTAACTGTGGTTTTCGAGCATATTCAGCAAATTTAACCTCGTATAATGGTTTTTGGAGCATATCTATCGAGCATATAATGGTTTTTTCAAGCATATTTATCTAGCATAAAACACATGGTTTTCGAGCATACCTGGAGATTTTATCGAGCATATCGATCCGAGCCCTATTTATTACCTTATGAGTTTTGGCAAACACATTTCAATTAATATGCTATAAAAGTAGCTTTTCCCACCCACATCTTTGTTGCTATTTTCCAGTACCGTAATAAAACTCAACCTTCTCAATATCTTGGTATTTATTAAAAATTTAAAACACAAAACAACCAAAAGGTTTTATTTTACTTTAGTTTAAGGAAAAAACACACTTAAAGACAAGGTTACAGTGCCAAAACATATAAATACCCCAAAATACCCAGACGTCCATTTTCCTTTTCTTTTAGTTTTGAAGGATCAATATTGTTCCTGATTTCTATTTAAGGCATGAAATACCTGTGTTTCAGTCCTTGTTTGTCCAACACTTCATCAACACTTCAAAAAGTGTTGTACAAAGCTCAAAAAACTGAAAATACCCTCATTTTGGGTATTTAAATGACCACTGGGTATATACCCGGGTAAATACCCAATTTATATTTACCTTCCCACTGGGTATTTACCCGGCCCACATCACTACCCAAGCTCCTGGCCGTGGTAAGTGATTTTTGAAAGGCGACAAAAATCAAGACACGCATGTCATACGTTGTAGTCATGTTAAAGAACCCATTTGAATTCAGTAGTCCGTGTTCATAATGGTAAAATTAATCTCGGGATTTTCCGCCCAACATGAACTTCCTCCACTCTCTACTAGAAAGCTCTAAAGTGTCAAGGAGCTTAGATATCTAACCTCCTTGACTTTCATAGCGTTCCAAGGAACAACAAAATTCGACATGCTAGCTGCCTTCTGGGCATCAAATAACAAAGCTTGCACCCGGCACCCGAGGCCATATGATATTATTATTATTATTTAAGTGCAACAAAATGAAACTAGAATATAATTTCCACCAAAACACGGAAGACGAAAGAAGTGTGCATGGAAAATCAACAATGAGCAATGCAATAATTGATGAAAGCAACCGATTTGCTTGAACAAATAATTGAAACATTTGATGGTTCAACAATTGATTATTATTCGATAGGTCAAAATCGATTTTCATAGTTCGAAATCTGCACTAACAATGGCACACAACCAACCACATCTCTTTATCTACTATATAAAGCTCAAATACCACTCACTGATTCATTCATCATGAAATCTCAGAAACCACTGAACGGATTGGAATGAAATTTGGTATGCAGCTTCCTCATGGGCCGCAAACGCTCACTAAGAAAGGATTTTTGGATATTCAGGTTCTAAAGGGGTGTTAAGGGGGTAGACCAGCATTTCATTGAATAGCAATATCTCCCGATTGGTTTCATTGGGGGATGTGATACTCGGCATATAAACTCATCATTAAAAATAAGAAGTAATAATGTTATTGGTTTTACGTCCCTTTTAACTACACTGGCTTTTAGAGATGCCGGGGTGCCGGAATTTTGCCCCGAAGGGGATCTTTAACGTGCCAGTAAATCTACTGACACGGCTCCCTCGCATTTGCAAAAATAAGTAGACGCGTGTCTGAGGGTTTTTCGATGTGGTGTATATTATGAGGTGAAAGGGGTGAGAAGTGGGGGTTGAAGGATTCCTAACGGAGCGTGTATCTCTTAAACGACATACGCGAGGAGTTTGGAACTCAGCCGAAAAAAATCAGCATAAAAAATAACTAAATAGGTGTTTGACGTTTTTTCATAAATCCAATTTAAGGGGTCCATGGGGAGGGGTGAAATTATGGGGGAGGGGGGAAACGTAATATGTCTGAGTGTAAAATTATACATGGCCTATGTTGTAGACAATAACACATTACATCTTTTTTGTCTCTTGCTATTTCATCATACGACGAATACTTAGGGAGTTATTAATGATTTTGTATTTTTTGGCCGGAATTTTCTAAGTCCCAGGAATGACATAAAAATTGATTCGAATGAAATTTCAAAAAATAGTTTTTTTAATACTTTTATTATATTTTTCACGTCTTTTAGGGTCCGAAACCAACATGATATTTTGATGTTTTTTTCCGTCCCATGCATTTTTGGTTTCAGGTGAAAGAATTATTTTCCACTAGGACCCATGCTTATCTATCTATATAACTAATGTTATAACAGGATTACAAATGTTATTGCGGGCGAAGCCGCGGGTAACAGCTAGTTATATATAAAAATGAAAGTTCGTCTGTTTTTTTCTGAATTTCTACGGAAATTTGCGTTATTTACGCGTTTCAGACTGTTTTATGACGGATGCACGCGAAAATAAAATTTTTATCTGTCTGTGGACAACTATGTTACCTTATAACTCGAGAACGGCTGGGTGGATCATCGTAAAATTTGGTACAGATATATTTCAGAGGCACGACACTAATCATTGATGTAACTCTTCTCTGTAGCTCTCATAAAAGGGGGCCTACCCCCTTAAAACACTTGCAGAAATAGGCGTAGAAGGGCGAGACAAAGCTCATTTTCAGCCCCTCAATGTAAGAAACGACCTTTTTAGGCCCTAAAACCAACCGTTTTTGAGATATTCCCAGAAAACTAATTTCATTTAATACAATTATGAAAGAACGCAAGCCGGTAACCATGGCGACGGGACCTTCCTGGTCCATCTATTGCTGTAAGACGCAATACAATTCCATTTATTACATTACTGACATAGTTTGCAAATGGCTATAAGGTTATCACGGAACCAACTAAAACTGTAAAATTCATCAATGCGGGTCAGGGGTTACCATAGATTTTTTTCACACGACTTAAACGTGCAATATGTCGTACAGAAGGTCTATTATATTTCCAAACAGCAACATTATTTTCAAAAATTTCTGAATTGAAACAGCATTTTTTTTTCTTGCCTTTAGGAATTTGGGCCATTGGAGGCTAAAAAACCTGAATTTTCACGCACCACAAGCCTTTGTTTATAATTTATTAAAGGGGTCTTCCTCTGGATGGGGACTTGACACAACAGTGAGGGTCAGTTTTTATGTGACGTGTATTGCGTTTCGTCTACGAGGTTTTCAATTTTATTTTCACTTCAGGAAGTACACGTTAGGTAAATTTAGTTTCAGAGCATATTTTAACTAATCATACTTCTTTGTCGACAAACAGGTTCCAAGCCTCTAACCATTGCAACAGTAGCTCAATTGATTACGTCTGGCTATTAATACCGAAGACTGTTCGAAGAATGGGTACTTCTGCTAGTCTTCTTCATTTCCCGTTTCCAGCTTCCTGGGTCGGGTTGTGAATCAAGGACCTCCAACGTTGCCTGTCTCTCCACCACTCCTCTCCCCCTTTAAGTACATCTTCACGTTTTCCTCCCTTCTTCTCCACACACTCCCACACTGTATCTGCCCATCTCTTTCGGGGCCTTCCGCGCGGTCTCTTTCCCGAAACCTTTTCCAGAAAAGCTTTCTTTGGCACTCTCTCCTCTCCCATTCTCATCATATGTCCATACCACTTTAACTTGGTTGTTTCTATCCTGTCCTGCAGCTTCAAGATTCCTGTCCTCCTTCTTATCTCCTCGTTTCTGATTTTATCTCTTCTGGTCTTCCCTTCTATACCTCTTAGGAATTTCATCTCCGCTGCTTGTATTCTACTCTCCTCTCTTTTTGTAGTGGTCCATGCTCCAGCTGCATATGTTAGTACGGGTCCATAATAGGTTGAATATAATACCTGCTTACATTTCTTTGGGACATCTTGGTTCCACAGAATACCCCTAACACTCTGGTAGAAGCTGTTCGCTTGTTGTATTCTCTTTCCAATTTCCTCAGTAATCTTTCCATCTTCTGTGATCACACTTCCCAAGTACTTGAAACTTTTCACCACTTCTAGAATTTTTCCGTTCACTTCTATCTTTCCTCTTCCCTCCTTACTTCCCCTTGACATTACCATTGTCTTGCTCTTCTCTGTGCTAACTTTCATCCCAAACTTCTCAATTTCTTGGTTCCATACATCTACTTGTTTTTGTACTTCCTTTTCATCCTCACCCCATATCACTATATCATCTGCAAACAGCATGGCCTTTATTGCCTCTTGTCCCAATCTCTGTTTAACATTCTTGTGGATTTCATCCATGACTATGATGAATAGTAAGGGGGACAATACACTTCCTTGACGGAGACCCGTTTCCACATTGAACCATTCTGTTTCTCCTATTGTGGTCTTTACGCTACTGACACAATATTTGTACATAGCTTTCACCATTTGCACTTCTGCACTGTTAACTTGCCTTTTTCTTAATACATCCCACACCACCTGTCTAGGCACACTAGCTTCTGCTAGTATTGAAATAATATTCACAGAAAATTAAGGAGATTTTTGAATTAAAAGTTTGAAATTCAGTCATGTGATCAGCACGACCCCTTGAATAACAATTTATCTGTATTTTGAATTAAAAAAGGAATTAGGAAAGGTTTGAATAAGCGAGAATTCGAAATACAGTGTACTCCCGATAAATCACCTCTCTCAAGAGTATTTTTTAAAATAAAAATTCTTACAGCAACTACCGGTAATCAACACGCTTAATAAAGTAATTTCTCCATCGTTTAAAAGAATTTTAATGTGACGCGAAGTGTAGAGACGAAATTATTGAGATTTGAGAAACATAGGAGCATGTTGCCGCGGGTGATATAGCACAGATTTCCTTTATCTTCGAAGCCGAGACAATACTTGAGGAATGCACTTTCACTAAGAATCTACCCTCCCTTTCCCAAAAGCCACACCCCAAGGTCACTGACCTGTGGGTTGTGAAGGGTAGATGCACGGACAGCTTATTGTAAAACAGCGATCATTTCCTAATGGCGCAAACCTGCACGACACCAAGAGTGTGTTTCTTGGATGCTCTTCAAGGAGTCAACAAGTCACGGGAGAAAAATACTGCTATTACGCTCGCACAAAAGCAAGAGTTTGCTCACTTCTGTGACGATCTATATTTTGAACAGGCATGATTTAAGACATGAAAACAAGGAGGATATTGCACGGAATTTGACTGTTGATGAAGAAAACTGAGATCCTGTCGATATCGAGTGCAGGAGTGATCCAACGGAAATCCCGGAAAGTTTCCCACAGTCAAGCTAGTGTCTCTATAGTCACACTTACTGTATCTCTAATATAGAAAATCAAGGTGAATTTTCATTCTCATATAATGTTTCTTTGGAAATGTGCAATCGAAAATTAGAATAAATGATCTGAGAAACAAAAAGTGATGACTGTGTTTGCTGTTGTTAGAATGTAGGCATAATCCACATAGGCCTACCTCTAACCTAGCATGTCCTACAATACAATATAATCAAGTGTTAAAATTATTTCTTTGCGTGTTCATAAAATACACGCCTATTTCAGTATTTTAACTTTTTTTAGCGTATGGCTTTTAGTGCCGGGAGTGTCCGAGGACATGTTTGGCTCGCCAGTTTTGTAGCTGCTTCGAGACGGACACTCAATGGGTGAGCTACAAGTACCGTTGGGGAGGGAAGTTGGAATGTAAGGACGAGGAGTTGGAAGGTAGCGGCTGTGGCCTATAGTTAGGGACCAACCCTGGCATTTGCCTGGAAGGAAGATGGGAAACCACAGAAGACCATCTTCAAGGTTGCCGGCGGGGGGATTCGAACCTCCTTGCCTCCCGGATGTGAGCGACTGCCATCAGTCATGCCGTAACCACCACGGCTAACTCACCCGGTAATATTTTAACTAATACAGTGGAACTTGGATAATTCGAACCCCAATGGACCAGTAAGAAAATTCGAATTATCCAAAAATTCGAATTAAGAAAGTTCTTTGAAAAGGGTAGAGAAAATATATCGATTACATTTACATAATGATTTTGTTCAACAAAGCAGATCAACAGACAACGGCACTGTTTCAAATGATAAAATAAAATAAAATAAAATAAAACCAAAATGTACTATTCACCTATTCAATGACAGTAGTAATCCAGCAATCTAGTTAAGTCTTAGAGAAATCTCTGTTTTTCAAAAAAGTTTGAAAATTTTACCTGTTTCCTACAATTAAGTCTCTCGGCGATCACAAAAGAATCTAACAAATTTAAGAAACTGAAAAAAGAATCACGTCATTTCTACATTAAAAAGACGTGTAAATTCTGTGATGTGGTTTGTTGCTTGGGCTGCACTCGGAACAGTTTTTTCGGGAACCATCTTGTTTTTAGGAGTTTTTACACGTAAAAACTGAGAATTATCCAAAATATAATTCGAATTAACCATGATTTTTTAGCATTGATTGTATATAAAATGCTAGGGACCAAGAGGAAAATTCGAATTATAGAAGTTCGAATTAGCCATGTTCCACTGTAGTTTTATTTTTACTAGGCTAAACAAAAATAACTGCGGATAATTCGCGGAAGTCTGTGCATTAATTACCGTGAATTATCGGGAGTGCACCATCAGTTTTGAATCATCAATACATTCATCATCATCATCAATTTCCAGCCTCAGCCAGGCCGGAGCAAATATGACACCCCTCCACTTGACTCTGTCTGTCTTCATTCATCACTCTCTCCCTCTCCTAGTCTTCTGTACCATACTCCTCAATACATTACTGTACTGAAAAAGCCTAGTTTCCTAGAAAGATATCTACAAGTATTTCCTTTAGGTTTTCTCATTTTAACAGGGTGAAAACTCAATAGAATATCCAGTGATCATTCAGTTTGTTGATTCTGTCCGCAGCAATCTGAACGGCCGCTACCTGGGTGGAGAGCTGTCGGACGGTTACGACTACCAGGGAATGTACTGGTACGACTGGCATGGGCCTGGCTACTCACTCATGAAGACCAGGATGTTGGTGCGGCCCAACTACAATTCCCACACACTGTTCAACATCACCAGCAAGCAATCCCCGACCAACACCAAGGGCAGGAATAAGGCCAGGAAGAAGCCCACTCAAGCCACCAATATACAGGATGTTGCAGAAACTACACCTTATGATAACGCCGCTTCTATCGATAACCCACCAGCAAAACAGAACTTCTGAATCAAGCCTGTCCCAGTGCTACCAGCCCATGAGAAAACCAAGGTCTCATAAGTAACATCAAAATTACATTGAAAATCGTTCTTCAGTAGGTCAACACATAGAACATGGTGTCCACAGAATTTTCAATGTCAATTTTCCTGACTTTTCCTGACCATTTTTCAACAAAATTCCTGACTCGTAAAGTCCTCGTAATATCGGAAAAAAAGTTTAATGAGCGAATATATATATATCTTATTTGGAGCCTCCTCCATCCCCACCGCTCGCCTCTTTATTCATTTAAAATATAAAATAAAGTAAATATAATGCAATAATACATAAATCTAAGTACTATAGTGACGGGGTCGCCACGTCCCTACGCCAATGTCAATACAAAAAATAGGCAAAAGAGGTTTTTACTATGATGTAACTTACTGTAAAAATGGAAAATTATCATAATGTCCAGTGAGCTATTGATTTTTATCTTCAGATATTAGTTGAACTAGTAACATCAAAATATGGCTGTAAAACACAAAAAACGTTATGGTTAAAATTCCTGACTTTTAATACTTTTTGCCATTTTTTCCTGACTTGCACGGTTTTTTCACACTTTTTCCTGACTTTTCCTGACCAAAACCATAATTCCTGACTTTTCCTGACTATTCCTGACTTTTCCTGCCTGTGGACACCATGTAGAAGGGAAATGTTAAAATCCTCTTCCTCCACCTGCACCTGCTGCCATATGATTGTCCTTTTTGTGTGTTTCTGCCTGCCTTTTCCTGTGTTGATATTAGCCTTTCAAGATTTGATTGCCGCTGTGCCAGCGTTTGTTGGTTATTTCAGCCATGGCGCGCCTAGCTCGGAAGTGATGGGCTCCATATCAGCAACGCTGTACAGCATTTCCCGGAGCGGCTAGCTGGTGAACTATGTCTTGATTCCCCGTACAAATACAAACCGATATAAAATAAGAGAATTAATTTACGTATTTCACAGTCATACAGCATAACTTTTTGATGTATAAGGATTACAAAGCAACCAAGAACTACATTTTCCAACGAACCCGAGCCGAGAAAAAGTTACCTTACAAAAATGATAACTTTCGTTCTTGAACACACAAAATTTTGAAATTAATATACCAGTTATACAACATTCCAATGTATGTTGTGTTAAAATTTGGATTCGATCTGATGACGGGTTTGTGAGATAATAATTCTTAAATGTGACGCATGGTTGAAACACGCTTAAAAACGGGCACTTTTTGTGTTTAAGGAAAAAGGAAGATTGTAGTTTTACGTGACCGTCAATCTAGTGATTATGAGCCACGGGACCTCCTTTTAACGTGGAATCCGAACCACAGGACATGGCAGTTCACTTCGAAAATCTCACATGCATTGGCCGGGAATCGAACCCGGACCGCCTTGGTGAGAGGCATTCAGCTAGACCGCTGAGCCACCACGCCCCCACTTTTTGTGTTTCAACTGCGACAAAATATATTAAAATATAAATTAAAAATTCCATACCTACATGAACTAACATAAAATAGAACGACGGAAATGATGATGTTATTGGAATTTATGTAGGTCTATTAATTACTTCACAAACAACCTTCAAACTCGAGTGCACATAATATTTTGGTCGACAGTAGCGTGGATCACGGCGGACTGCTGCGTCAACCAATGAAATAACAACTGTCATAACCCATAGGCAGTGAGACATATACTCCTTTCTTCCAACAAATTAATGCCAGGTTAGCAACGAAGCTCACTGCAGCGTTTGAGGGCGATTGGCGAGCAAATACAAATATGCTACGCGAGGATTATGCCATAAAATTTTCTAAACCAATATTAGAATTTAAAAATAGGGTAAAAGAATTATTCAGACGACGAATATGCCATGAAATAGGGTATATATACAAGTTGGCGTTTTCCCCTTGCACGATTAGGAAGCAGGTATGTTTGTTTGAGCTATTCAGTTCAAATCTATGTGAAAGGGATGCTGTAAAACAATAAATAAAACTGTGTCAAAGTCATGAAGGCGTTGAAGTTTGTAAAATCAAGTTTTCGACTCTTTCCGTTTGTGCACTTGAATAAACAATAGCAAATAAATAACATTTCCTTTGAAAAAATCCTTTATTTTCCCTTGGTTCAGATTTTCAGCCCTTGTAAGGAATTATGTTGCATTTTCGAGACAACTTTACACACGTAAACATGGTGGAAAATTCCATTAGTATTGTTCACCCAGCCTTGTCCTACATTCATGAGAGGAGTTGTTGTTGTTGTTGATTATTTAGGGGCCTTGGGACATCGTACAGGATTAGCTTTGTGGACATAAATACAACATTAGGTTGTCCCTACCAATATGTAAAGCTCTGCACAGATGCGGATATCTGCAACATTTGCGCCATGCGGATATAGTTTGCATGGCTGTGCAGATAGTGGATAAGCTGCGGATAATTTTTGGAGTAAATTTGCGGATAGAGTTTAGAATAAATTTCGAACTTGTTGAATGTTTATGACATATCATATTTTTCCGTTATGTTTTTTCAATGACAATTGTGAGATGATGGTTTAACCCTCTTAGTGCCACGCGCTGATCAGATCGACTCTTGCTGCTCGCGCCAAAAGTGCCAAAGCCGATTCGATCGGTGCGCTGTTTATCTTATATTTATAGATTTCTGTAGGCATATGTCCGTGATTATTTTATACTGTTGGAAAGATGAGGTTTCAAGCTTGCCTGTGTGGTCTTTAATTTTTTCCTTCGAAGTCCGTTACGCGATAGGTTTGAGTTTGCGCTCCCCCAATCACGTGCGTTCCCGCCAAAATGCTGTGTAGTTGTTCTCTTCTTGTTGAAGTTTTCTACCTACAGATGTATCTAATAACTTTCTACAGCTGGAAACGTAGTGTTTCTTCGAATATGACTCTTAGGTGTTCTTAATTTAGGCTCAAAACTGATCTTTGTAAAAATAATAAAAATTGAAAATTCGAACAATTATCAAAATAACCTCAATTAAAAAAGGTTTAGATGCCGTATTTACTTTTATGAACATAATGCATGAGGTATTGGTTATGATGCAAAGCAAAAATAATGATACTATCGTTGGAAATGTGGTATTTATGATGTTTTTCAAATAGCCTGCATGATCATTGAAAATGGCTTGGCATTCTTGGCAAGTATTTCAGGAAATGGTTTGGCACTAAGAGGGTTAGGCTTATCTCATTCAAATTATGTCATTAAGAAAAGATTTGCAATTCGGACTGTATAACATTCATTTTAAACATAGCACATGACACACAAAGCCTAGGGGAACGACTTTCTCCTCAAATGTCTAAATGTGTTGCTTTAATACTTCATGCTTAAAATTAAAAATATTATTCTAATATCAGTGGATTCGGATAACAAACGTGCGAGTGTGGATAACAGTTATGTGGATGTGGGCAGATGCGAATAACAGCCGTGCGGATGCGGGGCGGTTAACGTTTTGTTTATTCGCGCAGGGCTCTACCTAGATGATGTACAGTGAAATCCCGATTTAATGCTTATTCAAAAGAACAATTGCCCCAATTAACATTTATTTTTATTAGTCCTGGTTATGCCATAGTACTTCTTGCCAGTAATATTGAAAGTCTACAACTGTACATTGATAAGCTTAATATATTTGGAGAAGAAATGGGTCTGACGATCAACACCAAGAAAACAAAACTTACGGTTTTCAGTCGAAGAAGAGATAAAAGTAAATTTAACACTGAAAGGACAACAAATCCAACAAATTGATAAATGTAAGTACCGTGGTTGTTGATTGTCAGAGGATTTGAATCCAGACCTTGAAATTAATACCCATATAGAAATGGACATGTAAAGAGGATGGAGGAAAATAGAATACCAAGACAGATGCTGGAGGCAAAGTGCAAGGGTAAGAGAGCAAGGGGAAGACCTAGAACAAGGTGGATCGATTCAGTGAAGAACAGCGTAGGAAAAAGAAATCTGGACTGGGACAAGATCGTGGAAGAAGAATGGTGGAAGGAAAGAGGAAAGTGGAGAAGTGCCATAAATACCCCGACCCGGCAGGAGCTGGATAAGGGAAAATGATGATGATGATGATGATAGAAATGGCAAGATCAACTTTTAAGAAAATGAGACCTTTATTGTGTGACAATGCCTTAAATTTAAAACTAAGACAGCGTATTGTAAAATGTTTTATTTGGTCCATTTTGCTTTATGGACTATGAAACCGTCTACCATTAAGAGGCTCGAAGCTCTGGAAATGTGGTTTCATAGACGGATGCTGAAAGTCTCTTGGATAGATCATGTCTCTAATGACCAGGTACTGCAGAGGGTAAATTCTCAACGAGAGCTACTGACCACCAACAAATGCAGGAAAATTGCATACCTGGGCCATGTGTTATGTGGTGAAAAATATACAATATTACTTCTCATTTTAAAAGGCAAAATTGATGGGCAACGAAGAGCGGGAAGGAGAAGGACGTCTTGTCTTCGGAACCTTCAAGATTGGACTGGAACAAGATCTATTGAACAGCTCTACCGCTCTACTGAAGATAGACAAACACTATCCACATTGATCGCTAACGTCCAGGAGACTGGGCAGGGCACATACAAGAAGAAGGTTATGCCATAAAGACAATGCACATTATACAGCGAGTCCGGGAATGTTCTCCGCAGCGCCTACATGCGTCTGCGAGAGCTATCTCCAGCAGTTACGTTGGTAGCACGGCTGCCGCTTGCATCATAACAAATAAACAGTAATCTTTGTACTCACCACAGCCATTCATAACAGATTCTGGAATCATTCACAGTACATCACTCTTTTCCCGTAATCAGTTTGTTTTAATTCATGAACCACGGTAACTTTATAAGGGAACAAACAACTGAAGCTTGTCTCTTACAGCTTTATGTGCTGTCGACTTAGAGATTCCTGTTTGTTGAGCTAATTTTCGTGTTGATTTACTTGGACAACGCAGCATTATATCGGAGACTTCATCAAGTTTTTCGTCTGTTTAAAGCGTAGGCCTGCCTGTTCCCGGTACATCGTGAACTAAGCCAGTCACAGGAAATTTAATTATCAAATCCCGAACGGTATCATGGTTTGGACACTTTGAATTAGGAAACCAAGCCTGAAATCTTAATTTTACATTTTCTGAAAACCGATCGCCTTTGCGAAAAACGTATTTCACCAAAAACACTCTCTCTTCAGTAGTAAACATTACCGCCTGTATACTGTTGCACTCTTCCAATAATAAATCTATCTGAACGCTCGCTTATCGCAATACACACTGAAGACATACACGCTTGCTCGCTTATCGCAGTACACACTGACGATTCGACAGTCGACAGCCCACATGCGGGACTCCCCCTTTCAAGGACACAGGGCCGCCAACTAAACCCATGACGCAAACGCTCGCAGCTGCACGTAGCTACTGCGGAGAACATTCTTGGGCACCCTGTACTTCAATTCAATATTCACAACTAGTGAGTTGTGGATTGGTGACCATTTGAGTCTTGGCCAAACCTTATTCTCTCACAACCCCAAGTCAATGTATCATATTCCCACCTTATTGGCCATTGTCTCTTCATTTTTTCGATGGGTTGTACCTCTTTCTTTTTCTCTTTTTCACAGTATTTCCTGCCTATTCTAAGATGCAACTAAAGGGGCAGGGTAGTTACAAGTAGTGGACTCACCAATCTTGATCCCCCTCTGCCAGGTGAAGGTCACACTGCGACTCTTGATGTGGATCTTGTCCTCGGACTCCACCTCCGTTACCGAGCCGATCAGTTCCTCGCTTCGCAGCTTGTTCTCTATCTCCTCCTCCAGCCGCCTCACTGCGGCATACACTCGCTCGATACGAGTCAGTGCTACAAAACAAGATACAAAATTTATAATTGCAAGAAACTGCAGATGCTGTTTTGAAATGCGGACACACAGAGAGTGAAGTACAGCAGAAATTAAATGATTAGAACAGACTAGAGGACATATCGAAGGATCTTACGAGTAAGCTGGATGGATAGAATCACAAATCTTGAGATATTGCATAGGATAGGTAAAGATAACGAGATAATTATCTGTGTCAAAATTAGGAAGTTACAATACTATTATTCAAGGGAAGGTCGAGGGCAGAAGCATCTCTTGGTTGGACAATTTAAAAAAATGGTTCAAGTGTAGTTCCAGTGCTGTTAGATCCAAAACCAGATTGCTGTGATGATCGCCAACCTTCTTAGAGGAGACGGCACATGAAGAAGAAGAAATGAATTTCAGCTAAACATCAGCAAAATCTGTACAGCCAAGAACGTTGGGCAGGAGAACAAGCGAAGACTTAGAAATTATGGTATTGTGAACTTGGAATGACCTTCAGTTTAATCTGTGCATTTTGGAATAATCTTCAGTCAAATCTGTGCATTTCGGAATAATCTTCAATCAAATCTGTGCATTTTGGAATAATCTTGTCAAATCTGTGCATTTTGGAATAATATTGTCAAGTCTGTGTATTTAGAATAATCTTCAGTCAAATCTGTGTATTTTGGAATAATCTTCAGTCAAATCTGTGCATAATTGAATTATCTTCAGTCAAAACTGCGTATTTTGGAATAATTTTCAGTCAAACCTGTACAGTTTGGTATGCCTTCCAGGCAAATCAATCTGGTACAAATTTTAGACAAATCTAGTACAACTCACCTCTATCAGGTACGTTGAGAGTAGCTGCTATGTCCCCGTCCAGCGCGTCCTGACTAGGCTGAGCCGACAGCGAACGCTGAGTCACAGGAGCAGTGGGGGTCAGGCTGGTGTCCTGTAGGGAGCGGGAGGTCCGGTAAGATGGGGACTTGTTCCGCGAACAGGGCGAACTGCCCCGCGATCTCGGGAGCTGCGTATCCAGCATGCTACGGGGACTATGCCCGAAAGTCGGACCCTTTTCCTGAATGGGTACGGCTGTCCCTATGACATGCGAGATGCACTGGTCGATACAGCTTTTCAATTCCTGTAACACAAGCAGCACATTACCCATGTTCGAGTGTCTCCCAGTACACTTCAACAGAATCACCCATTTTTTCCAATGATACATATTAGAATTTTTTTTGTAGAGCATTAACAGCCATGGTAAAGTGACTTGTCATATGTTGCCTGTTCTAAAGATACGATGTCGATGACATACCAGACTAATAGGCAGTGACTTGGCGATAAGTTTTGGGGTGTAGGGCATAGGACTAGCCATATAACTCGACAGAAGGTGCTTTCAGGTTTCCCTCTAGTTGTTTACCGGAAGGTATGACTGAATTTTTCAGATCTTTAGATGCCAGTAACTCTCTATGCAAGTGGTTAACATTTGGTAATGTTATGATGAAAACTGTCGAAGTTGATATATTCAGCCATACCTCCCCATAATAAAAATTGGTTTTATAAAACAAAACTAAAAAAAAGCTTTATGGTGTGATATACCCAGGGCGCCAAGAAACTTACTGTTTCTAATAAATATTATAAATGTCAAGCAACGAATAGGCTATCCTCTTCCTCTCAGGGTCAGAGACATTAATTTGTGCTGATCAATGACACTAACTACTGACTGAAACTATAAGAGAATTGTAGGCTTTAACTTTTATTTTCCACTCAGATTCCATTCATAAATCCAGACATGGCCGACTACCTATAAACAACTGTAACCGGGGTTACCTATCACAAAGACTTTAAAACATGAAAAAGAAAACACTGACACAATGCAAAAAATAAGATGTACCTATACATTGGAATATGTCCATATTACAATGGCAATAAGCTCATCATTCGCAGTGGAAAGGGAGTTAAAATGCACAATAAGATCTATGTGTACACCGCCAGCTGAAAACATACAGCTTCTATATCAGGGCTAACACTAATATAAATTTTGAATCCTGGTCAATTTGAAATTTGTATTGGTAACAACCCTGCAGTAGTATTCAGGTATTTAACTCACCATTAACAGACAGTACTTTGCTATATTCACATAACCTTGCCCCGATTTAAGGCTAGAACCTACACATTAATGGGGGTTTCACTGAACTTACTTCAAACTCGTCATCCTCGATGTAGCAAGTATGCTGAGGCTCACATATGGTCATAAGGAAGTCCAGTCCATGGTTGGCCCACCGGGGCCGTGTCCCTTTCCCCCGCTCACACCGTTCCTTGACGAACATCATCCATTGGTGAGCAAAGCTGATGAGCCCCAGAGACAGCTTGCTCCTAGTTTTGCCCGTGATGATACGCCCGATCTCCTTGTGGTACTGCAAACAAGAGATCCTCACAGTCCGACTCATGGTAGCCACTACAGTAAAATCCTGATATTACGTTTGCCCACAATTAATGTTCCTTGGTCCCGGTTAGTATGTCATAAAGACAAGGTAAATTAGAATTCAGTTTAATGTTTGTCGATTTTACGTCTAACCTACAAAACACTACCAAACCCACAGGGACACCCACAGACAGTCTCTGCCCTCCAAAAACGAAACATAAGTAAACCCGTCAGAAAATTTTAATGTTGCAAAAATTAGAAAGAAATGACAATCCCATCAACAAAACAGTCTTTCTACCTCAATCTAATCTATGGAGGTGTAGCTACCATTGCTGTGATACACTTAAGCAGTAAGCCCTAAATCTACAGTACAATTGTAAACTAATATGCGCAAATGAACTAGAAGTACTGTGTTGTGATGATTAAAAGCTATAACTAAAACATAACATGTTGTTTGTCTACTGATAATGTGCTCAAGGATCTACTGTTGTCTGTGGGTGTCACTGTATATTTGGTAGTGTTTTGTAGGGCTACCGTATTTTCTCGCATAATCGTTGCACCCCACTTTTCAAACACTAAAATAGGTTTATAAAATTTCATCGCATAATCGTCACATAGCATATTCGTATTTGTGCGCCAGTCAGTTGCATATGCTGCCGCTACTTGATAACCTGGCGCGACTTTGTCAGAAGAAAATATCTCGTCTTTATGCTTGCGGGCTATGAACTGTGACACGAGCGGCAAGCTTCGTCGCTTGGCACATTCCGCGAGCTTATAGGCCTAATCTGGCATGATCTTGTCAGGAGAAAGTAATCTCGTCTTTATGCCTGCGGGCTATGAACTGTGACGAAAGCGGCCAGCGCACATTCCGCGAGCGTATAATTTGGCGTGATCTTGTCAGCAGAAAGTAATCTCTTCTTTATGCCTGCAGGCTATGAGCTGTGACGCAAGCGGCCAGCGCACATTCCGCAAGCTTATAGGCCTAATCTGGCGTGATCTTGTCAGCAGAAAGTTATCTCGTCTTTATGCCTGCGGGCTATGAACCGCGACGCGAACGGCCAGCACACATTCCGCAAGCTTATAGGCCTAATCTGGCGTGATCTTGTCAGCAGAAAGTACCGTATTTACTCGAATACGACCCGCCCCCGAATAAGACCCGCACCCTGATTTTGAAGAACAAAATTTAAAAAAAAGAATTTTTACTCAAAATTATTTACTATCTTAACTAAATAAACAGAATAGCATTTATCCAAAATAGTTTCCAACAGTTTTGAAGTCGTCCTAAAATAACACACATCAAACGATTAAAAATACAAATAAAAGTACACAAACACTTCATTCATCGTCATCAGAAGTACCAACTTCGGAACTTTTATCACCATCACTTTCCCACTAAATGTCGTCATCACAGCCATCCATAGCATTCGAAATACTACATTTCTTGAAGCTCTTCCGTATGAGATCTCCAGAGATACGATTCCCTGCCGTCAAAATCCACGAACACAGCAGCTGAACTTCCGGGCGCTGAATACGACCAGTTGGAGTCAGTGTGTGCTTATTGGCCGCCATCCACTCCGTATACAGCTGTTTCAAGGCTGCTTTGAACGGGCGGTTCACACAGCATAGACGTCATCCCGCCCAATCACGAATACATGACTCGTCAATATCATATTTCCTACCGGGCACGATTTCCAATAACTTCAGCTTCCCACGCAACTTTCAATTTCTCACTCACAGTAAATGACCGCAAACGTTTCGTAGCATTCATGTTTACACTCGGAGAACGTGCGTGTGACTGTATGACGCCGCGTGCTTACGGTAAAACAAAGTTATAGCCAGAAGAAGGCTAGCACCATCTAGCGGATACTCGCAAAACCCGATATCGCGCGCGGCGGGCAATTTAAATCTTTCAAATTTGGATGACTCAAATAAGACCCGCACCCCAATTTTTCACGTGCGAATTTGTTTAAAAATGTGCGGGTGGTATTCGAGTATATACGGTAATCTCTTCTTTATGCCTGCAGGCTATGAACTGTGACGCGAGCGGCCAGCACACATTTCGCGAGTTTATAGGCCTAATCTGGCGTGATCTTGTCAGGAGAAAGTATTCTCGTCTTTATGCCTGCGGGCTATGAACCGCGACGCGAGCGGCCAGCACACATTTCGTGAGTTTATAGGCCTAATCTGGCGTGATCTTGTCAGGAGAAAGTATTCTCGTCTTTATGCCTGCGGGCTATGAACCGCGATGCGAACGGCCAGCTTCGTCAGCACATTCCGCGAGCGTTAACCTGTCGTGACCTTGTTAGAAGAGAGAAGCCAGTCTCTGACTCACGCCAGACTCACGCTACGCGAATGACTGGCCCGTGCAGCAAATAATGATAAAGGATATTCTTTGAACTTAAATATTTTTCGCATAATCGTCGCACCCTGCTTTTTCCCACGAAGTTTAGACTAAAAATGTGCTACGATTATGCGAGGAAATACGGTATTTGTCATGCATATTTGGATCTGATGATGCTCACTTGACGAGCGAAGCATGTCATCCCTTAGTTTCCTTCTTCAATAATCCGTAACAATACATCACTGAAATAATTATTAAATATATTATGAACTATCGCATTTACCCGCGTGATAGGAGTGAGAAGTGTGGCAACCTCATTCTCAGACCACATGTCAATCACATTCTCCCAGCTTACAGAGTATAGTAACTGTATCAACATATTTGTCAGATTACTGTAATAAAAACAGGTTTTCTTCCTATTTTCTCCAAAGCTGTGGAACATTAACCCTTTCCACTCGTGTGTCGACAGCCTTCACTTAGTTTATAGCTGGTGCGTCAACCCTGAGCCGACACGATGTTTCGCCGCTCGTTTCTAGGTTACCTGGCATGCCAGGGCTTTTCTACTTCCTTTGGTAAGCGCTGGTCCCGGAAATGGAAAGAAACCAATCAGGAGTGTTTTAGTTTCTCTTTGCTCGGCAAAACTGTTCCGTTTCCTTGACATGGAAAGCAGTCGCGGTGAAGCAACATGGCGGCGCACAGTCTGACCGAAGCTGAGATTCTGGCATCTATTTCGGCTGATTTTGGTGACAGTGACCTTAAAAGTGATGACATTTTTGAATCAGGCGATGAAAGTGATATATCTGTGAGTGATTCAAGTGACGATATTGATATCGGCGTCGCAAGAAATCATGGAGATGATAACATTATGTGAAGCAATTGGGGTTCATCCAGGCATTTGCTTTGAACGCTTCCACACACTCAAGACATACCGTTAAGAAAGTTAAAAACATTATTTTGTGTCATGTAAACGCCATACATTCATTAATTTTCTAGTTCCTTCCTGTTACAACCAGTACTTAATACTAGGTTTTTAAATAAGAAGAATGCTGACAGAAATAAATACGAGTTGGGAGAAATCAGGACTTACAATAATTCTTACGATTATGAGAACTGTTCCAACACCACATACGATGACCATTTCCGTTATTTTTATCCTTCTCTGTCTTTCCAAGAACCACTATTTATAGGATTTTTAAATGTCAGTGACCCGATTCAATTATTTCTATTCTTAAAGTTGGGTACAATGACACGTCAGCTCGGGAGTTACCCATGAAACTGCAGAGTCCACATACAGTGGAATCTCGTTAGCACGTTCTCGGTTACGACGTTTTTCCACTTAGCGCGATGATTTTCTCAAGTCCCAGTCTCAATTCTACAAAATACATGTTGATATATTCCCTTAATACGTTCTCTATTCCTGCTTACGACGATCAAATTTCCGTTATACTATTTGTACGCGAACCGGATTTTATTCTTATTTCATTATAAAATTCGGCTTCTGGAAAACACGACGCGATATTGCCTCATATTCTCTGATAGTTATTGACAGTGTAGATGATTTCATTGTGTTTGACGGCGTAGAAGTGGCTATAGCAATGTCGCAACACAGGTGACGTGTGTCTCTCCCGCTGCCCTTTCTCTCCTTTCTCAAGTCCCTATCCTACTAAATTCATGTTGATATATCCCCTTAATACGTTCTCTATTCCCGCTTACAACGATCAAATCTCTGTTGAACTATTTGTTAGTGAACCGTATTTTATTCTTATTTCATTTTAAAATTCGGCTTCTGGAAAACACGACGCGATATTGCCTCATATTCTCTGATAGTTATTGACAGTGTAGATGATTTTATTGTGTTTGACGGCGTAGAAGTGGCTATAGCTATGACGCAGCACAGGTGACGTGTCTCTCTCCCGCTGCACTTCAACCCCTTCCCTTTGTTTATTTCTCACGTAGGCACATTATTGTCTTCTAGTTCTTAGTGTTCACGTCCAGTTATGACCTATTTTATTGCGTGTTTCATAATGGATAAGAAGAAAGTACGGCAGATAACTAATGATGAGAAGATTAAATACATTCGAGACGTGGACTGCAATCCTCACATGAAGCGTGTGGATATAGCGTGAAAGTGGAACATTCCTTGTTCACTTTTCAGTGAAATTTACAAAGTTCACTTTTTTTTTTATTATAAAAAAGGAACGACTCGGCACCTGTTGCTTTCTTCAAACATGACAACTTACTCCAAGAACTCCTAAAGATAAGGGTCATGAAGATCGTCTCTGCACAAACTCTACAAAATTACTTCTCTACTGAAGTACTGGCACATTGCCTTAAATCGCTAGTACAACTCAATTAATCATCGCTAGCGAATTCTTCTCAATCGACAACTTGTCGATATTTGGCCTACTGCAATCATCGATTTTGACAGCATCCACTCAAGGTGGAATTTATCTCCAGTGCTACCAATCTACAACATTTTGAAAGTGATCCACAAGTGTTCCCGGAAATCTCTCAAAGAACTGCCCTAATCAAGTTAAGTGCTATCTCTAACCTCCAAATTGCAAAGTGTATCTGCAGTGCTCAACCTAACCTAACTTATTTGTTTAATGTGGCCGCAAGTAATTTGCCCTTTTGAAGTGAAAACTACGGTATGTTAAAACAATTGCATTTTATTTTCTTGCATGTTCGTTATAACTCATTTCAACAAATGCTCTTGTCTGAAACGACTTCATCATCATCATCTTGTACAGTTTCCAGCCCCAGGCTGGGTCTGTTTGGAACATAAGCCTCGCCACTTAGTTCTTTCTTCCCACCACCTCTCCGCTATCACTCTGGTCCAGTCCTCGCCTCTCTTCTTGACACATTCCTCCACTCCTTTCAGCCATCTATCTCTTGGTCTTCCCCTTGGTCGTTTCTTCTGCATCTGCATCTCATGTATCCTCTTGGGAATCTTCTTCTCATCCATTCTCTTTAAGTGTCCATACCACCTCAGTCTTGATGTCTCAATCCTACCTTGCAAGGGCTCCTCTTTCACCATTTCCCTGACCTTTTCATTCCTCACCCTGTCTCTTCTTGTTACTCCGATCCTACTTCGCAGGAACTTCATTTCACCCGCCTGTATTCTGCTTATGTCTCTTTTCTTCATTGTCCACGTTTCTGAAGCATAGGTCAGTATCGGGATATAGTAGCTTCTGTATAACACTTCCTTGCTTTTTTGTGGGACATCTTTATTCCACACTAAGCTCCTAATGCTTCTCAGAAATGCTTCTGCCTGTCTGCCACGTTCCGTAATCTCTTTGTCATTCCTCCCATTTTCCTCCACTATACTTCCCAAGTACTTGAGACTTTCCACCTTCTTCAGCTGTTCACCACCAAGTGTTATCCCACTCATTGGTCTGTCCTTTTTCCTGGTCGTTAACAGGATCTTACATTTACTGATGTTGAACTTCCATCCGTACTCTCCCACTGTTTCTTCCCAAGCCTTCAGTTGCTCCTGAATTTCCTCCTCCTCGTTTCCCCAGACCATGAGATCATCTGCAAACACCATTGCTTTCATCTTATCTTCTCCTATCTTTCCTGCTATCCGTGTCATTACCTCGTCCATAACCACAATAAAGAGAAGGGGTGACAGCGCACTACCCTGTTTCAGGCCACTCATTTGTCTGAACCAGTCTGTTCTTTCCCCTCCAACTTTCCCACAACTCACACTTCCACAATACATCTCCTTCACTCTGCCTACAGTCTCTTTTTCCACTCCCATGTTTTCCATTGCTTTCCAGACCTTCTCCCTACACACACTATCATAGGCCTTTTCGATGTCCAGGATGGCCATCAGCAGATCCTCTCCAAATTCGTAGTGGTGTTCCTGGAGCTGTCTCACTGAAAATATGAGATCCACTGTTGATCTCCCAGGTCTGAATCCATACTGCTCCTCTCTCAATTTTCTCTCCACTTTGGCTCGTATTCTACTTTCTAATATCTTTTCATATATCTTGGCACAATGAGGAATGAGTGTGACTCCCCTGTAATTTCTGCACTCCTTTCTGCTTCCTTTCTTAAATATTGGGACAATTAATCCTTTCTTCCAATCTTCTGGGGTCTTTTTCTCCTTCCATATCACCCTCATCACAGGGATGTAAATTAATCCCTTGGTGCTTGTCGATCTTATTGATTGACTGTTTCATTCAAACCAAAGCATGCCAACCAAGCATGTTTCTATTTTCTTGTCACTCTTTGAAGCTCATCTGGAGCTATGAAGGTATTCTCCTATGACTTTGGCCCTGCATTTGCAAGCAGCCTTAAATTTGTAAATTTTTGCAAGCAGCCTTAATTTTGTAAATCATGCTACCTAGCAACCTTAGACCATAAAATGGTTAACTAATCTTTATCTTTTGTTAATTTATACTTCATTGGAATTTATAGGCTATGCATTGTTTTTCAAGTGTTGTTGGCTGGTGCCTACAGTGTTTCTATTGTCTGTTTATAAGGTTGTTGTTATTGTTGATCTTTATGCAAATTATAAATAAAGATCATTGTTATTGGCAAACTGTTTCTATTAGCTATTTTCTTTTTTGATGTCCCATTTTTCTCCACACAGTCAAGTTCACTTGCATATTAAGCTAGAGGCTTCACCTCTAATTCTATCCGAAAGGGGAGGTCTATCATCGACGGATCCTAACCATTCCTCCGTCTACACTGAACACGATTCTCGGCAAAAGGAAGGAAATTGAACGTGCATTTGAAGAAGGGGTGAGTGGCAAAAGGAAACATGTGCGAGAGGGACAGTTTCCTGAACTAGAAAGCGCTTTATTGAAGTGGTTCAAGCAAGCCCGTGCTTCAAACATATGCGTGCGCGGTCGCCGGCGATAGCGCCGTCACTGGCGGAGCGCGAGTGCGAGAATGTCCTTGCTGTTCAAGTATAAAGAAAGACCCTGTATTATATGTGTTTGGAAGCGGATGGGGAACATTTTCAGCATCTACTGTAAATCATGGCCAGTAAAACTGCATGGTAGGCTACTGATTTTAAGCACCGTATTCTGCCGTAGGCCTACATATGCGTGCGCGGTCGCCGGCAACTGAGCCGTCACTGGCAGAGCGCGAGAGCGAGAATGTCCTTGCTAAGCAAAAATAAAGACCCTGTATTATACTGTAGTGTAGAGGTACAGTAATTAATTTTTATGTTATTTATTGCGTGTAAGTTCCTGATAACCTATGTTTATGTCGTGACTGTAGTAGTGCATACATTCACTTACTAAAGTCGGAGATTGAACGTCCATATATACGCAGCGTTCTTTCTTATACGTTGTAAATGCAGTATGGCGTTTTTCGGTAGTATGTTTTACCGCATATGACGTCCAAATTTTTCAGTCCCTTGAAAAACGTACTAACGAGATTCCACTGTAATTGATTCTCTGCGTGTGTTACAGCCTGCCACCGAAGTTTTGGTGCATGCATGTAGCACAATGATACGTAAATTATTTAGTATTTCTTTGCTCGAGTTTGGAAGTTCCAAATATTTTTTAAGACATTTCACCAATACTGCTGGCATGCCAACTTTAGTCCTGGTTGCCAGTTCAGCTCCAGGAGCAGGCATTTCTTCAACTTTGAGGGTGGACAAGGGAGGTCAGATGGCTAAAATGTACCCACCAATACAATAAACCTCCAAAACATTACCAATATGGTTAATGTTTTCACGTATTAAGTTGGAGTAGCTTTGGTCAAACATCTTCGTAACCTGAGTTATTGTGCTGACTGTAATAGGACTAGGGTAGGGGACCCTGGACGGAGTGGAACTAGAATATAATCACCTCGAAACCGAACTTGTATCCCAGATGCAACACCTCCCTGCATCGCGCCAGCAGAGCCATGCGGTCCCCTTCCTCCAGCTCACTCATGTCCCAATCGTCACAGATCTTCTCCACGGCACGGATAGTCACCGAGATGTCGTTCCGCAGCGTCAATGCACCTTGCTGCAAAGATACATACAGCTCAGTTAAGGGGCCTGTTGTAGTAGAATGTGAACCATTTCACGATTTCCCTGGAGTGATCGTGGACAAATCTGGGAGAAAACCACACTCACAATAACTGCTGTCCAGCAGCTCTGCACTGTAGTTGTGTAGCATGCTCAGGATGTCTACTAAAACCAACCAACAGATTTCCCTGAGTAACAGTAGCGGCCATAATAAATATACAGGGTGTAACAAAAATGTACGCAACAAAATGCAGGACACATTCCTCACACGTAGACGAAGAAATTATGTTATATGAACATGGGTCTGGAAACGCTTTGTTTCCATGTTACAACTCATTTTCTCCAACTCAATATTCATGGGAAACACACAAGAACGTTAGAATCATGGGGAACATGCACTCTTGGTTACGTCTGGTTACGCTGTCATTATCGTAGGTGCACCGCCATGGCCATGTTGCCATACGCAATACTCTCAGATTCACTACGACGGTGGGTATCAATGCGCACGGAGGGCATATTGAACATCTCCTGTGAGAAAGAGTTGTGTGTGCTATGCTGGTACATTCTGTTATTGTGTTTCTCCCATGATTAATGAGTGGGAGACAATGAGGTGTAATTTAAGAGCATTTCAAAAAGTGCTCGAACAATAAAGGATAGCATGACAAAGTTGAAAAGGCAAAATAAGTACAGAAAAATACATTTTTCTATATTTTACCAATTTCAAAATTTTTCATCCAGAAAAACTATTGTACGAGGGTAATTCCAAAAGTAAAAAGGAAGCTTGTAGTTTAACGTGACCGTTAATCTTGAGATCATGAGCCACGGGACCTCCTTTTTACGTGGAATCCGAACCACAGGACATGGCATTTCACTTCGAAAATCTCACATGCATTGACCGGGAATCAAACCCGGACCGCCTTGGTGAGAGGCATACAGCTAGACCGCTGAGCCACCACGCCCCCCCTTCCAAAAGTAAGGTCCGATTCGCCGTAAATATTTGAAAGTGGTGCCAAGTGCAAAACACGCATGCGCCGACTCCTGGCATGCCTTTGCCGCCAGTAGCGTTGTGACTGTTGATAGTGTCAGTTCACAATGTTTAAGACAATTAATTAGCCTGCCGATTGTGAAGTAAGGGCAGTGATACGGTTTCTGTCTGCAAGAAACATTTCTGCGGCAGAAATTCATCGGCAGATTACTGATGTGTTCTGTCCTAACATAAGGAGTGACAGTAGAGTGCGCAAGTGGGTGCGAGCCTTTAATGAAGGACGGGAAAATGTGCACGATGAACCCCGCTCTGGCAGACCATCAGTGATTTCAGACGAGTTGGTTCATGCAGTTGACGACAAAATTCGTGAAGATCAACGATTCACTATTTCAGGGACAACGATCAATAAAGCCGCCTACTACGCTACCCTGACTAAACTTTGACGTGCAATCCAGAATAAGCGATGTGGTCTTTTGTCGTCTGGAGTGTTGTTGTTGCATGACAATGCCAGACCCCATACTGCGAATGACATGCAAACTCTAATCAAGAAATTTGGATGGGAACAGATGGACCACCCAACGTACAGTGCGGACTTGGCGCCAAGTGATTTCCACCTGTTCCGCTACCTAAAGGAGTTTCTTGGCGGCAAGCGCTGCGACGCAGATGAAGAAGTGAAAGAAGCTGTTCAAGACTGATTACCTTCGCAGGTGGCAGAGTTCTACGACTTAGGCATTCAAAAGCTTGTGGAACGATGTGACAAATGTGTAAATACGTATGGAAATTATGTAGAAAATAGAGAAAGACATAAGGAATGTCAATAAAACAATTGTTTTGGAAACAATTTTGATTTTGGATGTTTTTTTTTAAACCGGACCTTAGTTTTGGAATAGCCCTCGTACTTCCGAGTATTGAAAGTAGCTCGTCAAAAGTAATGCTCTCAAAAATCATAGTTATACATTTATATACCAATACACAGTCTAGACATGTAATCTGTGTGCTCGATCTTGCAAGAAATGACAGCTCACATCTACAACAATCATCACCTGATCAGCTTGCCACGGTGGGAGAGTGGTTATAGTGTCGGACTACCAACCCCAAGATTGCAGGTTCGCCCCTGGTCGTGGTAAGTGATTTTTGAAGGCGACAAAACTCACGACACTCATGTCATATGTTGTTGGCATGTTAAAGAACCCATTTGAATTCAGTAGGCCGTGTTCAATGGCAAAATTAATCTCGGGATTTTCCGCCAACACGAAGTTCCTCTATTCTCTACCTGAAAGCACTGTAGTGTCAAGGAGTTTAGATATCTAACCTCCTTGACTTTCATAGCGTTCAAAGGAACGACGAAATTCGACATGCAAGCTACCCTCTGGGTGTCAATTAACAAAGCTTGCACCAGGCACCCGAGGCCATACGATATTATTATTATTATTATTATCACCAGAATATATTTTTCCCCCCATCAACTTTTAAATTCCTAAATTCCATTTATTCAAGGTTGGACCTTGTGAAACTAAAATTCCCTGAGTGTCATTAAAATACCCCGATAATTCCCCGAGTTTTCCAGAAATTGAAAATTCCCGGAATATTCCCCGTTTTCCAGAGTAGTAGACACACTGTAGGCTACATTGCTTGGTAGATATTAAAAATGACTATAGTAAAGGCTTGGCAAAGCACAGCTGGGTTGTGTTATGTAAGCTTCGCATTTCCCACACTCATACAAAGAGAAATCTTACTCTGAGGTCATCCAGGGCATCACAGATAGCATCCTTTGTTCCAGGCTCATGGTCCTGCATGAACTCCTCCTTCTCCAAATCCTTAATGATGGTTTTTGCGAAGCACACAGCCTTCAACGAGCTCTCACGAACTTCGTTGATCAAACTTTGGAACTCTCGACACGTCAGCATCACCACTTGTCTGCAATGTGAAACAGAATTTATTGTATCTGTTAACACTTATCCTGCTGATGCCTTAAATGTTGCTCCTCACCCGTGTGCTGGCTGATTTCCAGAATTTATGGCTATGTTCAGAATGGCACAAACTGAATGTGGTTTCAGTGACAAATAAATTGAAAAGTCCGTTCGATTTCCGAACCCTTACAGTACAAATTTAATAAAAATCCGACACGATTGAAAAAAAAAAAATTATAATGTAAAAAGAAAAAAGCCGTGAACAGCTGTTGCGAGCGCTCTCGTCCTGAAACGAGCAGCGGGCGTGCTGGCAGAAGTAGAAGGGAGAACTGTCTCTTCGGTTGTGTAAGATTCAGAATCTGTAATGCGAATTATAACCCCAAATATATATACTAGTGATAGAATAAACTCAACGTTTTTGCGAGAGAAAAATCTGTCCACAAACAATAAAAAAAAAGGAAAGGAAAACAGATTTTACCTACTTGAACGTGCATCGCTTGCCTTCGAACAGATCGATATTCTTCCGCTGAACAGTGACGTGCTGCTATCTAGCGATAGTATGTACAACTTCATGCTTACTGGCACCCACACGCGAGTGCTAGAGCTGTAATATTACGTTCGTCTCCAACACAAAGCGCGAGAAATCGATCAACGTAATATTACGCTCGCCGCAGTTTTAAAAAAGTTACCTTCGAACGTAAGTGTTAAGTAAGACTTGAAAGAATATGATCCTGAATCACCTGCTGTCCAGGCAAGTTTCAGAAATCGCCGTACCATATACTGCATACCTGAGTACTCCCCACACATTTTTATAAAAAAAACAGAAGTGAAAAATTACGGTGCGGGTATTGAGCCATCAGAAATTTGAAGACATTTGCCAGCCTCACGTGATATGCAGTAATGTAAGTATCTGCTAAACAGTACTAGTGCGAGTTTTCTCGGATACGTTCAATTATTGGATGCAATATTTTATCAATAATTTCTTCCAAGTGAAATGTGCCAGCTTAAAGGAACTTGGAGTTAGGAAGTGGGGAGTGAAGTGGATATCAGAACAGGAACATCGGGAAGTCAACAACACCACTTACTTTTAAGTATTCGTTTGATTAACCTAATTAACCAAATACTTACTTAAACAAGAAATTTGAATAGTATTTGTTAGTAACAAAACAGTCTAGAACGCAATTTCTTTTCAACAGCTTACTATGGTAGAAGTTAATGACTCAAAAGGGTTTTCACATTATTGTACACATAAAAGGTATTTGCAGTTCGGTGGCGTAGTTGGTAGCATGCTGAGCTTCTATGCCCAAAATAGCGTGTTCAAACCCGGCCGAAGTCGTCGGATTTTTTAAGAGCATTAAAAATCCTTCAGTATGCCTTCCTTTGGAGGGGAAGTCAAGCCGGCGGTCAGATTTATGGTATGTTAAAGAACCTTCCATTAATTACACCTGTGTGAAGCTAAATTAGGTTAAAAATGTAAACAATGCTCGTGTTCCTATGTTCGTCGCCAGGACCCGACTGCGGTGGTGTCTAGTAGCCAAGTTCTGAACTAGTAGTTGTTAACGGTGGCGTTTGGCGGAAAAAGTAGGAACTACTTGAAAAATTCGAAGTCTGCAGTCCTTACTTGAATTAAGAAACAGAAACACACACTAATACAGCCATCACAATTAACACCGGTTATCAGACAGATTCTACACACACCCAAAGTACACGGGGCTACATGACCACGTTGTCGCAGCCCCTAAACTGAGGTACTAACTACAAATGCAGCACTCATAAAAGTGTTATAGATTAACAAAATAAAAAATAATTGGTTAAAAAATCTGACTCGTTACAAAGCCTAATTGAAAACTTCTGTAGCATAATAATTGTAAATACTGTGTTATATACATATCTTCTGAACCTAAATTACTGATGTTTGCTAGACAAATCATCCAATTAAATCTCTCATTTGAGTGAGAAGTGTTTGAAGTGTGTAAATAATTCATCTGTTTTATTTCAGGTACTAGGATTATTGTAATTCCTAGCCCGAACTAATTGGGCACACTCGTGTTGACCGACTGACAAGTACTAATAGTGACAAAACTGAAATTGAAATTAAAAAAAAAAAAAAATATATATATATTTCCTTCCTAAAATGAGGTTGCAGGGATTATTTGAGGATGGGTGATATTTAGATACATACAGTATTTTATCCTGAGGATAAAGTACAATAATTTGGGTTTGGCTATTTGTGGGTTAATTGCCACATCAAGAAATATTCTATCTACAGTAAAATCCTGATGTAACGTTTGCCCATAATTAGAGATACGGGAAAATCACAACTCCGATAAATGCGAATATTACTTTTCTCATATGTTTTTAACGATTTGTTAAATATTATTACTATGTATACCCAGAATTTGTGAAACTGAATATGCGACAAAGTGCGATAACTATGGGTGATTGCAAATTTACCCCATAAATGCGATAAATGATAAAAGGGGCCAATTTACCGAAAAATATTCAATATGTTCTCTTCTTACAAGATTTTCGTGCCATACTTTGAAATTTACAAGTTCGTAGCGAAGAAAAATCGACATAATTGATATTTACAAAGATCGATTACGGTAGTTAATATCAATTTGAAGCTGGCTGTTGTTCTCACCGCATGCTATCCACTGCTTTCAGCCGATAAAGCAATGTTTTTGGAGAAATTATTTCGTAGTTTCATTTGGTTGTCCTAATAAAAGGAATGTTCTAGTCGTTTGTATCAATTCTCTTTTTACAATTACGCGGTTTCGGTGGCGTAGTTGGTAGCATGCTGAGCTTTTATGCCCAAGATCGCGGGTTCAAATCCAGCAGAAGTCGTCGGATTTTTTAAGAGCGTTAAAAATCCCACAGTATGCCTTCCTTCGGAGGGGAAGTAAAGCCGGCGGTCCCATGTCATAAATGTATGGCATGTTAAAGATCCTTCCACTAATTACACCTGTGTGAAGCTAGATTAGGTTAAAAATGTAAACAACGCCCTTAGGCTCCTACGTTCGTTGCCAGGAGCCGAATGCGGTGGTGTCTAGTAATTAAGTTCTGAACTAGCAGTCGTTGACGGTGGCGTTTGGCGGCAAAAGTAGAAACTATTTGAAAAAATTCAAAGTCTGCAGTCCTTAATTGAATTAAAAACAGATAACACACACTAATACAGCCATCATAATTAACACAGGTTATAAGACAGAAGTGCAAGGGTAAGAGACCAAGAGGAAGACCTAGAACAAGGTGGATGGATTCAGTGAAGAACGGCGTAAGAAAAAGAAATCTGGACTGGGACAAGATCGTGGAAGAAGAATGGTGGAAGGAAAGAGGAAAGTGGAGAAGTGCCATAAATACCCCGACCCGGCAGGAGCTGGATAAGGGGAAATGATGATGATGATGATGATGATGATATAAGACAGAATCTACACACACTCAAAGTACACGGGGCTACATGACCGTGTTGTCGCAGCCTCTAAACTCAGGAACCAACCATCTTTTTAAAATTAGAGCAATAAGGTTATGTTTATATTGGTTTATATCGCGTCGGCCACTCACTATTTGACCATGATAAATAAAATTGAAAAATATGTTTTGTGATATCAATAGACGATGCTTATTTTGCGTTCTTGATTTTGTGAATGTTGTTTAATACGATAAAAGTATTCTCTCCAATGTGAGAGTTATAGGATACGTTTCATGCCGTCCAGCGATTTCTCCTTGAATTCGGATACCGTACCATTTTACTCGTTGTCAGTGAAGAGTCCCAAAAAGGTATACTGTATGCCTTCCTTAAGCAGAACTTTTAGGTTTAGTAAAAATATTGTTTAACTTAACTAAAGAAAACCATTGAGACCGATAAAATGTGATCATTTAAATCTTGGGAGTAGACATGAAAGATGTATAACAAAATTCACACTCATTTATAAAAGTGGCATTGGTAGCAGTGTAAGTCTCCTATATATATATTTACTAAGGTAGAGGTACAGCCTGCTAGTTGGGAACTCCTGGTTCAAGAAAAGAGAGAGCCACACAATCACATGGTACAGTAATAACTTGACCAGGAAGTCGGTGGTCGACTATATACTGTATGAGAAAGAACTAAATAAGAACATCATGGACATCAAGGTTATACCATCGGAGAACCTGGATAGCGACCATCGATTGCTGGTAATGAACCTGAGAGGGGGTAAGGAGAAGAAAGGGACTGAGAACCAGGAAAGACGTATAAGGATATGGAAACTGAAAGAAGGGGATAGAAGGGTCGAGTACCTCAAAATGGTAAAGGAAGGAATTCCAACAGATGAAGAAAGAGGGGTGGAAGAGGAATGGGCTAGATTTAAGAAGACACTAGTAGGTGCAGCAGAAGCAGTATGTGGGAGGACAAGTAGTAAGAAGAGGTGGAAGGAAACAACATGGTGGAATGAGAAGACAAAAGATATAGTAAGGGATAAGAATAGAGCCTTTAGGAGGTGGTATCAAAATAGGACGGTAGAGACAAGGGAAGAGTACCAGGAAAGAAAGAAGGAGGCGAAGAGAGTAGTGGCTGAGAGAAGAAAGTGGATGGAAGAGTGGACAAAGATGATGGAGGATAGTGAAGGTACAAAAAAGGTCCTGTATGGGATGGTAAAAAATAAGAGGCGGAAGGATCCTATGGATTATGTTAGAATGGTGAACAAAAGGAGAGAAGAGATAGAAAATAGGGAAGAACTGAAGAAAATGTGGAAAGAATATTTTGAAGAACTTCTGAACCCAAATGGAAAAGATGGTGAGGAGGAAGAAATCGGGGAGAGGAAGATGAACTGCAAACAGAAAAGGACTTAACATGGAAAGAAGTGGAAGATGCAGTGAACAAGATGAAAGGAGGGAAGGCACCGGGTGTGGATGAGTTGAGTGTGAAGATGGTGAGAGCAGCAGGAGAGGTGGGGATACAGTGGTTGTACCGAGTGATTAGGACAACATGGAAGGAAAGGAAGACCCCAGAGGACTGGAAAAAAGGAATAATTGTCCCGATCTTCAAGAAAGGTAGTAGAACAGATTGCAGAAACTATCGGAGAATAACACTGATGAGTCATTGTGCAAAGATCTTCGAGAAAGTTTTGGAAAAGAGAATTAGGACAAGGATAGAAGGAGGGTAAGCCTCCGTGGCTTAGGCGGCAGCACACCGGCCTCTCACCGCAGGGTCCGTGGTTCAAATCCTGGTCACTCCATGTGAGATCTGTGCTGGACAAAACGGAGGCAGACAGGTTTTTCTCCGGTTTTCCCTGTCAAAATTTCATTCCAGCAACACTCTCCACTATCATTTCATTTCATCTGTCATTCATTTAATCATTGCCCCAGAGGAGTGGGTCAGGCCTCGGCAGCCGGCACAGTTAATATCCTCGCCGCTAGATGGGGGCTTCATTCATTCCATTCCTGACCCGGTCGGAGACTGGAAGCAGGCTGTGGATTTTCATTTTCATACAAGGAGGGATGAGGGAAGAACAACATGGCTTCAGAGCAGGAAGGTCCACAGTGGATTTGATTTTTGCTGTAAGGCAGTTACAAGAACAGCACTATGAGTATGGAACAGATCTACTGATGGCCTTCCTGGACATTGAGAAAGCATATGACAGTGTATGCAAAAACAAAGTATGGAAGTCCCTGGAGGATAGAGGAGTAGAGAAATGGACTATGAAGAGGATAAAGGAGATGTACAAGGGAAGCGTGAGGTGTGTGAAAGTGGGAGGAGAGAGATCAGACTGGTTGGAACAGAGAAACGGCCTGAAACAAGGAAGTGCACTGTCACCGTTACTTTTCATTGTGGTGATGGATGACATAATGACCCGAGTAGCATGGTGTTTGCAGATGATTTGATGATTTGGGGAAACAAGGAGGACGAGGTACAGGAACAGTTGGACATGTGGGAAGGAATAATGCAAGGATATGGGATGAAATTTAGCATAAATAAGAGTGAGATGGTGGTCACAAGAAGGAAGAAGGAAAGAACCACAACGGGAATGACAATTGGTGGGGAACAGCTGAAGAAAGTGGAGAGTTTCAAGTATCTGGGAAGCCTGATACAAGAGAATGGAAGAAACGTTAGAGAAATAAATGAGCGGGGGAGGCAGGCAGAAGCATTTCGGAGGAGTGTGAGAAGCATGTTATGGACCAAGGATGTCCCTCAGAACAGCAAAAAGATCATATATCGGACGTACTATGTCCCTATCCTGACGTATGCCTCGGAGACCTGGGTTATGAAAGGAAGGGAGAAGAGCAAAATACAGGCCAGTGAGATGAGGTTCTTGAGAAGCAGTATTGGAGCTACAAAGATGGACAGAATAAGAAATGAGAGGACCAGAGAATTAATGAAGGAGGAACCATTACAGGATGGTATAGAGTAATCTAGACTTAGATGGTATGGACATGTAAAACGAATGGTGGAGAAGAGGATACCCAGGAGGATACACGAGACGAAGTGGGAAGGAAAGAGACCGAGAGACAGGTGGCTGAAGGGGGTGGAAGAAAGCGTGAAGAAGAGAGGAGAAGACTGGGCAAGGGTGGAGGCTGAGAGATGGAGCGAAGACGGAAGACGTTGGAGAGGCTTGTGTTCCAAACAGACCCGGCCAGTGGCTGGAAACTGTACAAGATGAAGAAGAAGACTAAGGTAGTGTTGGAAGTACAAAAATCCCAATATCAGTATTAATGTAGAAACATTAATTCTGATTTCCCATTTTCAAGGTCTCTACTACTTCCATCACTCCTTTTTATAACTCGTGCTATTTGACCATTAAACCACCCGGCAAATAGAAATTCAATTCCCTGGCCCCAATTGAAACAAATATAATGTGGGGGTAAACATACATTTCATTATTTAATTAATTATCCATTTGATGGTGTTTACCTGAAGCTAAGTATATGTGCGATTCACAGTAATATTGTGAATGCTAATGCCGTTGATCAGAAACACCCGTATATCCAATCCTGCGCATGTTTCAATTTGTTTCTGTGCTTATTAATTTTGAATTCTTACCTGGTGACTAACGTTTAAATGCTAGAAAATGCTATTTTTCGAAATTAAAGTTCTACAAAAACCATTTCAAAATGCTATTTTCTCGAATCTTTACCCATAATTAACGTTTGTTTTAAATGGCCCAGCAATTATGCCATAGACAATGTAACTTAGACTTTTCTTTTAACGTTTGTGGATTTTATGTTTAATCGCTGTTTAAAGCTCAATTTTTTTGGCTGCTATAAATACATTGATGTCCATTTAACATTCATAACAATTTACTAGTTGCACATTTTCTTTCTGCTACTTTACAAAATGAACTCTTGCCCCCTTCCTGTGATGGACTATTAGCCCGGTAAAATTAGACAAATCGAAGGAAAAAAAATCCCGGAGTTTTGAAAATTTGTACATTTGTTCCTTGGTATCCGAATTTCAAGAAAATAAAAAGTCCTTATGGGTGGGGGGCGAGCTCGAGGGAGGGGGGCCCCTTTATAGGGGCCCTATTTTAGTTTTTCGCTTGTATCTCGGTAGCTATCACTCGTAGCGACAAGTGGTTCGAATAAAACTTAAAGCTTAACATTTTCTACAAAACTGGTCCTATGCTGTTTTTATGTAGGACTAATACTTTCGGAGTTAAGGGGCAGAGAAAGTACAAACATTTCAAAAAATCGGGATTTATATATTATAATGAAACAATAAAGTGTCAGGGTCGTCAATCTCATCTTTGTCCATGCTTGCGTCATCTACAAGTGGAAGGTCATTGGTGCAGGCTCCCTTGCAGTTTCCACACACTGTTGTGCAGTGGATTCCTGCCTTGCGACACCCACAACGCGTCCCACAATCTGTCGCACATTTGCAGAAATATGTGTTGAGGACGGAGGCAGGAGCAGCAGGTTCCATTCTCCATTGTCATAACAGGTCGAAGATTTCTATCGACGCTCCTCGCCCAACCTTCAGCCCATTTTCACCAATGTTTTCATACATCTCCAGCGAAAGGACCCCTAACGTGCCAACGTGTTGAGCAGAGGGGGATGTTCTCATCCTCTCTATAGGCAGAGCAGGAGGAAGCATTCGTGCCGGGGATGGCTGTGGAATGTTTTGAATTCGTCTAATGTGGTAACGTTATAGTCAGCATTGTCAAACACATACTGGCCGAAGACACCTGGTGGTATGAGTTGTTGAGGATTGTGAATGGCAGATACCTCCAACATTTTAGCATCATTATATGAGGCACTGAACCCAAGATTTGCTAGCAAGATTACCAAGCTCTTAGCACCAAATTTCTGATGTATAAAGAAGGCAATACCATGCATAATGGGGAAACAAAAGAACGAGGGCGTAGAGCGCTTATGATGGCATGGAAAAGAGACACTTCTCTTTTCTTCACTTTCACTGGATCCTTGAACTTAAAAGTGCTTCCAAGAAAATGAGAGAGTTGAAGGGACCATCTGATCTGCCTCATCAAGGAAACCATCACTTGCGGGGTAAGGACTAGTGTCGTAAGCTTGACTCTGTATGTCTCTTTTTATTATAGCAGCTGCAGTTCGAACAACTCTCAAGAGTTCTTCTTCTGCAGTTTTACTCCTCGAAGTGGAATCATACCACGATGCGTTCAAAATGTTGGGATCACATCCCGAAAGCAAAGCACAGTATTGTAGGTGGGTGATTATTAAACGATCACAATATGTCTCGTTCAGCTTATCTTTGACAGTTCTCATCGATGGCTTTTCCCCAGTTATTGCGTCCATCACCTCATCCATGGAATACTGACAGTCATCTTTGTCATTGAGAAAATTGTATATCTCTTCCATTGCACTTGCCACATAATCATTGACAGGACGCCCTCTTTTCTCACCGGTTGAACGTTTTCTTGGTTGGTTCTTGAGTTTTGGGGCTGCGACAACGCGGTCATGTAGCCCTGTGTACTTTGGGTGTGTGTAGAATCTCTCTGATAACCGGTGTTAATTGTGATGACTGTATTAGTGGGAGTTATCTGTTTTTTAATTTAAGTACAGACTGTAACTTAGAATTTTTCAAATAGCTCCTACTTTCGCCGCCAAGCGCCACCGTCAACGACTACTAGGCCAAGTTCAGAACTTAGCTACTAGACGCCACCGCAGTCGGCTCTTGACAATGAACGTAGAAACCTAAGAGCGTTGTTTACATTCTTAACCTATCCAATTTAGCTTCACACAGGTGTAATTAGTGGAAGGTTCTTTAACATGCCATAAATCTATGAAATGGGACCGCCGGCTTTATTCCCCTCCGAAGGAAGGCATACTGAGGGATTTTTAACACTCTTAAAAAATCCGACGGCTTCGGCCGGTTTTGAAAATAACTTTTTGCAGCAGTTGTGATGGTAAATAGCATCACCAACAATACTGATCCGTCTTGATACTTGTTATCCCCATTCGTCCTCCCTTTGAGCGGCAGCACCCAAAATGTTTTGCTTCATCTCTAGGCTGCGTACATTGTAGACTTGCTGACTTGGGTCCACAGGTTTTTTCTTCTGTTTCTGATGAAACTCATCATCAATCAGTTCACAGCTAAAGAAACACTTGGCTTTGAAATCAAATACAGGTGCACTGGAGCGCCGAGATCTTGCTTGCGAGGTCGATGGCTCGTTTCTTGAAGAAACAGCAATGGTGTTTGGTCTGGTATAATTTTTTCGTCAGGAAGTGTGAACAACTCCGTCGGTTTCGTTTTTGAATCGGTCCTTCTTCCCATCGTGTCTTGCAATGCTGACCCTCAGTAGCCCTTGCATTCCCCTTCACCAACAATCCCGGTGTCTCTAAGCCACGGTAGTTAAAAGGGACGTAAAACCAATAACATTATTATTATATTCAACAGTCTCATCACAAATCAAACACCTCTCAGCCATTATAATGAGGCGAGAGTGGAATTACACGGACAATGAATGCTCTACACTTTTGAACTTCTTTACGTGTTTCCGAAACAAACAAACAAACATAAAATGTTGCCTGTTACCATCCTTTGTTAAAAAATGGTTGTTATTGCCATGACAACAATGTTTAGCTTTTCTCAGTAAACGGAATTAACCACCAGTTAATTTTTAACAATCGTTTGTGACAGGCAACCTTAATATTACATCTGAAATACTCATAAGCAAGGCGTATAACAATGAGAATGTGAATAAATCAAGATTTTTTGAAATGTAGGTACTTTCTCGGCCCCATAACTCCGAAAGTATTAGTCCTACGTAAAACAAGCACAGGACCAATGTTGTAATAAATTTTATTATCTTTAAGTTTTATTCGAACAACTTGTCGCTACGAGTGATAGTTACTGAGATACAAGAAAAAAACTAAAATAGGGCCCCTATAAAGGGCCACCCTCTCTCGAGCTCGCCCCCTACCCATAAGGACTTTTTCTTTTTCTTGACAGTTCGTTTCCCGGTCAATGCATGTGAGATTTTCGAAGTGAAATGCCATGTCCTGTGGTTCGGATTCCACGTAAAAAGGAGGTCCCGTGGCTTATGATCTACAGATTAACGGTCACGTTAAACTACAAGCTTCCTTCCTTCCTTTCTTTTCTTGACAAGGAACAATTGTACCAATTTTCAAAACTCCGGGATTGTTTTCCTTCTTTGTATAATTTTACTGGGCTATATATGCAATTCAATTGGCTGGGAATGGAAGAAAAATCTGCAATCACATTTCCAAGGCTTGCAATTTCTATAAAGTATTACTTGACGCATGCACAACTGGAAAATAGTAAACGAGCGATAAGGAGCAGTATACATAATAATCTCATATTTTCACAGATTTATTAATATCGGCTAATAAATTCTCATAATTTGTCTAGTTGCTATTAACTGATGGGATTTATAGTTCCACTCAAAAGTACAACATATATTTTTAACGACAAAGGTCTGTTTCGAACTATGAGTAGGCTACTTGATTGGACGTTGCCAGGCAATCAATATATCCATTACTACCGTCGTAGGTTGTCAAATAGAAGACCATTAGGAATTTAACATTTAGTTTGCAAGTTAACATCCTCTTTGCAGTAAATCCCAGACAACTTAACCTAACTTTATTGATTTAGGCACGAGAGGTTAATTGTGTGCGAAACACTGTATTCATTTAACACTGTTTTTCTTACACTTTAACATTCTATTACACAATTAACATAACTTTATTTATTTTGTAATTTAAGTAGCTTGTATCAATTTTCTAAATCATAAAGGTGATGTTGCTAACGTACAGTTGAATGAAGCGATTGTCACTAAAAGTAGAGTCAATTTATAATACGTTCCTCACATATACCGTATTTGCTCGCATATAAATCGCACGGTTTTGACCGAAAATAAGTGTGAAAATTTTTGGTGCGAGATGTATGCGGGGATTTATGTTCGAAAAACTGTATTCCCGAAAGAATAAAAAAACATAATATTTGCATTATTGAATCAAGACAACTGGAATTGTCAACTGCCGTCACTGCTGCCAATCTCCGAGCTACTTTCGTGTGCATCATCATCCCATACTGCATCATCCTAACTTCTGTCCAATGCATTTGCAATGCCCGTCAAGAAGATCTTAACGTCTATGAACACCATAACCCATACCCGTATAAACCAATCACGCAAGAGTTCAACTGACGGCCTTCTTTAATTTTGTCTTCTGTCGTCAACTTATCGTGACTAACAATACTAGATCTCGACGTGTTCAAACCTAACAATTACTTATTTAGCGTGTGGAGCGCCAACAAAACAGCTGACGATCACACCCCGTATTGATATTTTCTGCATCGCCACATTTGAAAACACCTTACGTGTTTGGTTAGTGGTTTCTATGCTCTGTATTTCAAAAGAAAGAACGTGAAGGAAATGGCGGGAGCTTGGAACAGCTGAGCTGTGTTGCCATGTTTTTATTGTAGACTAGCAGGTACCCGCGGCTTCACTCGCGTCATAGTCGTGTCATATTGTTCTTCATTGAAATGCAGGTTTAACCCCGTTCACACCCCTTTAGAACTTGAATATCCTAAAATCCCTCCTTAGTAGACGTTTTCGACGCACAACAAACATAATCCCAAAATATCATTCTTCTAACTTTAATAGTTTTGGTTGGTCGATGAGAGTGAATATCCAAAATTCCTTCCTTAGTGGACGTTTTTCTTCCAGACTTTCACCCCTCCCCATGGGCCCCTTAAATTGGATTTATGAACAAACGTTCGAACACCTATTTATTTATTTATTTATTTATTACAAGCTGTACCCGGCATGCGTTGCAATGCCAATCAAAGAAAGTGTTGGCGTTGAAATTCTGTTTCTTGAAGTGGTTTTGGATACACAACATGTTAACTGCCTCTAAGCTATCGTAAAATGGATTTTCTAATTTAGAACCATTCGTGGAAGCGTGCACAACAACTTTCAAAAGTTTCATCGCTGTCACTCATTTGTTGAATCTACTCGTACGCTACCTGTTGTGAAATGGATTTACTAAGTCGAAACCCTTCCCTGGCGTGTACACAATAACTCTTCAATGATTCATCGCAATCGGATGAATTGTATATGCACGTATACGGGGTTTTGTTTAAACGATTCGTGCGCTGTCACTCATTTGTTGAATCTACTCTTGCGCTACTTATTGTGAAATGGATTTACTAAGTCCCCTTCCCTGGCGGGTACACAATAACTGATCAATGTTTCATCGCAATCGGATGAATAGTATATGAACGCATACCTGATTTTGTTTAAACGATTCGCGCTCCGTCACTCATTTGTTGAATCTACTCGTGCGCTACCTACTGTAAAATGTATTTAATAAGTTAGAAACAGTCACGTAAGTGTCCACAACATCTCACCCAAGTTTCATCGCTATCGGACTAATGGGATATGAAGACATAGGGGACTGTATTGAAACGCTCCGCATGTCGTCGTTCATTTGTCGAATCTACTCGTGTGCTACCTACTGTGAAATGTATTTACTGAGCCAGAAACCTTCCTTGGAGTGACCACCATATTTCACCCAAGTTTCACCGCTAACGGCAGAATGGTATATGACCTTATACGGGACTTTGTTGAAACGCTTCGCGCGTCGTCCCTCATTTGTTGAATCAACTTGTGCGCTGCATATTGTATAGTGAATTTACTAAGCCAGAAATTTTCCATGACGTGTACACAACATCTCACCCAAGTTTCATAGCTACGGACGAATGGTACATGAATGCATACGGGACTTGGTTGAAATGCTTCGCGTGTCGTCGCTCATTTGTTGATTCTACTCTTGCGCTACATATTGTAATATGGATGTACTCAGCCAGAAACCTTCCCTGGAGTGTACACAACATCTCACCCAAGTATCATCGCAATCGGATGAATGGTATGTGAACGTATACGGGACGTTGTCGAAACGCTTCGCGCGTAGTCACTCATTTGTTGAATATAAACGTGCGCTTCGTATTGTAAAATGGATTTACTTAGCCAGAAACCTTTCCTGGAGTGTAAACAACAATTCACCAAACATTTACCACTATCAGACGACTGGTATATGACTTTATACGGGACTTTGTTGAAACGCTTCGCGTGTCATCGCTCATTTGTTGAATCTACTGGTGCGATACCTATTGTAAAATGTATGTACTAAGCCAGAAACTTTCCCTGGAGTGTACACAACATCTCACCCAAGTTTCATCGCTATCGGATGAATGGTATATGAAATTATATGGGACTTTGTTGAAATGCTTCGCGCGTCGTCGCTCATTTGTTGATTCTACTCGTGCTATACCTATTTTTAAAGGGATTTACTAAGCTAGAAACGTTCCCTGGAGTGCACACAAAATCTCAGCCTAGTTTCATCGCTATCGGACGAATGGTATATGAACGCAAACGTGACTTTGTTGAAATGCTTCGCGCGTCGTAGCTCATTTGTTGAATCTACTCGTGCGCTGCCTATTGTAAAGTGGATGCACTAAGTCAGAAAATTTCCCTGCAGTGTACACAACATTTTACGTAAGTTTCATAGCTATCGGACGAATGGTATATGAATACACACGGGACTTTGTTGAAACGCTTTGCGTGTCGTCGCTCATTTGTTGAATCTACTCGTGCGCTATCTACTGTGAAATGTATTCACTAATTTTGAAACCTTCACGTAAGTGTACACAACATCTCACCCAAGTTTCATCGCTATCGGACGAATGGTATATGAACACATACGGGACTTTGTTGAAATGCTTCGCGCATCGTCGCTCATTTGTTGAATCTGCGCGTGCGCTACCTATTGTAAAATGGATTTACTAAGTCAGAAACCTTCCTTGGAGTGTACTCAACATCTCACCCAAGTTTCATCGCAATCGGATGGGTGGTATGTGAATGCATAGGAGACATACATACCCACAGACAGACAAACTATCTCGTAACATTGATTTTTATATATATAGATGTAGATCAGCTCTTCTTCCTCCTCGCCTTTTCCTGTTACGCGGGGTCGGCTTTCTTAATCCTGAGGCGCCACTCATTTCTTTGGAAAGCATCATCAGCAGATAGGCCCAATACTCTCATGTCCCTCTGCCGCTCCCTCTCTTTTGCGTAGTCATGGAAAGGCACTTCTTCACTACATGATTCTCCGGTCTTCGCATATCAAGTCCATACCACCTTAGCCTGGTTTCTAAAAGTTTCTCTGTTATAGGCGCTACTTTGAAACTGCCCCGCACATGTTCATTATGGATTTTATCTTTGAGAGAAACTCCACCTGCCCAACGTAACATATGCATTCCAGTGGTATGTAGCTTTTGCTCATGTGCCTTTGTAGTAGCCCATGTTTCACTACCATAGAGTCTTAGGCAGTTTTATAAACTTTCCCCTTCGTTCTTATGGGTATTTTCGGATCACATAAAACTCGTGTTAGTTCACGCCATTTGTTCCACCCAGACGTGGCCCTATGGATTATATCGACGGTTATCGTGCCATCTTCAGCAATGACAGAACCTAGATATTTGAATTTTGTTACCCTTGGTAAGGTTTCACCATCTACAGTAAAACTCAGTTAAGAAGTTTTTCAAGGGACCATTAAAAAAAAAACTTCTTAACAGGGAAACTTCTTAAAAGGGTAGTAGCCTGAAATGCATGTAAAACGCACACATTTTTGTTGTTTGTGAAGGATACGACAATATACTGTACATAGGACTATATAAAAGCCGGAAAAGAAAAGCCACAATATTATAATCTGACTATCACACCAGAGATAAAGAGAAATAAATTGACATAGGCTTCTGTATATTACCGTATATACACTAATACCGCCCGCACATTTTTATACCAAGTCGGACGTGAAAAATTGGGTTGTTGGTATTAATTGAGCCATCTAAATGACAAAGATTTAAATTGTCCGCCATGCGCGAGTATCCACTATGTGGTGCTTGTTCGGGTGTACTCGTTTATTTCCGTCTAGTGGCTTGACCGGTTGCGCAAGCCTGGCACAAGCGTCAGTATCGTGAGTTGCGTGATAGCATGGCATCAGTAAACGTAAAACAAGTGTTCAAAATAGGTAACATGAAATCTCGTCATCTGCAAAGTACTTATAAAAGTCGGTATTAGAAACAAATCTTTCGTATTTCTGGTAGTTGCCGCGTAACATTGAAACACTGCATAACCATGAACTCGGCGCACGCACCGGAATGTTTAAACTTCACTACTGTTTAAACCATACCAGCAGAGCTTGTTCTACGTTGTCGTATTTCCCGGTTTTAATTTTCTTGCAGTTTGCCGAAGTATTCCCGACAGAAGCAAAGATCGCTTCTTTGTTTGTTATAATGCCGTTCAAAGTAGACGGCGGCATTCCGAACTCCTGACTGCACTTTCCTTATAATGTCCACTTTATCTTTAATCGAAAGTGCCTTTCTTCTGATGCCTTTCATCTGAGATCCACTCATTTTCACAATGATTTGAAAACTTTACTTCACTGACGCGATTCTCGTAATTTCAATAATGTTTGTTAGAACACACAGAACAACAATGAAAGCATTTGTTTCCAAATCCCCCTCACACATGTTTCAAGGTTAACACTGTCCAATGAGAAGTTAAGCTGGTGTCGTCATGGCGTGACGTCATGTAGACTTGACATATCTTGCCCGGTCAGATGATATACGAGAGACCCGCAAACACTCGGAACAGCTGTATTCTTTCACTCGGAACACCGGAAGTATCTTCCGCGGAGATTGGCTTCAGTGAACGTCTTATACTTTAAGGGGATCTGAACTATTTAACCGGGAAAACCTCTTATGAAGGAACACTTTATACGGGAAAAATATACATGTATCTTATGGGACCGATCACGGGACCGAGAATATCGGACGTCTTAAGCGGGAAAACTTTTTATGCGGGAACTTCTTAACCGAGTTTTACTGTAGTTTAAGTTCAATATTTGTCATACTGGGTTTATTGTTGTGGAAGTCGCATACCATATATTCAGTCTTGGTTCTACTAATGCGCAGTCCATTAGACTCGAGAGCTCTCCTCCATTGGTCTAAACTCTCCTGTAGGTCATAAATACTGTCAGATATTAGTGCCACATGTCAGCGTACAAAAGATTCCACGGTAAGGGTTTCTGAAATTGTTTTGTTAGGTAGTTTATAGTAATATTGAATAACAGTGGACTTAGAACACTTCCCTGATGAACCCCCACTTTGATATCAAAGCTTTCGGACAAACCAGCTGGGCTTCTGACACATGTCTTTACATTGTTACACATATCCATTACAAGTTTTATGTATAGTTCAGGAACGTTTTGCGACCTTAATGCTTGCCATATTAACGGTCTTGGCACATGGCCGAAAGCTTTCTCAAGATCTATAAAAACCATATATAGATTTCAGTTTTGCCTCATGATTAATATAAAGATTGGCTTTCAATTTTACGGTCGGTTGCCACCTGACACCAAGGTCTTGATCTTCTTGGAAGACCCGAGAGCCGCCGTTTACCATAGATGTAGATCAGCTGATTCGAATAGTACATAGGGCTACACTTTGGACATTATTTCGGTACTATTATGCGCAATATAATGCAAATGTCGATCCTGAGTCAACGCCGAGGACATTCAAATAGAGAAATACGGTACATAAATAAATAACACACCGAAGATAATGCTACCTTGATCACCGTTATTCAATAAATACGAGAAAGAGGCCAAACACTCGACAGCTATACAAATATAATACAAAATACAAACACAAAGTCCTGCAGGGGACGCCCTAGCATTTTCCGAGGCTGAACCATATTTGCTTTCATTTTAGGCTATTATTAAGATGGGGTCGCCACTCCCAAATGCATTTTATGACCTACTGCCAGGAATGAACTAGGCCGCTCCTAACATGGAGAACAGATGCCTTTTGTAGCTCCTCTGGAGTGCAGACGCTATGGGTGTCCATGATATGGACAAATAAAAAGCAGAAGGAATGGAAAAGTGAACACTGGGTTCGTGAAAACAAAGAAGATGAAATATTGACAAAACCAGAAGAGATAATGGACAGATGGAAAGAATATTTCAGCGAGCTGTTGAAGGTGAGATGCCAGGCATGCGGAGAAGTTACGCAAACAGCCAAAACGGTGGAGGAAGAAATAGAAGAAGAACCAGACATTACTATGGCAGAAGTGGAATGGGCAGTTAGGAAGAAGAAGATGGGGAAAGCTGTGGAAATCGACGAAGTGGCAATAGAAATGATCAAGGCGGCAGGACCAGTGGGACTGCAGTGGACATACAGACTTCTCAGGAGTGTGTGGAGAGAGAAGAAAGTTCCTGAAGACTGGAAAAAGGGAATAATATTGCCAATATTCAAGAAAGGAGACAGGAAGGTGTGTGGTAACTACCGAGGAATCACCATCATCTCGCATGTTGCTAAAGTAATGGAAATAATCCTAGAAAAAAGAATTAGAGTAAAGGTAGAAAGCCAAATAGAGGAGGAGCAGTTTGGATTTAGAGGGGGCAGGTCAACAGTGGAACCCATTTTCATTCTGAGACAGAACATTGAAAAGAGTTGGGAATATGGGAAGGATATGGTAATGACTTTTATTGATCTAGAAAAGGCCTATGATAGCATCCCTAGAACAAAAGTTTGGGAAAGCTTAACAAAAAGGGGGATAGGCAAGGAACTGAGAGACATGATAAAAGGAATGTGCATGGAGTGCTACAGTAGTGTGAAGACTAGAGGCGGGACATCGGAATGGTTTAAAATTGACACTGGACTAAAGCAAGGAAGTGTGTTGTCTCCATTATTGTTCTTAATGGTGATGGATGACATCATGAAGGCAACAATGAAAGACTATAGTAGGGCAAAGATGAAGGTAATATTGTTTGCAGACGATGTGATCTGGGGCGAGGATGAGATGGAGGTACAAGAACAGTTAGACGTAATAAATGAAACGATTGAGCAATGAGGATTGAAGATAAATGTGGAGAAGAGTAAAACAGTGGTGTTGAGTAGAGGTAAGAAAGAAGGAAAAGGAGTAATCAAAGTAGGAGATAAGGAATTGGAAGTGGTGAAACACTTCAAATACTTGGGAGGTGAACTGAAGATGGAAGACTAGATTTGGAAATTAGCAGAAGAATACAACTCGGGAGTGCTTTCTACCAACAGGTACGGGGACTAGTATGGCACAAGGATATACCAATTAAGGCTAAAGAAGTAATGTACAAAGCATATTATGTTCCTATAATGACATATGCAGCGGAAACTTGGACAGTGACTAAGAGGGATGAGAGCAGAGTACAAGCAGCTGAGATTAGCTTCTTGAGAAGTATGGTCCAGAAAACAGATCGAGATGGTTTGGACATGTCAAACGGATGAATGAAGTAAGGCTACCAAGACGAGCACTGGAACGACGGATGACAGGGAAGAGAGGACAAGGAAGACCAAGAATGCGTTGGATGGACTTGGTGGAGAATAGTATTAGAAAACGGAACCTGGATTGGAACACTGTGTCGGAAGAGGAATGGTGGAACGACAGAACAATGTGGAGAGGAACCATATTTGCCCCCACCCAGTGTCAACTGGAAAAGGGAAAATGAAGATGATGACAAACACAAAGTAATGCGATGATGAATATATCAACACTCACCATGCAATGATTATCCTTCAAGATGAAACAACGTTCTGGGTGGAAGTCATTCACAGTTTACAGCAGTTGAACACAGAACACAGAAACAACATCATAACACCAAGCACACTCACTCACTCACTCACTGTATCACGACTCAGTACGGTTAATACAAATAGCTTTGGAGATTCCACAAACATATTGTTAAGCTAAAGAAGTATTTCTGCTTCATTCAACTCTGTAATGGAATTCGTTATGTCTGTATTGACAAAGAACTAATATACCAATTTTTATAAGGTTCAGGACTGGAAAAGGACCTTTAACTGGTCCGAAACTTGTACCCGACGTAGATATTTCATAATATATAAGTATTGATTGACGAAGTCTTCCTAAAAAAAATTGGTATATCAAAGAAGTATTTAGCGCTGAGCACACAAACAAGCCGCTCTGTGGCGACATCATTGCCGTGGTTTTACATTGTCGATTTGTAGGCTATTGAATGACACGCGGTAATTTGAACTTGTGCTATACTCGTAAGTTATTATCGACTGCCGCGAACTCGATGCTAAAAGTAAACGAAAAGATGACAATGAAACTAACTCAGACACAGACAGCGGTTAACAAGCGACTGAATCTTGAGCAATGCGCTGACAACCTGTGTTGCTAATTGTCAAAATCCAGCCAATAGGAGCCCGCGGCGGTTATTTTATGACGGTTCCCGCCAAATATGCCAGGTTCTTACTCTCGAAATACAGAGTATAGCGTCTTTTTGTTGACACCAGTAGTGAATATCAAATTCATTCACAATGAATTATCGGCCTACCATCATCGTCTGCGTATTTTGTCACTTTGAGTTTAAACCCAGCCGTATAACTTCCGCGTTTTTACATTATTAAAAGATCGACCTCCACAAGAACTTAACTGAGAAACAACAATGGAACGTGGAGACAGAATACAGAATACTTGTCGACAATGCAACAGGTGGACAACAAATACAGTGAAAGAAAGCACCGCCTCCACAAAGAACAATAACATCGCGGGCAATACGTGTCTTTATGACGGCGTCAGAAATTAATGAGAGATATACGCGGAGTGTTATATGTGAGCAAATACGGTATTCCACTGAGTTGTTAAATTTTTCCTTCAGATGCTTCAATTTCTGGTTGAACAGAACATTTAGTCAAAAGAAAATTGTCAATTTTATTTTCTAGGTGTCATCACCATCATCATCATTTCCCCTTATCCAGCTCCTGCCGGGTCGGGGTATTTATGGCACTTCTCCACTTTCCTCTCTCCTTCCACCATTCTTCTTCCACGATCTTGTCCCAGTCCAGATTTCTTTTTCTTACGCTGTTCTTCACTGAATCGATCCACCTTGTTCTAGGTCTTCCTCTTGCTCTCTTACCCTTGCACTTGGCCTCCAGCATCTGTCTTGGTATTCTATTTTCCTCCATCCTCTTATGTCCAAACCACATACCTGCCAACCTCTCAAAGTGAAAAATCGGGAGATTCGACGCGGCGACGGGGGGGGGGGGGGGGGGGGGGGGGGGGGGGGGGGGCGAGGGGGGACGCTACATAAAACATACACATAGGCTAAGACATTGCACCAAATATATAAGTATATAAGTTACACCATTTATTAAACTGTAAATGACTAACATGATATGACATCCCAGTTTACAAATGTACTTAAGACTGAGTAATTTTAAATTCTCACTAGTCTATCAAACAAGCATAGCTGTCTTTCGACCACACTCAGGCATACAAAACTAGTGACGTATCGAAGATCATATTATTGGTCGTTGTTGCAGGTGACTGAGGCTGATTTTGCCCTCTTCAAAAAGGTCTTGCTATATTCTTGCTCAAAACACTTCCCTTTCTGAATCGACTTCAGAGTTATAAGTTTGTCAAAAGTCTTGTCAGAGAGAGATGACCTGAACATCCTCTCACACTCTGCATTACTATGCGGAATGGTCAGAATGGAAAGCATAACTTGAGTACCCCAGCACTACATATCATTTGGCCTACCAGTGCCCGCTTCACATCAATTCTCTCTTCTTCTTCAATAGATGTCACATCCTCAAGTTGGAAGTTACAAAATTGGGAATGTAAAGCATCCATTTCCTCATTAAAATTGTCTTGAGTGTCTGTTAACATGCTAGGAAATTTATTTACAAAAAACTTAATTTTGGAAAATGAAATGTCCCCCTTTCTACTATGTGAGATACTGAAATCACACCTACAGACACTACAAAATGCAAATGTTGCGCCTCTTCTTGACTCAGTTATATGCGGAATCAGGGTGTCTACTGGAAGGATGAAGTAAAAATTAGTTACTTTTTAGCTACCTTTTAGTTAACTTTTAGTTAATTTTAGTTACCTTTGAATTCAAGATACGTCTGCGGTCTGCAAGCAAATGGGCTCATCACGCGGTGGAGAAAGACAGCAATGAACTGTGTTTAAAGCGGTAAATACAATTCACTTAGGGAGTTACAACAATTTTAAAAATCATAAATAAATACTAGATATTTATTATCAAATGAGTTGTTTCAGCTAATATGTCGTCTTGTGCACAAGGCGTTTTTATAATTGCCAAGAGGTTGCTCTGCTCTGCTCTGCTCTTGACCGTGGCGAGATTTCCTTTGTCCCCGCGGTAGATCACGAAGAAATTTATGAGACGTTATATGATTGTAACCGAATTCTGTCTTCACAGTCAAGTACGGCGAAATTTCAAGATGTTACACGATCGGCGCTGGTCTCACCCGTTTGTCAAGATTCCCGTTGTATTCGCGGTAGAACACTGATAAATATCGCGATTTAATAATCGGTGTCACTTTTAGTCGTTCGACGAGATTTCCATTGTCTTTGAGGTCGGGCGCGAGGAAATATAGCATTATTATGCTATCGGCGCCACTTGCTGTCCGTTTGACAAAAATACAGTTGTTCTCGTCATTGAATGCGGAGAAATATCGCGATGTATCGCAATCGCTGCCGCTCTCAGTCGTTTTACGAGATTCAAGTTGTCCTCGCGATATTATGCATACCGCGCCGCACCCGGCCGTTGAACGATTGTTTATTCGTCCACACAGAATGGTGGATGCAAGCTCAGGGTTGGGCATGATTAAAATTCACGAGTAGTTATGGACAAGTTGTATGGCCGGCGCCGTGATTCCCGATGTCCCTATGCTGTGGTTGGGAGCTCATCAGTTCAGGGTATATCACGAGGAGAAATTAGTATCGCGACGCTACGTAGGCTGTCATTTCTAAGTGGGTAGATGCACTTCTCGCTCCCCGTACGCTTTTAAGTATACGGTCATGGGAAAAGTAGCGAGTAGGTTTCGGAATGTTTCGTGATTGGTGCCCAATCATCTTTGACGGGATTCCCGCAGACCTCGTGGTCACAAGTTCACGATAGGGGACGGGTTTTTTGATTTTACGCTACTGACGTCGATCTCGGTCCATTTGACGAGATTCCCGCAGGCAAGTCAGCCGGCCGTCTTGAGTATGAATGTTCGAAGTAGGTATCAAATATTAAGAATTATTCGGAGAGGATTGCACGAATAATACGACTAGAGGACACGTTTTCTTTCAAATGCGAATCACGAATTATAAAAGTTATACAAGTTTTCGAAATATCCGATGGAACCCAAGTTAGAAGGAAAAATCGACATATAACGGAATTTCGAATTAACCATACTGGATGTCGCAAATTTACGAGACACATTTTTAAAATAAGTTACTGTCTACGTATTTCGAATCTTTTTCAAAACGGTAACATTTCGCAAGATCGCGACATTAAATTATTTAGCGTTATTTCTGGACTTCAATTTAACAGTCTCCAAATAAATGCGAAAAATGCGAGGTTTCTGAATAATTTCAGAAGTTTTCACGAATAAACGTCTCGCGAAAAGTCAGGCTTCCTAATATAACACATAAATATTTCACACAAAACTAAAAAGTCATCTTGATGCCGAAAATATACGCTGAACGGTGTATACCACTCAGGGTATCCTCAGTATGCATTTCCTCGAGGTCGGGCACGGGGAAATATAGCTTATGCAATTGGCGCCGCTTGCGTGAAACTCGCTCCTTCGCAATCTCTGAGCCTAGAGGCGCGAGTTTAAATGATTCAATCCGCCTTCGGAAAATTTTCGTTACCCGTATGTAAAATTCGTTACTTTTTCGTTACCCATTTGTAAAATTCGTTACTTCCGTTATCGGTAGACACCCTGGGAATGTTATCTTTGTACACACTTTTAAATGTCACATCATATCTTTTCGCCTTATTACCGAGGAACCGACGCAATCACTCAGTTCGAAAAATCACAATAACCTACCGGCATATTAACGCCAACAACATCAAACTAAGTTATACACAAATCATATAATTTCACGTGTGAAACAGATACAATATTCCGCAGCGTACAACTACCTATCACCTACTGGTCATTATGCAACACATCTAGGAACAAGCGCTGAATTAACCTTCGACGATTTCAAACGAAGACTTATTCGAAGCCGATTTCAAACGAAGACTTATTCGAAGCCAACTTTTTATAACAGCAGGACGCGACGCGGGAGTTAGTACGCAGTTGTCGATTATCGATACAGAGCGAATCTGCGGTATCGAGATATAACTTCAAAACACGTCAAGTCGATCCGTTCGATAGATGACACATTAAATCCAAAATTACGCGTGGGGTTTTTGAAAAATCGGGAGATTTAATACGTTAAGCGGGAGGGCGGGAGAAATGGTCTGAAATCGGGAGTCTCCCGCCTAAATCGGGAGAGTTGGCAGGTATGAAACCACCTTAGTTTATTCTTCTCAGTTCTCTCATTTAGTTTTTCCATCCCAACTTCCTTCCTAACATCTTCACTCCTCACTCTGTCTTTCCTGGTCTTTCCTATCATACTTCTTAGGAATTTCATTTCACTGGCTTGGATTCTACTCTCTTGCCTGCTTGTCAGGGTCCAAGTCTCAGCTGCATAAGTTAATATGGGAACATAGTACACTTTATACATTACCTCCTTGCTTTTCCTTGGTACTTCCTTATCCCAAACAAGTTTTCTTACACTTTGATAGAATGCATTGCTCTGCTGTACCCTCCTGCCAATCTCCATGTCCAACCTACCAGTTTGCATCAATTCACTTCCTAGGTATTTGAACGTGTCCACAATTTCCAAACTCTGACTTCCAATTTTCACAGTGCCCTTTCCTTGTCTTTCCCCTCTTGTCATCACCATGGTCTTGCTTTTCTCTATACTGATTTTCAGGCCGTACTTCTGAATATTTTCATTCAGTGCATCTAGTTGCTTTTGCACTTCTTCGGTGTTTCTTCCCCAGACCACAATATCATCTGCAAATAACAGTAACTTCATTTCTTTATGTCCATATGCTTCCTTTGTTTCCTTTACAATTTCATCCATCACAATTATGAACAAGAGAGGTGACAGCACACTCCCCTGTCTTAGTCCAGTCTTGTTCCTAAACCAATCTGTCTTTCCAACTGGGGTCATTACCCTGCTAACACAGTTGTTGTACATTGCTTGCACCATTTCCAACATTTCTCTTCCCAGTCTCTTCTTAACCATGGTTTCCCATACCTTCTCTCTGGGGACACTATCATATGCCTTTTCTAGATCTATGAAAGTCATGATCAAATCCTCTCCATATTCCCAGTTCTTTTCCATCACCTGCCTCAAGCTAAAGATTGGGTCCACTGTGGATCTTCCAATCCTGAAGCCATACTGTTCCTCTTGCAACTCTCCTTCCACCTTTCTTCTCATTCTTCTTTCTAATATCCTTTCCAGTATCTTTACTATCTGTGATATGAGGGTGATCCCTGTATAGTTATCACACACCTTCTTGTCCCCCTTCTTAAACACTGGTATTATTAGCCCTTTCTCCCAGTCTTCTGGTACACATTTCCGTTTCCACACACACTTTAGCAGTCGATACAGCCATTGCATACCAACAGGTCCAGCAGCCTTTATCATTTCTACACTGATTTCATCCACCCCTGTTGCTTTTCCCATCTTCATTTTCTGTACTGCTAATTCCACCTCCAGCATTGTTATATCATCTTCTGTTGTACAGTCATCAGGTTGTGTCACTTCCATCTCACCAGTACAATTGCTCACATTCAATAGCTTATCGAAATACTCCTTCCATCGTCCCTTTATCTCTTCTGGGTGTGTTAACAACTCTCCATCTTCCTTTTTCACCAGCTTTGTAGTAACTCTTTCTTTCCTCTTACTTCTTAGAAGTCCATACAGCATCCTTTTACTGCCACTTACATCTGTTTCCATTCTTCGTGTAAATTCTTCCCAACTTTTCTTCTTTTCTTCTCCTACCACTTTCTTACACCTCCGTTTGCTGTCGTGGTACTTCCTTTTGCTTTCTTCTGTTTGATCTCGGTTCCATTCTTTCCATGCAGACTTCTTTTCTTTCACTGCTTTCCTCACTTCCTCATTCCACCACGGAGTCTCCTTCTCTTTCACTCTTGTTGCCATCCTACCACAAGCACTCTCTGCTGCACCAACAAATGCCTTTTTAAAGTGGGACCATTCCTCTTCTATGTTTTCCACTTCAGTAACTGGGATTTGTTGCTTCAATCTCTTCTGAAAATCTTTCTAGGTGTAATCCAACTAAATATCAACCTCAAAGATCTTGAGACACAAGAGTATAACCACGTTACCTTGTTGAAGAATCTTCCTCCAGGACATCTCCAGCATGCATCTGCTGTATCAGCTCCTTGACTCTGGTGGCCAGGTACACTCCAATAGCTTCCAGCACTCCACTGGCAATGTGACTGCGACAGAACACATCAGAATTAGTGAGACTCATGAAGGAGACGCAAAATATCTATTATAGTGGAACCTCATTTTCCGTCAGACCCAAGAAAGTACGATGGATGTAGGAAAACTACAGATTGTGCTTAAAAGATATGTAAGATTTGATTTTAGCCTGCAGTAGTGCTTGATTCCTTGAAATGGACTTTCACAATATTGCACCGTCTATCTGTAACTATTAATACAGTGAGTCTGGGAGAGTTAGCTACAGCAGTTACGTTGGTATCACGGCTGCCACTTGCAACATCTCTACTTAGTATAAAACTAAGTCCCCGATTCTTGAATGTTACGGGTAAACACGAGAACCACTGGATGGATTTTGATGCGGTTTTCACCATTCTGTAAAGGATATATCGAGTATGATTTCTGTAGAAAATAATTTATTTATGATCAAAGGAAGCCGAGCAGTAACGATTTTAGTGGAAAAGTCGATAAAATACCTGGCGTCGAGCGCTTTGTAAGCTTACGCTGGGCAAACCGTTAAAAATATCTAAATACTATGAGTGTAAGAATTGTTCAGCATGAAAAGTTCTACAAAAAAGTCAGCGAGCGCATATGTCTAACTTCCATACATCGCCCACTATAAGGGAACAACTGAAGCTTGTCTCTTACAGCTTTATGTGCTGTCGACTTAGAGATTCCTGTTTGTTGAGCCAATTTTCGTGTTGATTTACTTGGACTACGCAGCATTATATCGGAGATTTCATCAAGTTCTTCGTCTGTTAAAAGCGTAGGCCTGCCTGTTCCCGGTACATCGTGAACTGAGCCAGTCACACGAAATTTACTTACCAAATCCCGAACGGTATCAAGGTTTGGACACTATGAATTAGGAAACCGCGCCTGAAATCTTAATTTTACATTTTCTGTAAACCGATCGCCTTTGCGACTAACGTATTCCACCAAAAAAACTCTTCACTAGTAAACATTACCGCCTATATACTGTTGCACCCTTCCAATAATAATCTATCTGAATGCTCGCTCACTGTAATACACACTGAAGACATGCAGGCTCGCGCGCTTATCGCAATTGGCAACTCCAGCTATCTGATATGACATCTAGCGGTAAGAATGAGAAACTTACCAAGTAGGGTACATTTGTCACGTGGTGACTGTTTGTATATGGTTTCTTGTATTGGTAAACAGATCGTGGTAATTTGTTCGTGTCTTTATACATAAGTAATAAGTTTTACTCGTTGATAGAGTGAAAAATGAGTAAAAGCAAAGTGTATTGGTCAGTTTACGGCTGTAAGTCGATGTATAAGAGGGCTGCGGATATACGTTTTCATCACTTTCCAAAAGATGCAAATAGCAATAGCCGAAATGTGATGATACCTCTAATACCTAATAATAATACCTTTCCACCCCGGAAAGGATCTAACACTTGTCGAGGTAGACAGACAGAAGACCTGCGACGTAAAGCCAGCGAAGGTTATCCAGTTTAAAAACAGCTGTTACGATGGGCGCGCTGGTAAGATTGAAGTTACTTGAATAATTAATTAAATAATTAATTATTGGCTGCTTGGTAGGGAGAAGGGATGATTTTAACTTGTATTAAAACTCGGGGGGGGGGCACAGGAATTGCTTGATTTGGATGGTTAAGAGGTGGGTTTGGTGTTGAATATTTGGATGGTAGCTGAATCACTCATTCTACAGTGTTACCACGGGGAGGCCAATTAGGCCTATATGACTGGTAGTGGAATAGCTCGAATATCCAAGAACTTGGCGATTGCGAGGTGTAGGCTTGGCGGATCATAAGTTTGACATCAATTCACGATATAAGTCGGGGCTTGGAGCAGTGGCGTCTGGTTTGCGTGGATGCTAGTCTCGGAATGATAAAAGTAGCATAGCTTCGGTGTGTTATTTATTTGTTTATGTACCGTATTTCTCTATTTGAATGTCCTCGGCGTTGACTCAGGATCGACATTGAAATTATATTGCGCATAATAGTACCGAAATAATGTCGGAAGTGTAGCCCTGTGTATATTTGAATCAGCTGGTCTAAATCAACCATAAAATCTGATGCTTGATAATATGCAATTGACACCAAAAAATCCAGTGGAACACACAAATTAGATCCCGTGTACCGCACAGTTATCTCTTATATAAAAACAAGTGTCCTGACTGACTGACTGACTGACTCATCATCGCCCAGCCAAAACTATTGAAGTTAGAATCATGAAATTTTGGGGATATGTTCGTGGTAAGTCGAAAACGCGCACTAAGGAAGGATTTTAGGATATTCAGGTTCTAAAGGGGTGTTAAGGGGGTAGACCTGCATTTCATTGAATAACAATATCTCCCGATTGGTTTCATTGGGAGATGTGATACTCGGCATATACACTCATCATTAAAAATAAGAAGACACGTGTCTGAGGGTTTTTCGATGAGAAGTATATTATGAGGTGAAAGGGGTGAAAAGTGGGGGTTGAAGGATTCCTAACGGAGCGTGTATCTCTTAAACGACATAGGCGAGGAGTTTGAAACTCAGTGGAAAAAAATCAGATCAAAAAATAAGTAAATAGGTGTTTGACAGTTTTTTCATAAATCCAATTTAAGGGGCCGATAGGGAGGGGTGAAATTCTGGGGGGGAAAAACAGGAAAGAAAGTGTCCTAACTGATTGACTGACTGACTCACTCATCAAACTCGGGGGAAAAAACTGCTTAAAAATAAGTAAATAGGTGTTCGACAGTCTTTTTCATAAACCCAATTTAAGGGGTCCTTGGGGAGGGGTGAAATTCTGAAAAAAGGAAATTGAGAGAAAAAGTCCTGACTTACTCACCATCGCCCAGCCAAAATTATTGAAGTTAGACACATGACATTTCGGGGAATATGATCATTGTATGTCGGAACCGTCCACTAAGAGAGGATTTTCGGATATTCAGGGGGTCTTAAGGGGGTTAAACCTGCATTTCATTGAATAACAATAACTCCCGATTGGTTTCATTGGGGGATGTGTTACTCGGCATATGGACACATAAAAAATAAGAAGACATGTGTCTGAGGGTTTTTCGATGTGGTGTATATTATGAGGTGAAAGGGGTGAAAAGTGGGGGTTGAAGGATTCCTAACGGAGCGTGTATCTCTTAAACGACATAAGCGAGGAGTTTGAAACTCAGCGGAAAAAATGAGCTTAAAAGATAAGTAAATAGATGTTCGATCGTTTTTTTCCTAAATTCAATTTTACGGGGCTCATGGGGAGGGGTGAAATTCTGGGGGGGGGGGGGGGGGACCGGAAAGAAAGTGTCCTAACTGATTGACTCTCTCACTCACTCTTCAAACTCAGGGAGAGAAAACTGCTTAAATATAAGTAAATAAGTGTTTGACAGTTTATTTTTCATAAATCAAATTTAAGGGGTTCATTGTGAGGGGACAAATTCTGAAAAAAAAATAATGAAAATGTCCTGACTCACTCACTCACTCATCATCGTCCAGCCAAAATTATTGAAGTTAGAAACATGACATTTTTGGGATATGTTCGTTGTATGTCAAAACCGTACACTAAGGGAGGATTTTCGGATATTCAGGTTCTAAAGGTGTCTTAATGGGGTTAAACCTGCATTTTATTGAATATTAATATCTCGTGAGTGGTTGCATTTGTGGATATGATACTCGGCATATAAACTAATCATTAAAAATAAGCAGACATGTGTCTAAGGGTTTTTCGATGTGGTGTATATTATAAGGTGAAAGGGGTGAAAAGTGAGGGTTGAAGGATTCCTAACGGAGCGTGTATCTCTTCAACGACATACGCGAGAAGTTTGAAACTCAGCGAAAAAAAACAGCTTAAAAATAAGTACATCGGTGTTCGACGGTTTTTCATAAATTCAATTTAAGGGGCCAATGGGGTGGGGTGAAATTCTACAAAAAAAAGGGAGAGAAAGTGTCCTGACTGACTGACTAACTCACTCACTCATCAAACTCAGGGGAAAAAGACAGCTTCAAATATAAGTTAATAGGTGTTCGAGAGTTTCTTTATAAATCCAATTTAAGGGGCGCATGGGGAGGGCGTAAAATTCAGGTAAAATAATTGAAAGAAAATGACCTGACTGACTGACTCACTCATCATCGCCCAGCGAAAACTATTGAAGTAGGAAAAATTAAATTTTGGGAATATTTTCGCTCTATGTCGCAAACGTCAACTAATGAAGGATTTTTGTTTATTCGGGTTCTTAAGAGGTGTTAAGGGGGTAAACGTGTATTTCATTGATTAACGATATCTCACGAGTTGTTTCTTTGGTGATGTGATATTCGGCATATAAACTAATCATTAAAATTAAGCAGATATATGTCTAAGGGTTTATCGATGTGGTGTATATTATGAGGTGAAAGGGGTGAAAATTGGGGGTTGAAGGATTTTTACGGAGCGTGTATCTCTTAAACGACATAGGCGAGAAGTTTGACATTCAGCGGAAAAAAACAGCTTAAAATATAAGTAAATAGGTGTTCGACCGTTTTTTCATAAATCCAATTTAAGGGGCCCTTGGAGAGGGGTGAAATTCTGGGGGAAAAAAACAGGAAAGATAGTGTTCTAACTGATTAACTCACTCACTCATCAAATTCAGGGGGGAAGAACAGCTTAAAAAGAAGTAAATAGGTCTTCGACCGGTTTTTAAATCATAAATCCAATATAAGGGATTCATGAGAGGGGTGAAATTCTGAAAAATAAATGAAAGAAAATGTCCTGACTTACTCACTCACTCATCATCGCCCAGCCAAAATTATTGAAGTTAGAAACATGAAATTTTGGGGTTGTGTTCGCTGTATGTCGAAAACGTCCACCAAGGGAGGATTTTTGGATATTCAGGTTCTAAAGGGGTGTTAAGGGGGTAGACCTGCATTTAATTGAATAGCAATATCTCCCGATTGGTTTCCTTGGGGGATGCGATACTCGGCATATAAACTCATCATTAAGAATAAGAAGACACATGTCTGAGGGTTTTTCGATGAACTGTATATTATGAGGTGCATGTGTGAAAAGTGGGGGTTGAAGGATTCCTAACGGAGCAAGTATCTCTTAAAATACAGAGGCATAAAGTATGAAACTCCGGGGGAAGAATCAGCTTGAAAAATAAGTAAAAAGGTGGTATTTTTGGATATTCACTCTCATCGACCAACCAAAACTATTAAAGTTAGAAGAATGATATTTTGGGGATATGTTTGTTGTGTGCCGAAAACGTCTACTAAGGAGGGATTTTTGGATATTCAGGTTCAAAAAGGGTGTTAACGGGGTTAAACCTGCATTTCATTGAATAAAAATATGACACAACTATGACGCGAGCGAAGCCGCGGGTACCTGCTAGTCTCTTATATAAAACTAAGTGTCCTGACTGACTGACTGACTGACTCATCATCGCCCAGCCAAAACTATTAAAGTTAGAAACATGACATTTTGGGGATATGTTCGTTGTAAGTCGAAAACGCCCACTAAGGAAGGATTTTTGGATATTCAGGTTCTAAAGGGGTGTTAAGGGGGTACACCTGCATTTCATTGAATAACAATATCTCCGGCTTGGTTTCATTGAGGGATGTGATACTCGGCATATAAACTCATCATTAAAAATAAGAAGATACGTGTCTGAGGGTTTTTCGATGTGGTGTATATTATGAGGTGAAAGGGGTGAAAAGTGGGGGTTGAAGGATTCCTAACGGAGCGTGTATCTCTTAAACGACATAGGCAAGGAGTTTGAAACTCAGCGGAAAAAAATCAGCTTAAAAAATAAGTAAATAGGTGTTTGAGCGTTTTTTCATAAATACAATTTAAGGGGCCCGTGGGGAGGGGTGAAATTCTGGGGGGGGGGGGAAACAGGAAAGAAAGTGTCCTAATTAATTGACTGACAGACTCACTCATCAAACTCAGCGGAAAAAAACTGCTTAAAAATAAGTAAATAGATGTTCGACAGTTTTTTTTTCATAAACCCAATTTAATGGGTTCATGGGGAGGGGTGAAATTCTGAAAAAAGAAAATTGAAAGAAAAAGTCCTGACTCACTCACCATCGCCCAGCCAAAATTATTGAAATTAGAAACATAACATTTTGGGGATATGATCATTGCATGCCAAAACCGTCCACTAAGGGAGGATTTTCAGATATTCAGGTTCTAAAGGGGTCTTAAGGGGGTTAAACCTGCATTTTATTGAATAACAATATCTCCCGATTAATTTCATTGGGGGATGTGATACTCGGCATATAAACTCATCATTAAAAGTATGAAGAAAGATGTCTGAGTGTTTTTCGATATGGTGTATATTATAAGGTGAAAGGGGTGAATAGTGGGGTTTGAAGAATTCCTAACGGGGTGTGTATCTCTTAAACGACATAGGTGAGGATTTTCAAACTCAGCGGAAAAAATCAGCTTAAAATATAAGTAAATAGGTGTTAGACCGTTTTTTCATAAATTCAATTTAAGGGGCCCACGGGGAGGGTGAAATTCTGGGGGGGGGGTGGGGTGGGGGGGGGTGGAACAGGTAATATGTAAAATTATACATGGCCTATGTTGTAGACAATAACACATTACATCTTATTTGTCTCTTGCTATTTCATCATACGACGAATATTTAGGGAGTTATTAATCATTTTGTACTTTTTGGACGGAATTTTCTAAGTCCCAGGAATGACAAAAAATTGATTCGAATTAAATTTCAAAAAATAGCTTTTTAATACTTTTATTATATTTTTCACGTCTTTTAGGGTCCGAAACCAACATGATATTTTGATGTTTTTTTCGTCCCATGCATTTTTGGTTTAAAACAAAGTGTCCTGAGTGACTGACTCATCATCCCCCAACCAAAACTACTAAAGTTAGAAACATGAAATTTTGGGGATATGTTCGTTGTATGTCGGAAGCGTCCACTAAGGAAGGATTTTTGGATATTCGGGTTCTAAAGGGGAGTTAAGGGGGTAGACCTGTATTTCATTGAATAACAATATCTCCCGATTGGTTTCATTGGGACATGTGATACTCGGCATATAAACTCATCATTAAAAATAAGAAGACATGTGTCTGAGGGTTTTTTGATTTGGTGTATATTATGAGGTGAAAGGGGTGAAATGTGGGGGTTGAGGGATTCCTAACGGAGCGTGTATCTCTTAAACGACATAGGCGAGGAGTTTGAAATTCAGCGGAAAAAAATCAGCTTAAAAATAAGTTAATAGGTGTTTGACCGATATTTCATAAATCCAATTTAAGGGACCCATGGGGAGGTGTGAAATTCTGGGAGGAAAAAAAACAGGAAACAAAGAGTCCTAACTGATTGACTGACAGGCTCACTCATCAAACTCAGGGGGTAAAAATGTTTAAAAATAAGTAAGTAGGTGTTTGACAGTTTTTTTTAAACCCAATTTAAGGGGTTTGTGGGGAGGGGTGAAATTCTGAAGAAAAAAAAATTGAAAGAAAAAGTCCTGACTCATTCACCATCGCCCAGCCAAAATTACTGAAGTTAGAAACATGACATTTTGGGAATATGATCATTGTATGTCTTAACCGTCCACTAAGGGACGTTTTTCGGATGTTCAGGTTCTAAAGGGGTCTTAAGGGGGTTAAACCTGCATTTCATTGAATAGCAATATCTCCGGCTTGGTTTCATTGAGGGATGTGATACTCGGCATATAAACTCATCATTAAAAATAAGAAGACATGTGTCTGAGGGTTTTTCGATGTGGTGTATATTATGACGTGAAAGGGGTGAAAAGTAGGGGTTGAAAGATTCCTAACGGAGCGTGTATGTCTTAAACGACATAGGCGAGGAGTTTGAAACTCAGCGGGAAAAAGTCAGCTTGAAAAATAAGTAAATAGGTGTTTGACCGTTTTTTCATAAATTCAATTTAAGGGGCCCATTTGGAGGGGTGAAATTCTTGGGGGGGGGGGGGGGGGAACAGGAAAGAAAGTGTCCTAACTGATTGACTGACAGACTCACTCATCAAACTCAGGGGGAAAACTGTTTAAAAATAAGTAAATAGGTGTTCGACAGATTTTTTTTTTTCATAAATCCAATTTAAGGGGTTCGTGGGGAGGGGTGAAATTCTGAAAAAAGGAAATTGAAAGAAAAAGTCCTGACTCACTCACCATCGCCCAGCCAAAATTACTGAAGTTAGAAACATGACATTTTGGGGATATGATCATTGTATGTCTTAACCGTCCACTAAGGGAGGATTTTCGGATGTTCAGGTTCTAAAGGGGTCTTAAGGGGGTTAAACCTGCATTTCATTGAATAACAATATCTCCGGTTTGGTTTCATTGAGGGATGTGATACTCGGCATATAAACTCATCATTAAAAATAAGAAGACACGTGTCTGAGGGTTTTTCGATGTGGTGTATATTATGAGGTGAAAGGGGTGAAAAGTGGGGGTTGAAGGATTCGTAACGGAGCGTGTATCTCTTCAACGACATAGACGAGGAGTTTGAAACTCAGCGGAAAAAAATCAGCTTAAAAGATAAGTAAATAAGTGTTCGGCCTTTATTTTTTTCATAAATCCAATATAAGGGGCCTATGGGGAGGGGTGAAATTATGAAAAAAAAACTTCCACTAAGGAAGGATTTTTGGATATTCACTCTCATCGATCAACCAAAACTATTAAAGTTAGAAGAATGGTATTTTGGCGATATGTTTGTTGTGTGTCGAAATAGGCCAATAAGGAGGGAGTTTTGGATATTCAGGTTATAAAGGGGTGTTAACGGGGTTAAACCTGCATTTCATTGAATAACAATATGACACGACTATGACGCGAGCGAAGCCGCGGGTACCTGCTAGTACATATATACAATTAAAAATAACACTGTCATTACTTTAGAGACCACATTTACTGATTATAACCGAAAAATAAAAAGTGTTCCATATCAAACGCGTGTTATTGAGTATTTTAAACCCTACTTATCCAGACCGACCGCAGCGCCCCAAGTGTTAGTTTGAGTTGCCAATACAGATCGACAGCTCACACAAGGAAGTCCCGCTTTGAAGGACACAGTGCAGTGCAGCCAACTAAAACTCATGACTCAACCACTCACAGCTGCACGTACCCACTGAGGAGAAAATTCTAGGGCGCCCTGTAGTAGAAAGGAAAAGAATGATGTCACATATATAATATTTTTTCGGTAATAATAATAATATCGTATGGCCTCGGGTGCCGGATGCAAGCTTTGATATTTGACACCCAGAAGGTAGCTTGCATGTCGGATTTCGTTGTTCCTTGAAGCACTATGGGAGTCAAGGAGGTTAGATATACAAGCTCCTTGAACACTATAGCGCTTTCTAGTAGAGAAATGAGGAACTTTGTTTTGGCAGAAACTCCCGAGATTAATTTTGCCATTATGAACACAGCCTACTGAATTCAAATGGGTTCTTTGACATGCCAACATTGTATGACATGCGTGTCGTAACTTTTTGCCGCCTTTCCTTCGGGAACAGATATTTCCAATACGGATTAGCAAGGTAAGCTAACATTATTTTTGAAGGAAGTTTTGACTTCCGTAGTACATTGGCGCTGCTTGTGGCGACATTTGTGCCTTGCAGCGGCCTTCTCAGTATGTACTAGCCACGCGTCTTGGTGAGGTGTACCATAACCAACTGAAAAGCCCATTGGTACACTGGGGCGAAACGCTGGCAACTGTTTTGAGCTGGCCGGACCATTTTATCAAATTTCTTTGTGGATTTTTTTAAATAGAGAAAGTATGTGCGATTATGGTTCAGTTTGAGAAATATTTGATGCAATCTATATGTAACTTATACAGGAATAGGAAAAATTCGCCGATTGCAAATTATCGAATAATTAAATGAAGTAATAAACTAGTGGTAATCTGTTTTAATAACCTCAAAATTACCAAAAACAATGGTTTTGAAACTCGCCAAATTTCGCGAATTCTGCATGAAAAAGCGAATTTTAGCTTATTTAAAATCATTTTCTCAATGCACTCCCGATAATTCACGGCAATTAATGTACGAACTTCCGCGAATTATCAAAAACCGCAAATTATCAACAATTATGTTTTTAAGCCTAGCAGAAACAAAACTACGGTATTGGTTAAAATATTGAAATGTAATTTTATGAACAAGCAAAGAAAAAACAAATATCAAACTTTATAACATTGTATTGTGAGACACAATTGACACAGATCAAAACGTGCCACTATTTCCTGAACCAGTCATAACCAGGCGGTGTTCTTAGCTTCCTTCTGTAGTGTACCTGTCAGAGTACTTGAAATATATTGTGCAATTTATGAATGAAGTAGTAGGGACTGATAACTCTGGTGTTGATTTTCTCAACAGTGTTTCACATGTTGAAATACCGGTACTTGAGATTCAAGTAGCCCACAGGCCATGTTCATCAAAGAATTTGGCACAGACATCACTGAACTCATCACTTTAGAAGGCCAGTCTTATCCAACTGTTCACCTTCTAAATGGACATCTCCAGAGAATTAAACAAGAAACTTGCTGTTTCTCGAAATTATGGTACCAACATTAAGGAGTAGTTGGAGGGTTGTGCAAATGTGTCAAAAAGAGGGAAAATACATTCAGTTTTAGTAAATGCTGAGTCCCAACTCTTACAAAATTAATCAGCATGAGATCCGTAGACCCTGGGAACAAGTTTTACAAATGTGTTCGTTTGAGCCAGCAGAAATAGTGCCAATGAACGTCAAGGACGATCTTGCAAAGAAAATTAAGAAGTTGCCCTTCTGTGGAACACTGGAAGAAAGTGAGGTGATAAGAGGTTAGAGCAGACGCAAGAAAAGCTTGCTGAAACTCAACGATGTGCAGAGACCAATATCAATCGGCGTATTTTAATGCTCATTGCGGGGCTCCTGTGTGTCCGTCGAATGCTGATTACTGGGCTCACTGCACATTCCATTCTTCAACACGCGGCTCGCTTCGAGACGCGGTCTACAGCTGTAAACCAAGCGTAAACCCAGTCACAGTTCAGCCTGCCAAGCCCGGGCAGACGATCCGTTCAGAACTGCTGCTAGCGAGCTACTGCCGCGAAGTGGGAGGAGCGTTGTATGCCATTACCGAGCACACCCTAACCCCCGAACATGGCCGAAGATCTGCGCAGCATTCTTCGGCAAGCTTTTCTTGCGTCTCCTATACAACAAACTGCAAACTTTTATCATCAAGCAGATGCACGACAGGACCAACACAGACATTGTTGGAGTTTTGCAAGGAATGCCATTTGCATTTCCAAAGTTTTCAGAATCTGTGTTGAAGACCATTCAAACACTCACTGTGAATGGTCTTTTTCAACTTACACTAGCACGTTGAGTGAATGCGTCACTGTTTGTCACAAGAGAATTTGGATCTTTTCACTGAAGTACACTTTGAAGGATAAACTGTGAAATTTGTCGTTTGTGTACAGTATTTTAATATTTAATGCATATTATCCATGATATAAAAAATATCCTGCCTAAAACTTACCATTTTTAAAGTACAGTAAAGTGCAATTGAAACCACTGAATTTCACACTTTAAAACACCACTTTCTTCACTTAGAAAGCAATAAAAAAATTCTATCTATACTTATACATTGTTATCAGCGATTTGAATGTTATTATGACGCTTTATGGAAGTGACAGTTGACGAGAATTTAAGATCCAATGTAATACCACTTATGATTGATAGCAAATGCAGATCTATGAAGGATATTCTATGGAACATTATTATTATTTTATTGTATCAAGGATTTGACATATAATTAACTTGAATTAGCTTAATTGTTTGTTCTTAAGTTATTTAACTATGACAGGACAGAAACACCAGAAAGAGATGTGAGTAATGTAAGCAGTTACGTGAGAGTTGTAAAGATAAGGAGAGTTACTTAGGACCGTTATTTTTTAACCTTAAATGGGGGTTTACCTTAAATCGAGGTTTCGATGGGATTCATCACTAACTGCAGCACTCTCTCCACATACAGTGCACTCTCGTTAATTCGCGGTAATTAATGCACGAACTTCTGCGAATTATCCACAGTTATTTTTGTTAAGCCTAGTAAAAACAAAACTATTGGTTAAAATATTGAAATAGGCTTGAACATGCAAAATAATAATTATAACACTTGTTTGTAGTGTCCTATAAGTAGGGACCGGAAAAATTAGCATCTATTTGTTTCAAAATTAGCATGTATTTTCTTCAAAATTAGCATCTATTTTCTTCAAAATTAGCATCTATTTACGAAGTTAAAAATCATCACATTGTAATATTATTTTAACGACTTCAAGGTTATGAAGTGCAGTTATAGTCCTCAAACGAAAGCATTGTCAGAAGTTCAGCATTGCTTTCTTTCAAATTGCACCGTCTGTCTGTAACCACTGAGTTGTAATGGGACAACACACGCTCGCTATCTACATTGTTCGTTGGGGTCCACAAAACAGTATTTAGCAAATATGCTGAACTCTGTCTGAACTGCAGTTAATGCAAGTATGATATCACATTTTTCACTTTCTTTCAACTGGGTTTGAATTGCATTTAGCCAACCGTGGCCGAAGACGCGGCAACGATGTACAGCGTGCTAACACTCACGCTGCGCCGTATGCTTGCACGCGGCCGAATTCTGATGCGACGCAATGCGTAAAGACGAAATCATTGAGATTCGAGAGACTGAACGGCGTTTCCCTGCGATGTAACAGTAGGCCTACTTGCGCAACTGTTGTGGCGCGCTAATCGCTAATTCGAACGTATCTCAAGGCGGCGAATTTAGCCAACCGTGGCCGAAGACGCGGCGAACGATGCACAGCATGCTAACACTCACGCTGCACCGTATGCTTGCACGCGGCCGAGCTCTGATGCGACGCAATGCGTAAAGACGAAATCATTGAGATTCGAGAAGACTGAACTGCGTTTCCCTGCGATGTAACAGTAGGCCTACTTGCGCAACTGTTGTGGCGCGCTAATCGCTAATTCGAACGTATCTCAAGGCGGCGAATTTAGCCAACCGTGGCCGAAGACGCGGCAAACGATGCACAGCGTGCTAACACTCACGCTGCACCGTATGCTTGCACGCGGCCGAGCTCTGATGCGACGCAATGCGTAAAGACGAAATCATTGAGATTCGAGAAGACTGAACTGCGTTTCCCTGCGATGTAACAGTAGGCCTATTTGCGCAACTGTTGTGGCGCACTAATCGCTAATTCGAACGTGTGTCAAGGTGGCGAATTTAGCCAGCCGTGGCCGAAGACGCGGCGAACGATGTACAGCGTGCTAACACTTACGCTGCGCCGTTTGCTTGCACGCGGCCGTGTTCTGATGCGAAGCAATGCGTAAAGACGAAATCATTGAGATTCGAGAAGACTGAACTGCGTTTCTCTGCGATGTAACAGTAGGCCTACTTGCACAACTGTTGTGGCGTGCTAATCGCTAATTCAAACGTGTCTCAAGGCGGCGAATTTAGCCAATCTTGGCCGAAGACGCGGCGAACGATGTACAGCGTGCTAACACTCTCGCTGCGCCGTATGCTTGCACGCGGCGCCTCGATCCGTAATCGGCTCGTATCGAAGTTCGGATCAACTCGTTGTTGCTCGCTCTTCCTGTTAGTATCACTTCGGGTAAGTTCCTGGACAATGACGACTGTTGTGGCGCGCTAAATCGAACGTGTTTCAACCTGAAGGTTATTACGGTCACTTATATGACGGTGTCTGTAATGAATGCGAGATTTATGCGAGTACTTTTTTCCCCCTGAAATTTCAATTAAAAACATGGGGTGCGAGATATACGCGGGGGCGAGATATACGCGAGCAAATACGGTATATCGATCAGAGCGGTTGAAAAAGATATGCGTCATATTTGCAATATTTCTCATGATTTCGCCGAAATATGTGGATTTCGCCACTAAAAGATCACGTTTTTCGCAGAATTCGCACCAAAATCGCATATTTGTACTAATTTCGCATTTTGGTCAAAATTCGCATTTTGTCGCATTTTGAATTTAGGTACCACAGTGCTTCAGAACACCTTAAAACTATTTAAAAAATGGTTTTAACACATATTACAAAAATTCGCATTTATCGCAAATGCGAATTTTTCCGGTCCCTACCTATAAGACATGCTAGTCTAGAGGTAGGCCTATGTGGATTATGCCTACATTAATATTAAACAACAAACAGTCTTCACGTTTTGTTTCTTAGATTGTTTACTCTAATTTTCGATTGCACATTTCAGAAGAAAACATTATAAGTAGAGATACGGGATAATCGCAATTGCAACAAATGCGAATTTTACTTTCTTCTTTCGATTTTTCAACTATTTGGTAACTATTATGACTATGAATACCCAGAATTTGCTAAACTGAATGTGCGACAAAGTGCAATAACTAGGGGTTCTTGCGAATTATTCCCATAAATGCGAAAAGTGTCCAATTTATCAAAAAATATTAAATATAATGTTTTATTAAATTTTCACGCCGCATCTTTGAAATTTGCGAGTTCCTAGCAATGGAAATTTCGGCCAAATAATCAATATTTACGAGTAATAATCGATATGTACGAACATCGATTATTGTCGTGAAAACAATCGAATACGGTAAAAATCGATTTGAAAATGGCTGTTGTTATTGCCGCATAATATCACCAATAAAACAATGTTTTTGGAGAAATTATTTCGTAGTTTCATTTGGTTGTGCTAATAAAAGGAAGATTCCAATCGTTTGTAACGATTCTTTTTTAAACATTGGAGTAATAAGGTTATGCTTATACCGGTTTTGGTTTATATCGCCGGTCCTCATTTCTAGTATTTGACCATTATAAATGAAACTGTAAAGTACGTATCGTGATATGAATAGACAATGTTTGTAAGGCGTTCTCCTCGCTTTGGGGAATGTTGTATAATTTGATGAAACCCGTGGGGGTTTGCCTGTTCCTCTATCGGGCGCGTCCCAGGTGGCGGATAGGGGGGCTCGCCGGACTTGTCCGGAGGGTTTGAGGGAAATAAAATACCTCTCGCGGACCAAAAAAAGGCCCCTTGCCAGGGTTATGGTGAAGCTACGTTAGGCCTAGCAAGCCAGTAGTGGATATGAAACTGCTTTTAAAACGGGAACGGGCCTCGGAAAGGACAGATCTAAAGGAAGCAGACCTGGCTATGGAAATGGACTACGAATCGGAACTTTGAATATAACAACATTGACGGGAAGAGTGGAGGAGATTGTGGATATGATGGAGAGGAGAAAACTGGATGTACTCGGACTGGCAGAGACTAGATGGAGAGGGGAAGGAAGAAAAGAACTGAGAAATGGCTTGCAGCTATACTGGATAGGAAATGAGGAGGGGAAGAGAAATGGAGTGGGAATGGTGGTGAGAGAAGGGCTGAGGGAGGAAGTAAAGAGGGTAAGTGATAGAATAATTAGAGCCAGAATCACAGTGAAAGGTAGAAACCTGGACATTCTGCAAGTCTATGCACCACAGGTGGGATGCACAGAAGGCGAGAAGGACGAGTTTGAAGAGGAGTTGCAGAAGCAGTTAGCGGGGAGAGACCTGATAGTCATGGGAGACCTAAATGCCCATGTCGGAACTGATAGAAGAGGTTTTGAGGAAGTGATTGGTGGTGAAGGATGGGGAAACAGGAATAAGGAAGGAGAGAGATTGTTGGAACTGTGCAAGATAAATGGGCTAATGGTTGGAAACACATGGTACAAGAAGAGAGAGAGCCATAAAATTACTTGGTACAGCAGGGATTTGACTAGGAAATCAGTGGTGGACTATATACTATGCGGGAAGGAGACAAAGAAGAGTATCACGGATATAAGGGTAATACCTTCAGAAGCCCTGGACAGTGACCACCGTCTGCTGGTCGCCAAGGTGAGAGGACTGAAGGAAAAGAGGAGAACTGAGAACCAAGAAAGAAGAATAAGGACATGGAAGCTGAAGGAGGATGGAAATAAGGAGAAGTTCCAGATATTAGTGAGGAACAAATTACCGAAGGATGATCCGAAAACAGGTGAAGAAGAATGGAATAGGTTCAAGGACGTGTTGGTAGAAGCAGCGGAAGTCGTGTGTGGCAGAACTAGTGGAAAGAAAAGGTGGAAGGAAACACCATGGTGGAACCCCAGAACTAAGGAAGCAGTGAAAAAGAAAAATGAAGCATTCAGGAAATGGTTCCAACAGAGGACAGACAGAACAAGAGAAGAATACCAAGAGCGGAAGAAAGAAGCAGGAGAAGTAGTGAAGGAAGAGAAAAAGAAATGGCTGGAGAAATGGACAGAAATGATGGAGGAGGACTGTGATGGCAGTAAGAAAGTGTTGTATGGAATGATAAAGGCAAAGAGAAGAGATACAAGGGAAAATGTCAGAATGGTGGACAGGAATGGAAAGGAGGTCGAAAATATGGAAGAACTAAAGGTTATCTGGAGAGAATACTTCAAGGAACTCCTAAATCCAACTAAAACCAGCATAGTGGACATTGTGGAGGAAGAAACAGACAGTGACCAAGACATTTCAGAGAAGGAATTGACATGGAAAGAAGTGGAGGAAGCATTAAGGAAGATGAAAGGGGGAAAGGCACCGGGAATAGACGAAGTGAGTGTGGAGATGGTGAGAGCAGCAGGGGTGATAGGAACCCAGTGGCTCTTTCGAGTAATGAAAGTGATATGGAGGGAGAAGAAAATACCAGAGGACTGGAAAAGAGGGATAATAATACCCATATTTAAAAAGGGAAGTAGGAAGGAATGCAAGAACTACAGGGGAATTACACTCATGTGCCACTGCGCCAAAATATTTGAGAAGGTACTGGAGAGAAGAATTCGGACAGAAGTTGAAGATGGGCTGAGGGAAGAACAGTATGGATTCAGGCCAGGAAGATCAACAGTTGACCTCATCTTTGCAGTAAGACAGCTACAAGAACACCATTATGAATATGGGAAAGATCTGGTGATGACCTTCTTGGATATTGAGAAAGCATATGATAGTATTAATAGAAACAAGGTATGGGAAGCAATGAGAGCAAAAGCAGTGAACAAGGAGACAGTGGCAAGAGTGAAAGCAATGTACGAGGGAAGCAAAAGCTGTGTAAAGGTGGGAAGAGAGAGAACGGAATGGTTTCAACTGGAGAGTGGTCTGAAACAGGGAAGTGCCCTCTCACCCCTGTTATTTATAGTGGTGATGGATGAAATCATACGAAAAGTGGTAAATAGCATTGGGGAAAGGAAAATGAAGGCAATGTTGTTTGCTGATGACCTTCTGGTATGGGGAGAGGATGAGCAAGAAGTACAAGAGCAATTAGATGAGTGGGAGAAGGTAGTGTTATCATATGGGATGAAGTTCTCAGCACAAAAGAGTGAAGTGGTCATCACAACGAGGAAGAAGAACAGACTGGATATGGGCATAACACTTGGAGGACAGCAGTTGCAGAAAGTAGAATGCTTCAAGTACTTGGGAAGCATAATTGAAGAAAAGGGAGGCAATAGGATGGAAATAAATGAGAGGGGAAGGTGCGCAGATGGATTTTTCAAGAGTGTTAGGGGGATGATATGGAATAAAGATGTACCACAAAAATGTAAAGGAATCATCTACAAGACCTACTTTGTGCCAATTTTGACATATGGTTCAGAAACATGGGTGATGAAGGAAAGGGACAAGAATAAAATACGAGCAGTGGAGATGAAGTTCCAGAGGAGTAGGGTAGGAGTGACAAGAATGGACAGAGTAAGGAATGAGAGAGTCAGGGAGATGGTAAGAGAGGAACCATTGCAAAATGGAATAGAGCGATCTAGGCTACAATGGTATGGACATGTGAGGAGGATGCAAGAGGAGAGGATACCGAAGAAGATGTTTGGAATGGAAATGACGGGAAGGAGGCCAAGGGGAAGACCAAGGGACAGATGGGCAAAAGGAGTTAAGAAGAGTGTGGAGGAAAGAGGAGTGTGCTGGGACACAGTAAATGACGAGAGATGGTGGATGGACAGGAAACGATGGAGAGGCTTATGTTCCAAGCAGACCCGACCAGCGGTTGGAAACTGCTCAAGATGATGATGATGATTCTCTACAATGTGAGAGTTATAGGTTATGTTACATGTCCGGCGATTTCTCCTTGAATTCAGATAGGCTACTGTTTAACAGATTGTCAGTCAAGAGTCTCAAAAAGGTATACCAGTAATTGCATGTTTGCATATTCTGTTTAACTTAACTTAAGAAAACCTCTGAGACTGATAAAATGTGATCATGTAAATCCTTGGAGTAGACATGAAAGGTACACAACAAAGTTCACAGGATTGTCAACATTCGTTTACAGAAATTGCATTGGCAGCAGTGTTAAGTCTCCTGTTGTGTGTGTTATTTTATTTTTTTACTAAGGGAGTGTTAGAAGTACTAAAATCCTAATATCAGTATTAAAGACATGTAGGAACTTGACACCATACATTTTTCAGAAATGTGAGATCTCTGAAAATAAAGTCACCAGCCTGGCTACTTGGCAAGATTGAGCTCAAGTGCTGTCGGTTGGTTGTATGATGCGAGACGAGGGCACCTGAGCTATGCTGAAAAGATCCAATATCAGGTGTTGTGCAGCAACTCAAATTACCCTGAGCTGCTCATGTTATCGGTACGGTGCTAACTCCACAAGTGGAATGGACAGAATGTTGAGAGCTGGCGGAGAGTTGTATTAGTTCACCGATACCAAGTTGCCGATTGTTAGAATAAAGCGAGCTGTGGTCAGGTGACAATGCTCGTCTTACGAAGTGGCAGGTGGAATGACGACAATACCGGGCTGTCCTGAACTCGGTGGACGAATTGGTTCAAATTCTGTGAGATGTCTATGAAATCCTTTTGTGTGGTTTCCCTACTAACTCCTTGCCAAGTTCCATTCATTTCTTTTAATAAGTTGTCTTATGAGGTTGGATTCAAGAAGTGGCATTTGACTATTAAACCACCCGGCAAATAGAAATTCAATGCACCTCTTCCATGGCCCTCATTGAAAAGGGAATAAAGAAGGAGTGAACGTGCATTTCATTATTTAGTTAATTATCGGTTGTATGGTATTTACCTGAAGTTAAGTAAATGTACGATTCACATCATTATATTAAATGCTTATGCCGTTAATCAGAAACACCCATATTTCCAATCCTGTGCAAGTTTGAATTAGTTTCCGTGCATATTAATTTTGAACCTGTTAAATTTATCGTACCTTGTGACAAACTTTTAAATGCTACAAAACGGTAATTTTTAAAATTCAAAATGCTCCAAAATGCTATTTTTCAAAATGAAAGTGCTAAAAAATCAATTTCAAAATGCTATTTTCTCGTATCTTTAATTATAGAAGAACGAAAATTCATCTAGTTTTTCTCTGTAAGAGATAAGTGTGACTAGAGACACTAGCTTGACTGTGGGAAACATTCGGGATTTCCGTTGCATCACTCCCGCACTCGACATCAACTGGATCCATTCATTTATAATGGGATGGGGGGTTTCCGCCCAATCAATACTTATTATTAAATAATAAGTGGTATTTGACTATTAACCCTACAAGTGCCAAAGGTCGATTTTTTTGACGCTGTGTACCCGTCTGTAGTGCCAGCGTCGAAAAAAATCGACCTTCATAAAAGTCGCGATAAAGGTACCTGAGGTGACATCTATCGACATAAAACACGTACTAAGTTGTCAAGCATAGTTTGAAGTTTATTTTTCCTATCGTAAGGAGTTCCGTATCTGCGTAAATATTCCATGATATGTATCCTCTTTGCTTTGAAATTTCAATGTTTACATGTGGTCAAGATGGCGACTCGAGATGTCAACATTGCCGGCAATATTGACCTTATTGCGGAATTAATAGACGATGGAAGTGATTTTAGTGATGTGGAACACGGCGAGCATAATAGTTACGATACGAGTAGTGACAGTGATAGTGAGAGTGGGCCAGAACAGACTCAAATGCCGGAAAATAGTGATCGCGAAAGTGATTCCGGAGAAGATGTACCTCTTCAAGAGAGACTTGATGCTGCTAATGCAGGTAGGACTACGGCTAATCAAACAACTTGAATACAAATTATCCCTCCTGAAACTGAGGAAGACTGGTTAAGATTTAGGCCTAGATCTATGGGATTTCAACATAATCTTGAGAGAAATTCGAAGGCTTTTTGTTACTTCCTTCTCTATTTTCTTCTCCAATTGTGGAACGTGATTTTGGCCGAAACTAATTTATTTTCTGTAGTGACCCAAGTTTGCACATATTGCAACGAAACGTTTACTGGTGACTAAGAACATATCAAGGAACAATTTGTGTATATTGGATTTTTCAACTCAGATAAGTGTTTTCCTGACAATTTTGGCTTGAAATTCGAATTAATTATTTTTTTGTTTTTGTTTTTACGTTATTAAAGTGATTGTTAGATCTTACATTTCCTACATATAATTAAACTACAGAATCTGATCTAAATATTGATATAAGAAACATAATTTTCTGATAACATTTGAGGTAACTGTTAGCATTTAATAAGCAGACTACAAATCGGAGGATTATGTGCTGGCACTACAGGAAATAAAGCTGGCACTTGTAGGGTTAAACCAGCCGGCAAATAGAAATTCAATGCACCTCTTTCCACCCAATCAATACTTATTATTAAATAATAAGTATAGATTGGGTGGAGACCCCCCACCCCATTATAAATGAATTGTACACGTCAATACGGACCTTTTAATATGGAAAACCTTCCAGTTAATCTTGATCAACTGGATCTCCGTTTTCCTAACCAACAGTCAAATTCCGTACTATTTCTTCTTTGCTTTCATGTCTTAAATCATAATCGTCTTTATCGACGTCTAATTTGCCCGTTCGAATTATCGTCGTTACAGAAGTCGGCAAGCGCTTGCTTTTGTACGAGCGTAGTAGGGGTATTTTTCTCCCGAGTGAAAGTGCATTCCTCTTGTATTGTTTGGGCTACGAAGATAAAGGAAATCTGTGCTATACCACTCGCGCCAACATGCTCGTATGTTTCGAAGATTGCGCAAGTAGGCCTAATGTTACATCGCAGAGAAACGCAGTTCAGTCTTCTCGAATCTCTGATTTCGTCTTTACGCATTGTGTCTCATCAGAGCTCGGCCGCGTGCAAGCATGCAAAGCGACGCGAGTGTTAGCCCGCTGTACATCGTTAGTCTTCGGCCGCGGTCGTCTAACTTCGAGCTCGCTCGTGCATGTAGCAAGGAATCGATATGGAAGATGATCGATCGTATCGATCGCTAAGCATCTGCGCTCTAAATTCCTTTTCTGCCTTGAATCATTCTTAACGAGCTTATGACGCAGTTAGTCTCTCGAATCTCAATGATTTCGTCTTTAGGCATTGCGTCGCATCAGAGCTCGGCCGCGTGCAAGCATGCAAAGCGGCGTGAGTGTTAGCACGCAGTATATCGTTACTCTTCAGCCGCGGTCGGCTAAGTTCGAGCTCGTTCGTGCATGTAGTGCTCTAAATTCCTTTTCTGCCTTGAATCATCCAGATCATCCTTAACGAGCTTATGACGTCTTTTTCATAGGTTCTTAATGTCGCTTTACCATAACGAATAGAAATGAATACTCAATTTAAAATTTCCTGACGCTAAATGCGGGTTTTGCTGTAATGCGAATTACGTTAAATCGAATATAAAATTGTATTGCACTTATGGAATTATTTTCGGGACTTGAAACTTCTTCCGTTAAATGCGGGTTTACGCTAAATTGAGGTCACACAAAATCGGGGTTATACTGTAATTAACTTTGTAAGTCAATACGGAAACACTCAACTAACCAATATGGTTATGTTTAAAGCTAACATTGTGAGTTGATGCAGGATCAATGTTTCCTGGAGATCACACACAGGTACTCACCAGAAACTCTTGGCCATGTGCTTGTGGGCTCCAGGGATATCCTTGCAGGTAGCCTTCACAAAATGCCACTCCTCTTCCAAAATGTTCTTCTGGAAGCGCTCATGCTGAACAAGAGGCACCCACTGCTGCAGATACTCCAAGTACATCTGAAACATAGGCCATAATATTGTTACATAATTTTTATTTTTTTTAAATCGAATTTACCCTCAGAATGGTGGCTCCCACGGACTCAGCGAGGGAACTCACCTCTATCACCTCTACGGGCAGTATCCTAGAGCTGGGAACATCTGATCGGAGTGGATACAACTGGGGAGGTGTGACTAGCACCTCGCCCAGGCGGCCTCACCTGCAAAGCGAACATGGGCCTAATGAGGGAACGGATTGGTAGGTTAGGATGGCTAGGCAAGGAAGAGGGAAGGAGGCGACTGTGGCCTTACAGTAGGGACCATCCCAGCATTTGCCCGGAGACGAAGTGGGAAACCACAGAAAACCACTTAGAGGATGGCTGAGCTGGGAATCGAACCCCCCTCTACTCATTTGGACCACCCGAGGCTGAGTAGACACCGTTCCAGTCCTCATACCACTTTTCAAATTTTGTGGCAGAGCCGGGAATTGAACCCAGGACCTCCAGGGCGGCAGCTAACCACGCTGACCGCTACGCTATGGACGCGACTACATAAATAAATAATTAATTAAATAATTCCCTCAGCCATCTGTACAGTCACCCTTCTTCATCAGGATTCCAAAAACTAACAATGGATATTAGGTGAATATTAAATGACAATTTTATCAGTTCTCGAGACCTATTCTTCTTCAAGTAAATCTGTCCGCAGACAGGTTTCACCTGGACGTCATCCATTTCTCTGTGTCCTGAGCATCTTCCTTCATTTGCTTGTAACTTCTTCCTGTCTTCACATCTGTTAACATTCCAACCTTCTTCTACCTCTCCCTCTTTTTCCTTCCATGATTCTTTGTAGTAGACAATTCCTACGTAGTATGTGACCCATCCAAGATCAATTCCTCTTCTTTATCATCCTCATGAAACTCCTCTCCTACCCATCTCATTCTATCTATCCCTTTCACTTTCTCCATTCTTCTCCATAACCACAATTCAAAACTTTCTAAATATTTTTCTTCTTTCTGTCAAGGATGTGAGGTCTTTGGTTTTCCGTAGTTGTCAGTTGAATGACCTACCTGTGTATAATAAGCGTGGTGGGGCATCCTGCAATCTGATTGGATTTTCTGCTGTTGCAAAGTGATAAATCCCAGTTGGATTCGAACTAGCTACCTTCCCACTGTGAACCTGAGCATGTACCCACAAACAGGCATGCATAACGCTCCTATTAGTCCATGGGCGCCCGCAGGGATGGGTAAGGTGGGGCCGTGGTCCCCTCTCCCCTGGAATTCCGAGAATGTTGATATAAAATTGGTCATTGTCACCAGTTTATTTCAAAAATTGACGTTTTCTGAAAATAAGCCTCCGTGGCTTAGGCGGCAGCACGCCAGCCTCTCACCGCTGGGTCCGTGGTTCAAATCCCGGTCACTCCATGTGAGATCTGTGCTGGACAAAACGGAGGCAGACAGGTTTTTCTCCGGGTACTCCGGTTTTCCCTGTCAAAATTTCATTCCAGCAACACTCTCCACTATCATTTCATTTCATCTGTCATTCATTTAATCATTGCCCCAGAGGAGTGCGTCAGGCCTCGGCAGCCGGCACAGTCCATATCCTTGCCGCTAGATGGGGGCTTCATTCATTCCATTCCTGACCCGGTCGGAGACTGGAAGCAGGCTGTGGATTTTCATTTTCTATCTGACTGTCCATGTTTTCGAACCATAAGACACCACATTTTGCAAACCTCTTCCTGAGTTTGATCAGTATGCTTGTTGCTGTTAATAAACCTTTCACTCCCTCGAAAGCCCTCTTCCCCATGGAGATTCTGCGTCTCACTTCCGCTGGAGGTTATCAAGCATCCTAAATACTGGAATGATTGAATCTTTCTAATACCATTCCATCTATTGTTATATTACAGTATGAGAGACTTGCTCCAATCAAACTTTAAAAAAAGAAAGCATATTTTCATGATTCTTATTGACCACAGGCACAAATTAAAGCACATATTGACTAAACTATGTTAAGTATAATAATACTGGATTGTTCAATCAATACGGAACCATGACTACTACTAATACTATAAACTATGTTACACCCAGAGTACCGTATTTACTCGCCTATACGACCCCATTCCCCCCCGAATTTTTGGCTTCAAAAATAGGGGGGGATAATAGGTGAACATTTCCCTTGATATAGGTTAGGATGGCGTGCTATAAAGGCACACAAAGGAGCACCAAGCACCCTTAAATCAACACACAAAATAGTTATTTTAACGTAGACTATATTTACGATAAAAGTGATAATGGCCCATTTAAATAGCCACTCTCTCGCATCATCACAGCTGACTGGTCACGCGACTAAGACAGCGCTGCAGCCGCACAGCATTGCGTGCATCGAGTTCAAGGTTACGCAGTATTGCAATATGTTACGCGTCAACTAGGCCTACCTGAAATACGGAAGATTTGTTTCTAATACCGACCACATTTTCGTACTTTCCTTTTTATACACCGTGGAAGGACTTAGAAGTTTTCTTGGTTCCCAATAATTTGTCCTTCTGGTTGCGCCAATAACGAATCATACACGGCTGCATTTCGTATTTACGACTCGACGCTTTCACTCCATTTTCTGCAGCAAATTCTAGCACTTTCAACTTGAAGGATGCCTTAAAACTTGTCCTCTTGCTCATTTTCAGTCCTGCTTGTGTACTGCAAGCTTCTTAATTATACACGACACACGGCCGTGCAGGACGCGAGACACAGAACTCGTAAGGGGGAGTGAGTAAACATTGTCGAGCTCAACGATGCACAGGTGGTAAAGGCAAAAGCGCGGGTTGAAACACTCTTCACCTCCTCGCTGGAGTTGATTTAACTTTAACTACCCTCATTACCACAAACCTACAGAATTTACTGCCTTTAAATACAGGCCACAAGTGATTTTAACATTACTCCCGACTTTGAATGGGCGCCAAGGTTGACCATATGGGTCTTCCTGAATAAAATAGGATAAAATACGGTACATAACTGTTGCCCCGACTATGAAACTCCTTATCCCAGGCGTAGGGCATTTGGCATGCGTTCGCTGACGCAACCAGGTTCATGCAAGACAGGAAAAGAAACACACATGAATTTTAAAGAGATAATCTATTGGCTGTACTATACACATATATACATAATATACAACACAAAATACCCTTCATACACTCGTGATTTATACAGTACCTTGCCACTGAATTTAGGCTCTGAGAGCAACAAACACTTACGGCCATATCAGACCCAGGCATAACAGCCACCTACGTATATACACACTGTACCGTCCGTACACAAAATATCTACACACGTTAGACTGGTTCACTCCACTTTCTTTCTTCTCGAACTGCTCGTTCACGTCTCCATTCTCGCATGACTTTTCGATGAAATGTTTACGACTGATTATCCTTTTAGGCATGGTAAGTTATTACCGACAGCCCATGGTATGGATGGACCCATGAAATGCACGTAGCCTCCAATAGCCCGTAAGAGCTCAGTGGATTGCTAAAGATTAGTCACTGCTCGTTCGTATTACGATACCATGATCAAGTAATAACGACACTAATTTGCAAGTAGACAACGGACTTTCGCTGAAAAAGCAAGAAGACGATCTCTAACTGTTCGTTACGGAAACCATGTCACTTAAAACGACCCTGGGCGCTAGTAGATCAGTGTTCTGCCGATAAAGCAATAAGACGATTTCTGAACGCCAGACACACCATTATATGCACTGGCGTAGGGCTACATAACCCCAATGTTTCTGCTGGAACTAAGTCGTGCGTGGCCCGCTCCTAGCGGAACATCCGTGTCAACACATGAACATCAGACAGTCGAAATTCACACTGACGTCACACAGTAGTTTTCCACTTGAAGTTCATGGGAGTTCATGCTATAAATAGCCTAGGTATTCCCTCACAAGCCGAATTACTGCCTGTCTTTTCCGGGTATGTACATATCCAGCACTCGAAAATACCAATTCATTGTACCTTTATAGTACAGCCACGAATCTAACATTTAACATTACTAGGTCAAAATAAAGCCATAAACCCCAAACCAAAATAAAATAATGCTTCTACTTAATACAGTCTTATATATCCTTATTCCCAAAACGTAATAAATCGCAAAACCCCGTATTTTATAATATCAAATATCCAAAAACCGATAATTAATAAACAGTGATCCTAGTTGGTCCGGACCATCCCAAGATGAATCCGTCCACAAAAACACACAGGCACAATAAAAATCACCTCTGCAACCCCACGTTAACCCAATATAATAAGATACGAATAAAATACCCCAAACTAATTGCGCGAAGCACAAAACCCGCGGGTGAGCTACTGTAACGGAATAAATTCCGTTACAGACGCCCCCACAAGGATCAATCTCTAAACTACAAGGTTATAGATTTACTCCTTGTCCCCTCACATAAATACACTAGAACTCCTGTCTTGTCATCGTGAGCAAGATCTCTAGGTGACTTGAGGTAAGCAACGTTATATGTACCTAGGACCTTGTCATCGTTGGTAATCAAGCTGTAGGCACATGCACCTACCCTGCGGTCTATAGCAAATGGACCGAAATGAAAAACCTCATGAATGCAACTCTGCTCTACCGACAGCAGATGCTCAGCTCGCAACAAAACCATATCACCTATCTTAATTTTTACCCCCTCCCATCCCTGCTGTTTCAAAACCATCTTACCTACAACTACAATAATCCTCAATTTATTTAATCTCTTAGGGTACAGCTTCCCCTGTTGAAAATCCCAAAATCCTTCGAGACACACAAAAATAAATCCTTCCTGCAACTTACTAACTGCCACGACCTCCAAACATAACCTACTGGTACCATCCCGCATGGTCACCATCACCAGAAGACTAACAGACTGACTGTTACTAATCTCAAATATAACCTCATACAGCATCTGACCAATCACCTCAACAACACCCTCCATGTAAGAATGAGCTATAGGGTACAGGACTGCTCAAGCTAGACCTATCTGCGATGTCAAAACTGTGCCCATAGCCGTGAGTACATCCAGGTTTCTCCGAGAACACCACCCTGTGTTCCCTCAGAACGTCAAGCACCTCTGACTTCTGACCCTCGTCCAACATGGTATCTTTAACAACTGCCTCCACACAGTGATCATCATCACTCAACTCACGATCATCTCCCATGACCCAGAAACAACAGTGATCCACATCACTCAACACACGATCATCTCCCATGATCCAGTAACAACAGTGATCCACATCACTCAACACATGATCATCTCTCATGACCAAAATACAACTTGATACCATGCCAACACCTAATTCTTTCTCCACAGAAACCTCTTTAGTAACCTGAATGCATCCAACGACACTAACAAAATCTCTACCATCAACCTGATAACCCAACCTAACCCAATCCTGTTGCTCACACCACCCAAACTTCACTTGTGCCTTACTGTAATCTAATTTACAGCTCTGGTCTCCTAACCTATCAGATCCTACATTGACATTATATTCTACATTATGTTTTTCTTCCAGAGCGTGAGCAGGAATACTATGCAAGGACTCTCCCCCTGCTCCATATAGCGAGTCCTGGCGAAGTTTAAACTTCCTGGCCTATTGCTTCTCTCAACCTGTCTTTCCATGCCACGCCCCCTATCTGCCTGCTCTACCTCACGTGGTCTGTTCCCCGGTTGATTGTTTTTCCGGTACCCCTGACACTCATTGTTATTTCTTCCTCTCCCATGATCTTCATACCACATGTACCTATCTCCTCTACCTGGATCCCAGTTCTTCTCTCTCCCCTGATTATAATTTCCTTCCCTTTGATTACCCCCATTTCTCTGACATTGCCTACCTGTTTTTCTCAAGGTACCTAACCTCCCAAGTGACCTCTTTATGCCTGTAATAGCGACTATCTCCTGCACGCACACTGCAGTCCTAATGTCATCAGAGAAATTACATACTAACTTCGTAACAAGATTTTCACTCCCTCCTAGTTCCAAATGTTGACCACGTAGAATTCTACCTACAGTATCTTCCTCCATACTAGTCACTATCTCGCTAACCTGGCTAATATTCTCATCTACCTTCTTCATACCATTCCCTAGCAAACTAATCTCGACTTGCTCATCCATCTCCACTACCTCACCACTCTCCTCACTAAATTCAGCACTCTCAAGCATCTCCACTCTCCCAGCACTCTCCCCACTAACTTCAGCACTCTCATACTTCTCCACTCTCCCAGCACTCGCATCACTAACCACAACGTTCTCTTCCACGATGACTACAATTTCCTCTTTCTGCTCTCCCACCCTATCTACCCTGGGAAATTTCTGGCTAGTCAAAAGTGCCTGGCTAGAAATCTCCCCTGCCAACATCACTTGTTGAGCATCCAACTTATCTACTTCCGAGTCTATGCTATCTTCCTGAACAGCAATCTCATTACCTAGCTTAGTTTCCAGATTAGTGGCTTCTACACTGACTTCACTAATCTGGCTAGTAACATGGCTGTCGCGGATAATTTCTGACAATCTTTCCTTGACCTCATCAAGCTTCTCTGACAAATGCTCTGTCAAACTATTTAGCTCACTAGTTATTTTCTCCCCCATCCTATTCATGTGGCTGGTCATCCTCTCCCCCATCCCTACAGACTTGTCGCTAAGATACACGAGCCTCCTCAACATGTCCATCATACTTAATTCATTTCCCCCTTCCCTGGCAAATCTCCCCTGACTCTACTGTTTTCCCCCATCCCTACAGCAAATTTCCTATCAGACCCTGTCTGATTCTGCCGCTCACCAGCACTGTCCCCCAACAAAGCAGAATTGCATCCTGGCTCTAACGTAGCCATCCCTAATTGAAATACGTGAAATTGTGCAAATATGCCTACAGTTTAATTCCTGTGTCCTGGTACACATCAGCAGGTATAATGCCTCACATTGGGCTGCCACTGAAACACTCTTACCCTCCTCGCTGGAGTTGATTTAACTTCAACTACCCTCATTACCACAAACCTACAGAATTCACTGCCTTTAATTACAGGCCACAAGTGATTTTAACATTACTCCCGACTTTGAATGGGCGCCAAGGTTGACCATATGGGTCTTCCTGAATAAAATAGGATAAAATACGGTACATAACTGTTGCCCCGACTATGAAACTCCTTATCCCAGGCGTAGGGCATTTGGCATGCGTTCGCTGATGCAACCAGGTTCATGCAAGACAGGAAAAGAAACACACATGAATTTTAAAGAGATAATCTATTGGCTGTACTATACACATATATACATAATATACAACACAAAATACCCTTCATACACTCGTGATTTATACAGTACCTTGCCACTGAATTTAGGCTCTGAGAGCAACAAATACTTATGGCCATATCAGACCCAGGCATAACAGCCACCTACGTATATACACACTGTACCGTCCGTACACAAAATATCTACACACGTTAGACTGGTTCACTCCACTTTCTTTCTTCTCGAACTGCTCGTTCACGTCTCCATTCTCGCATGACTTTTCGATGAAATGTTTACGGCTGATTATCCTTTTAGGCATGGTAAGTTATTACCGACAGCACATGGTATGGATGGACCCATGAAATGCACGTAGCCTCCAATAGCCCGTAAGAGCTCAGTGGATTGCTAAAGATTAGTCACTGCTCGTTCGTATTACGATACCATGATCAAGTAATAACGACACTAATTTGCAAGTAGACAACGGACTTTCGCTGAAAAAGCAAGAAGACGATCTCTAACTGTTCGTTACGGAAACCATGTCACGTAAAACGACCCTGGGCGCTAGTAGATCAGTGTTCTGCCGATAAAGCAATAAGACGATTTCTGAACGCCAGACACGCCATTATATGCACTGGCGTAGGGCTACATAACCCCAATGTTTCTGCTGGAACTAAGTCGTGCGTGGCCCGCTCCTAGCGGAACATCCGTGTCAACACATGAACATCAGACAGTCGAAATTCACACTGACGTCACACAGTAGTTTTCCACTTGAAGTTCATGGGAGTTCATGCTATAAATAGCCTAGGTATTCCCTCACAAGCCGAATTACTGCCTGTCTTTTTCGGGTATGTACATATCCAGCACTCGAAAATACCAATTCATTGTACCTTTATAGTACAGCCACGAATCTAACATTTAACATTACTAGGTCAAAATAAAGCCATAAACACCAAACCAAATAAAATAATGCTTCTACTTAATACAGTCTTATATATCCTTATTCCCAAAACGTAATAAATCGCAAAACCCCGTATTTTATAATATCAAATATCCAAAAACCGATAATTAATAAACAGTGATCCTAGTTGGTCCGGACCATCCAAAGATGAATCCCTCCACAAAAACACACAGGCACAATAAAAATCACCTCTGCAACCCCACGTTAACCCAATATAATAAGATACGAATAAAATACCCCAAACTAACTGCGCGAAGCACAAAACCCGAGGGGGAGCTACTGTAACGGAATAAATTCTGTTACAGGGTTTTACCGCTAACTGGATTTTTGTAGGCCTATTTGCTACATTTTCCTGATTATTTCTCCTTTGCAATTCCTTTTTTTTTTACAATTATTCCCCCCCCCAACAATAGTAGAAAATTGAGGGGGAGGTGTTAGAGTAAATAGGTAGATAATCTATTTGGGCTGCAAAAAGAAACAAGCATAAATTGACACTCTGCATTAATTTAATGACCCATGCCCGACTGTGAGATATCATAACCCCATTTATTGTGAACTAAAACAATCCAAAATAAACATTTGAAACAGAAATCTCTAATTTATGCACCCAACATACACAACCTGCTCAAGAGTTGAATACTGCAACATTTACATTAGCCACATGTATGAGCTAACAACAACTGCACAGTAACACACAGTAGTCATGAGAATAATTTGGAGATGTCTCGAAAATGAAATTTTGGCGAGTCTAGTAATAACAAATTAGTAAATCGTAACAGGAATACTGAAGTATTAAACTGATGGTGTGAATGTTCACCTGGCTGTGAAGATTGTATGTCATACTGGCTTCGGTGACGTAGTTGGTAGGATGCTGAACTGCTGTGTCCAAGATAGCGGGTTCAAACCCAGCCGAAGTCGTCGGATTTTTTAAGAGCGTTAAAATTCTTCAGTATGCCTTCCTTCGGAAGGGAAGTAAAGCCGGCGGTCCCATGACATAGATTTATGGCATTTAAAAGATCCTTCCATAGACTAAACTTGTGTGGAGCTAAATTTCTAGGTTAGATTTCGTTGTAATGCTCTATCAAAGTTCCAACATTCCCCACTAGGTATCATTGACATCTGGTAGCGAAAGGTGGAACTACTTGAAATTGAACGGAACTTGTAGCTCACCCTAGTGGTGCCCCCTTGAAGCAGCTACAGACTCTGGCGAGCCGGCACTAAAAGCCATACGATAAATAAAATAAATAATGATTCATTGCTGGTAATAAAGTGTACGTACCTCGAAGACCTTCTTGGTGCTGGCATCGAATTCCAGGACGGGCTCCTCGAAGCCCTGCAGCACAGTCCGGTCCACGTCCCAGAGAGCCGTCTTTACTAAGTGCAGGTACCTCTGTCTGTGGAGCAGTGCGATCCGCAGTCCTTCCTTCAACTCCCGCATCAGCTGTACAACAGTCATATGTGGAGACTTTCATAGCTTGGGTTTGGCATTTCCTATAAACCAATATTTATTGCACTCTCTTCTATAAGGACAAAAAATTAGCTTCTATAAATCTATATTGTTTAGCTAATTTGTGTTCAGCAAGCACCTAAAAGAATCAACAACAACTATCTTCTTATTTCAATTCTAGCCTAGACATGAAGATAAGCAGTTGTTCCATAGCAGGGTCAGTCCATTTTATTTTCAGGTGACAGCCTTTATTTCCTCGAAATATGATTTTTTACAACAATGGAGGAAGTATGGAACAGATCTACTGATGGCCTTCCTGGACATTGAGAAAGCATATGACAGTGTATGCAGAAACAAAGTATGGAAGTCCCTGGAGGATAGAGGAGTAGAAAAATCGACTGTAAGGAGGATAAAGGAGATGTACAAGGGAAGCGTGAGCTGTGTGAAAAGTGGGAGGAGAGAGATCGGACTGGTTGGCATAGAGAAACGGCCTGAAACAAGGAAGTGCACTGTCACCGTTACTTTTCATTGGGGTGATGGATGACATAATGACCCGAGTGGCACAAGTATTTGGGGAAGGAAAGATGAAAGCAATGGTGTTTGCAGATGATTTGATGATTTGGGGAAACAAGGAGGAGGAGGTACAGGAACAGTTGGATGTGTGGGAAGGAATAATATAAGGATATGGGATGAAATTTAGCATAAATAAGAGTGAGATGGTGATCACAATGGGAATAACAATTGGTGGGGAACAGCTGAAGAAAGTGGCGAGTTTCAAGTATCTGGGAAGCCTGATACAAGATAATGGAAGAAACGATAGAGAAATAAATGAGCGGGGGAGACAGGCAGAAGCATTTCGGAGGAGTGTGAGAAGCATGTTACAGAGCAAGGATGTCCCTCAGATCAGCAAAAAGATCATATATCGGACGTACTATGTCCCTATCCTGACATATGCCTCGGAGACCTGGGTTATGAAAGGAAGGGAGAAGAGCAAAATACAGGCCAGTGAGATGAGGTTCTTGAGAAGCAGTATTGGAGCTACAAAGATGGACAAAATAAGAAATGAGAGGACCAGAGAATTAATGGAGGAACCATTACAGGATGGTATAGAGAAATCTAGACTTAGATAGTATGGCCATGTAAAACGAATGGAGGAGAAGAGGATACCCAGGAGGAAACACGAGACGAAGTGGGAAGGAAAGAGACCAAGAGACAGGTGGCTGAAGGGGGTGGCTGAAGGGGGTGGAAGAGAGGAGAAGACTGGACAAGGGTGGAGGCTGAGAGATGGTGGGAAGACAGATGACGTTGGAGAGGCTTGTGTTCCAAACAGACCTGGCCGGTGGCTGGAAACTGTGCAAGATGATGATGATGAAAACAATGGAGAAAGTAATCCCGGAGAACATAAACATATTCAGACAAGATTTTTCTAGAATAGTTAAATAAATGGAGATAAAGACTTGGTTTCTGTTGTTAGTGACTAGCCCCCATTCTCTGAGTTCTGAATGTAACTGATTTTTAAAAAATGTTGTATTTCAGTACTTGAAACTTGGCCAATGACAAGGAGACATGAAAGTAGAATACAGGCAGTCGAAATGAAATTCCTAAGGAGTATGGTACAGAAGACTAGGAGAGAGAGAGAGAAATGAAGACATTCGAAAGAAGTGAATGTAAAGAAGCTGAATGATAAGCTGGAGCAGAACAGATTGAGATGGTATGGGCATGTGAAAACATGGTGGCCACTCAAATCGGTCAACGATTTTCCAGGAGATTTCCAGGAAATTTCCAGGATTAATTCTCATTTTTCCAGATTAAAAAATAAGTGCGTGTGCGGGGGGGGCTTTATCAGTTGCCTACTTCAAGACCAAAATAAAGCAGTTGTGTTTCGTTTACTTATACAGATGACAAAAATTAGTGGTGATTGCGTTATTGATACCCAAGCCTACACACAAATGATTTAATTGTTGTTTTAAAAATGCCTTTGTGACTCAAATATCCGGTTAGAAAAAAAAAAAGAGAGAAAAGAATGCTGCCTGCAATTTTATTGCGGTGAAGTTCTCTATACTCAATATGTTTTACAAAAATACTATCAAGTGTTCTCCCACACAAAAACAGGTAGCCTGAGGAAATTCCTTTCGTTAATAATAGTGTGTTCACCCAAAACCGCAGCGGGAGTATGATTTAAGATGGAAAGATTTTTATAATTAAATAACAGGGGCTATTTTCCAGGAGTTTTCCAGACCTAATAACTATCCAGGAGTTTTTCAGGATTTCAGGGTTTTCCAGGAGTAGGGGCCACCATGGAAAAGGATGAATGATGAAAGAATGCCAAAACAAATCATGGAGAGATGGATGACTGGAAAGAGAGGATGAAGGAAGGAAGGAAGGAAGATTGTAGTTTTACGTGACCGTGAATCTTGTGATTATAAGCCACGGGACCTCCTTTTTACGTGGAATCCGAACCACAGGACATGGCATTCCACTTCGAAAATCTCACATGCATTGACCGGGAATCGAACCCGGACCGCCTTGGTGAGAGGCATACAGCTAGACCGCTGAGCCACCACGCCCCAAGAGAGGATGAGGAAGACCCAGAGTACGATGGATGGATTTGGTGAAGGACAGTTGGAGAGTGGAGTGGAGTTCAGTGGTTGAGGAAGGATGGTGGACATACAGAGTAAAGTGGAGGGGTGGGATATTTGCTCCGACCCGGCTTAGGCTGGAAAACTGAAATTGATGATGATTTAAGTACATGTGAGCCATATGCACTATTCCTTCTATCCTGTTTCTTATGGTCTTCTTTTACAGGGTCATCGAAAAATAATGCCAACATTTAAAAAAATTATAGCACCAAAACCCTTTATGTTAAACGTGTAATTCCTTCACTGAATGCTAACTGGTTAAAGTAAGTTTTGTTGTGGAGTGGGCGTGACCTTGCTATGCGCACACTAGATGCGCAGTAGCCAAGGTCGGCCGGGGGCGCGCCATAACTGCACCGCCCGACCGCCGTGCCGTTCAGTACCATGTTGACCACTCAACAAGAAGCACAATGCGTGATTTGGTACGCAGTTTCAAAGTCACCAGTCAGTGTACGGCGGTTGTTTCAGAGGACTTATCCAGGACAAACTGCACCTGATTACAAAGCTGTCATTCGATGGTTTAATCAGTTTAAGGAAACAGGGACTGTACAGAAAAAAACTAGGACAGGCCGACCACCAACATCAGAACGCACGCTTTCCCAACTACTGGATTGGTAGAGGAGCCCACATTGCCTGGTCTCCAAGAAGTCCTGACCTTTTTTTTTTCTGGGGGTACATTTAAAACATTGTGTATGCAGAAAAAATTCGGGATTTGGAGCACCTGCGGGAGAGAATTTCTGCCGCCATCTTGACAGTTACTCCTGAAATGATTGCACGTACGTGGCAAGAAATCGACTACAGACTGGACATTTGTAGAGCTACGAACGGTGCACATATCGAAACATACTAAGGTATGAAAAAAATCTATCTTTTTCCGCGCATTTTAAGATTAAAAAAACTGAATTACCTCGAATAGTTTTTTTTTAATAGTTATTTGAAATGTTGGCATTATTTTTTGATGACCCTGTATTAAGGAATGTTCTTGAGTTCCACCCGAGAAATTTGATTGTTTCTAACCAGGAGAGCTGTTAATTTACACTGCGAGAGTGAGCGTCCACTGTTGGTTTCATACAAGTATTGGAGTGACAAGTACTAACCTGACGTATACACAAGACCGATGGCTGCTCCGGCTTCTCCTCCAGACGCATCCTCAGGAACTCATGAATGGTATCCAGTGGGACCCGACAGAGAAACAGGAAGGCAGACCGATAGGACGGCAGGCCAAGCGCCTGAGCGTCCTTGCTCCAGTAGCCATAGCGTCGCAACTCCACTTCCTCCTCCAGCTTGGCTGGGGTGACATTCACCTGAGCTTCGCGCAGCGTGTCCACTGAGTCGATACTCTGAGAGACAGTGTTACATACACCTTCATGACAACTTAAAATCATAATTACCGTAACTGGGCTGGGCCTGAAACAGGGTAGTGCACTGTCACCCCTTCTCTTTGTTGTGGTTATGGACGAGGTAATGACACGGGTAGCAGGAAGGATAGGAGAAGATAAGATGAAAGCAATGGTGTTTGCAGATGATCTCATGGTCTGGGGAAACGAGGAGGAGGAAATTCAGGAGCAACTTAAAGGAGCATACGTAATGTCTCAAATTGATTCTCGAGACATTCGAAAATACATGAAGAACCTGTCTTCAAACGAGAACAATTCCCGGCACGATCTGTGAAACTCCCCATATTCCTCTCTTTTCTCTCTAATTTCGTGAACCCATAGGCCTACTCTCTTTCGTCTCAATGCCAACAGAAGCAGCAATTCTTCTTCGTCAGAGGAACTGCTGGACATGTTGAATTAAAATGTTAAATAAAATACCACGAGCAGAAAACAATGTAATGCGCACTTGAACGAGAGTGCCTTCACACTGGTTCGCCTTGACTTGTCCGCATTCTATTTGACCGCCCTAATCCGCAGCGGACTGCGGTCGTTCCGTTCGCGCGGACAGTCCGCTCCTGTTTGACCGAGCCTTTAGGGTTCCATTACTATATGAGGAAATCATGTTTCTTTATTTCAGACACAAGGCAAGATTGGTATAGAACTGATAGTTAGAAGTAGAGGTTCTTGATCAAATGGATTCCACAGCAAAGTTCTATAAAAATAATAAATAACCCCTGGCACTACAGCCCATGAAAGGCCTAGGCCTACCAAGCGACTGCTGCCAGGCCATTTGGCCAGCAGATATTGGGTTGACATGTGGTCAGCGCATCTGGTCCCCTTGGCCGTTAATCTTGGTTTTCGTGACCGGGGCGCTGCCTCACTGTCAGACAGCTACTCAATTGTCCTCACAAGGCTGAGTGCACCCCGTTCCAGCCCTCATATCAGTTTCTAAAATCCCTAACAGAGCCGGGAATCGAACCCGGGTGAGAGGCAGGCGCACTACCCCAACACCATGGGGCCGGCACAGGAAGTTCCAACATTTATATACAATATCTTGAATTATTTTAGAACTGTAAAAATCATTCTCAACTCAACAAGACTTGTGAAATGTAGATCCAGCAGTTGTAGACATCCCAGGGATGTGGGTTGACTACCATGGGACCCCAGCTGAGCAAACATTGGTACCAATTACTTGTGTAGATCACTAGGTTCTTAGTCTTCAAGTGTTGAGAGCATTTCTTTACCTGTCTTCATTTCCCTTATTCCTTTTTATCCCCCCTCCCTCTAGTATGTTAGCTCCCATCTAATTAGCGTAGTCGGTAGCATGCTCAACTGCTGTGACCAAGATCGCGGGTTCAAACCCAGTCGAAGTCGTCGAATTTTTTAAGAGCGTTAAAATCCTTCAGTATGCCTTCCTTCGGAGGGGAAGTAAAGCCGGTGGTCCCAAGATAGAAACCAGTAAGCTGAAGTGGTACGGACATATGATGAGAATGGAAGAATATAGAGTACCAAAAAGAATATTTATGGAGAAAATACCAGGAAGAAGACCAAGAGGAAGAGGTGGATAGATACGGTGAGGGAAGGCATAGAGAGAAGAGGAGTAAAAGAAAAAGAAGTATTGAAAGAAGGAAATGAATGGTGGAGGGAGAGACAACTGTGGAGGTCCTTGATTCGCAACCCGACCCAGGGAACTGGATAAGGGAAATGAAGAAGAAAAGAACCTTCCACTAACTAAACTTGTGTAAAGCTAAATTACTAGGTTAGATTTTGTTGAAAAGCTCTATCAAAGTTCCAAAGCTCACCACTAGGTGTCAGTGACATCTGGTAGCAAAAGTTGGAACTAATTGAAATTTAACGGAACTTGTAGCTCACCCCATGGGTGTCCGCTTGAAGCAGCTACAGCCTCTGGCGAGCCGAACATGCCCTCAGACACTCCCGGCACTAAAAACCATACAATAAATAAATAATAATAAATAAAAGGGGCAGATGGCCCTTAAAACAATCTCCACAACTAAGCTGAACAAAACCTTTCAATTTCAGATTTTAATGGAGTTTCCTTGAAACTATGGTACAACATTTAATAACTCTTCCCAAGCCCAATACAGATACTTTCCTTATAAAAACTGGTGCCGATTTCCACCATTATAGTTAATGTTAGACCCAGGAGATGGCACAAGTATGATTGATGATTATGATAATTGTTGTTTTAAGGGACCTAACATCTAGGTTATGGTTTGCGTGATAGTGAAAAATAAAAATAATATGGTAACTACAATTAAAACTACTCAAACTACAGACACACACACACTAGAAGAACAAATGGAAATAAAAATAAGGAATATGGGAAATAAAGGACAGAAGGAAAAGAAAAGCCCTCAACCCTTGAAGAATGAGAACTGAGGGACTTGGCAAGAAATGCAGATAGGAAAGAGAGAGATGAGAGGGTCTGCCTCAAACGCACTGAAGAAAGGGGGAAAACCAGACCCAGCTCTGGAATCCTTCGGGGTTGTCAAATCCCAAACTCACCAGCCATGAGCCCTTGAGGGTGGGGATATACACACCCTGCCTCCTTTAGGATATTGAGCAGAAGGCAGGTGATATCATGAAAAGGAAAACAAGAGGTCTGAGACCTCGGGATCAGGAAAGATGAGTCGAGCACCAATTAAGGCGGGAAAGCGAAAAGGACACAGCTGGGGTCCCGTGGTAGCCAACCCATGTCCCACTAGTTGTGGGCTCCTGGAGGAAGGCATAAGAATGCAGACACAATGTTTGCTGTCACCGATAGGGACCACCGGAACCTCACAAATACCCATTGACAGCTGTCGGGTGTAGATTGAGGAGCGAGTGTATATTTGGCAAGGTTTATATTATAAAAACATCCACTTTACAATACAATTTTTAAAATTTTTTTAATCACACGATGTCCTTATAAACTTTGATACATGTTTCAGCTCATTTTGAGCTTTCTTCAGTCAGTAGAACTAATAAAATTCCCATAAAACAGTCTATGGTTGATCAGTGTGACCTCTCAATAAAATTTGTTAACATTTTTTAAAAGATTTTCACATCGTCATAGACATAAAATGCTTAAAGAATTTAAAAAAACTATGTAAAAAAAACTCAAGTCGTGGACTCGTCGTCGTTGAAATCATTTCCAAACAAGGGACTCCATTGTACAAGGGTCTTGTATAAGAATCTTGTGTTAATTGTCGATGTAGAGACGAATAAACGGAAGTTGCTTGTTTAATAATTTTTACAAATTGTGTTCTATATCCGCAGTTTGGAGACCTGAACCGTCACATCATAAATCGGAAAAAAAAAAAACGAATTTTGTCCGTCGTTGCTTGTCTACCTATGATATGTATTGTAAAGTGGATATTTTTATAATATATCATAATAAATACGGGAAAATTTAGAATTATGACTAAAGTCATAGATATTCATTTGGCAAGGTTTGCGTAATGACACGGAAAAGACTACAGACTGAAAAGGAAATAGCATCTTCTTTGGATGCGAGCAATGACCGTATTTCTGATATTAATATTTAAAGCAAGATAAGTGAAAGTAAAGAGTGTGAGAGCAACAACGGCACATGAGATAGCGTGGTGTTTGACGGCAACAGTTGAGTCAGACTAGAGAGCTGTGTATGATAGGGATCCAGGGTCTCCTTCTTAGGTAAGTCCTGGTCCAGTTATTCCTTCTAGTTTTGGTAACAATACGGGAGGTTGTATGTTTGGTAGAGACATTGTAGAGTGAACAGTACAAATGTAAAGTACGATCAATTGTGCAGTTACTGCATTTAACATAAGGAGATGTGCTGCTTAACCTAACGGTTGTTGTTTCCTATGGCTAGCCCGGATTCCAATCCATCAGCTTTCTTGCGTTCCAATAGAGTTGTGTAAGGTTTCCAGAAGTTCTAGCAGTCACATCAAGTTTGTTGCAATGTAGCAGGTGCCCCTTATCCATTTTACTTCCGGGTTCGAGACAAAGTGTGCATTCTTCAGATCTCAGGATGTTGATTCGTTTCAGATGAGCTGCAAGGCAGTCGTGGCCAGTGTTAAGTCTGAAGAAGGCTACAGCTTCTCTTCTTGGTGTTAATTTATATTGATCCCATTTAGCATCTTGACGTATTATGCTTACCTGTTGGTGGCGTAGTTGGTAGGATGCTGAACTGCTGTGCCCAAGATAGCGGCTTCAAACCCGGCCGAAGTCATCGGATTTTTTAAGAGCGTTAAATATCCTAACAGTATCAACAGGTTATTTATTTATTTATCGTATGGCTGTTAGTGCCGGGAGTGTCCGAGGACATGTTTGACTCGCCTGAGTCTGTAGCTGCTTCCAGCGGACACCTTTAGGGTGAGCTACAAGTTCCATTCAATTTCAAGTAGTTCCAACTTTCCCTACCAGATATCAATGATAGCTAGTGGTGAACGTTGGAACTTGGATAGAGCGTTCCGACGAAATCTAACCTAACAATTTAGCTTCAAACATGTTTAGTCTGTGGACGGGTTTTTTAAATGCCATAAATCTATGACATGGGACCGCCGGCTTTACTTCCCCTCCGAAGAAAGGCATACTGAAGGATTTTTAACGCTCTTAAAAAATCCGATGACTTCGGCCGGGTTTGAAGCCGCTATCTTGGGCACAGCAGTTCAGCATCCTACCAACTACGCCACCAACAGGTAAGCATAATACGTCAAGATGCTAAATGAACACTGCCAGAGTTGTGTCCAAATAGGTGATGGCTATTCAGAGTCGTTCGAGACTAAGCAGGGTGTACAGCAAGGCAGCGCTCTATCACCACTTTTATTCACTACTGTAATGGATGAAATAATGAAGAGAGTTAAGAGACTCAATAAGACCTCTGAGTTTAAAGCTTGAGCCTCTTCAGATGATGATGTAATATGGGGTGAAAATGAGGCTGAAATACAACAGAAGCTGAATGATTGGAATGCTATATTCAAGTAATTTGGTCTGAATATAAGCAAGTCCAAAACGATAGTGATGCCCGTTAGTCGACAAAATATCTGTACAAACATCACTCTGAATGGTACAGAGTTAGAACAAGTATATCAGTTCTGTTACCTTGGCAGCGTAGTGTCCATGGATAACCAACCATCTGCAGAAATCACTTGTAGAGTTCAACATGGAGCACAACTTTATCATCTTGTGAGAGGGCTCCTTTGGGATAAGCAAGTTCCTTTAAGATCAAAACTAATACCATATTTCCTCGCATAATCGTCACACTTTTTTAGCCTAAAATTCATGGGAAAAGGCAGGGTGCGACGATTATGCGAAGAATATTTAAGTTCAAGGAATATACTGTGTCATTATTGCTGCACGGGCCAGTCATTCGCGTAGCGTGAGTCACAGCCTGCAGTCAGAGACGAGCTACTTTCTTCTAACAAGGTCACGACAGGTTAAAAGCTCTAGGAATGTGCTGACGAAGCTGGCCGTTGGCGTCCCGGTTCATAGCCCACAGGCATAAAGACGAGATTACTTTCTCCTGAAAAGATCATGCCAGATTAGGTCTATAAGCTCGCGGAATGTGCTAAGTGATGAGGCTGGCCGCTCGCGTCACAGTTCATAGCCCGCAGGCATAAAGACGAGATTACTTTCTGCTGAAAAGATCACGCCACATTAGGCCTATAAGCTCGCGGAATGTGCGCTGGCTGATCGCGTCACAGTTCATAGCCCGCAGGCATAAAGACGAGATTACTTTCTGCCAACAAGATCACGCCAGATTAGGCCTATAAGCTCGCGGAATGTGCTAAGTGATGTGGCTGGCCGCTCGCGTCGCAGTTCATAGTCCGCAGGCATAAAGACGAGATTACTTTCTGCCAACAAGATCACACCAGATTAGGCCTATAAGCTCGCGGAATGTGCTAAGTGATGAGGCTGGCCGCTCGCGTCACAGTTCATAGCCCGCAGGCATAAAGACGAGATTACTTTCTGCTGAAAAGATCACGCCACATTAGGCCTATAAGCTCGCGGAATGTGCGCTGGCTGATCGCGTCACAGTTCATAGCCCGCAGGCATAAAGACGAGATTACTTTCTGCCAACAAGATCACGCCAGATTAGGCCTATAAGCTCGCGGAATGTGCTAAGTGATGTGGCTGGCCGCTCGCGTCGCAGTTCATAGTCCGCAGGCATAAAGACGAGATTACTTTCTGCCAACAAGATCACGCCAGATTAGGCCTATAAGCTCGCGGAATGTGCTAAGTGATGAGGCTGGCCGCTCGCGTCACAGTTCATAGCCCGCAGGCATAAAGACGAGATTACTTTCTCCTGAAAAGATCACGCCACATTAGGCCTATAAGCTCGCGGAATGTGCGCTGGCTGATCGCGTCACAGTTCATAGCCCGCAGGCATAAAGACGAGATTACTTTCTGCCAACAAGATCACGCCAGATTAGGCCTATAAGCTCGCGGAATGTGCTAAGTGATGTGGCTGGCCGCTCGCGTCGCAGTTCATAGTCCGCAGGCATAAAGACGAGATTACTTTCTGCCAACAAGATCACGCCAGATTAGGCCTATAAGCTCGCGGAATGTGCTAAGTGATGAGGCTGGCCGCTCGCGTCACAGTTCATAGCCCGCAGGCATAAAGACGAGATTACTTTCTGCTGAAAAGATCACGCCACATTAGGCCTATAAGCTCGCGGAATGTGCGCTGGCTGATCGCGTCACAGTTCATAGCCCGCAGGCATAAAGACGAGATTACTTTCTGCCAACAAGATCACGCCAGATTAGGCCTATAAGCTCGCGGAATGTGCTAAGTGATGTGGCTGGCCGCTCGCGTCGCAGTTCATAGTCCGCAGGCATAAAGACGAGATTACTTTCTGCTGACAAGATCACGCCAGATTAGCCTATAAGCTCGCAGAATGTGCGCTGACCGCTTGCATCACAGTTCATAACCCGCAGGCATAAAGACAAGATTACTTTCTCCTGACAAGATCACGCCAGATTAGGCCTATAAGCTCGCGGAATGTGCTAAGCGAGGAGGCTGGCCGCTCGCGTCACAGTTCATAGCTTGCAGGCATAAAGACGAGATTACTTTCTCCTGACGAGATCACTCCAGATTATATGCCCGCGTAATGTGCTAAGGGACGAAGCTTGCCGCTCGCGTCACAGTTCATAGCCCGCAAGCATAAAGACTATATATTTTTCTTCTGACAAAGTCGCGGCAGCATGTGCAACTGACTGGCGCACAAATACCAATATGCTATGCGACGATTATGCGATCACATATTTTAAACCTATTTTAGTGTTTGAAAAGTGGGGTGCGACGATTACGCGGTGGCAACGATTATGCGAGGAAATACGGTACTCTACAAGAGCTTCTTTGTACCTGTTACTACATATAGCTTAGAAACTTGTACCCAATCCAAGAGAAATACCAGTAAACTACAGGCGGTGGAGATGAAGTTTTTAAGAACTATGATTCAGAAGACAAGGAGGGACAAAATAAAAAATAATAAGATATGCGGTCTTGTCCAAGTAGAACAATCTCCTAATGAGATCTGTGTTGAAGCCAGGCTGAAATGGTTCGGTCATCTCAAAAGAATGGACACACAAAAAACAGCTAGAGTGTGGTTTGAGAAAGAACTGAAAGGCAAGAGACCAAGAGGTCGACCGAGGAAGAGATGGATAGACCAGGTTAGAAACGATCTTGCAGGGAGAGGTTTTGATTTACAGCAAATTATGGAGGAGGAAACATTCTTGGAGAGAAATAAACGGAGAATGCTCATTTAGCGCACCCGGGAAACTGGAGCCGGTTCAAGATGATGATGATATCAAAAATATAAAAGATATATTTTGAAATTTTCAAAAAATATTCCATTCAGAGCTATGTCAAGTAAGTAGTCACTTAAGCTCACCTGCTCCATAGTCACCATGTCGTCTGCAGGAGAGGGAGAATCGATGGGCTGCGCCAATGACAACATGGACTTCACCAGAATGTTCTGGTGGAGTTTCTCCAAGAACTGCACCGATTTCCTCAGACCCTTAGTCTTCAGAACATCTTCGATGTACTTGCGGTACGGATTCTTGGGCGACGATTTGTGGAACATGGCTTGAGAGCCCAGATTGACGACCGAGTGAGAATTAAAACAGTCAGAGGTGAGTTCTGCGACATCGGATGCCGTGCCGTGCGATGAGATGTTGGAGTTGTTGGAGTCGGAGGGGCTGCTGCTGTCCATGTCGAACTGAACCATACGGCCTCTGTGTTTGGGGTAATACTTTCCCTCCACAGAAGAGCTCCTGAAACATTGAACAATAACTACTCACAGAACTGATGTGATTATTAACATTCACAACAGATGCAAAATTTGTCCAAACTTCATCAATTGATAAACATGGAAAGTTACCAATCCTATTAGCCACCAACTTCAAGTATTTATCTATCGTTGTCTGCGTCGAATTTCGGGTATATGATGGCCAGATATACGGTAATCCCAAACGAAGAGCTGTGGCAAAGGGCTAACCAACAACCTATAGAAGTTCAAATTAAATGGAGGAAATGGGGCTGGATTGGGCATACTCTGCGGAAACAGAATGATGCAGTAGAGAGGGGAGCTCTCGACTGGAATCCTCAAGGGGTCAGAAACGAGGAAGACCCAGGAAGACCTGGAAACGCACCATTGAAGAGGAGGCCAGGAAAGCTGGAGAGACTTGGAGGGAATTGAATAACTTGGCAGCAAACAGAGCCCGATGGAAATCATTCTCGGATGCCCTATGCTCCGCATGGAGTGAAAGGAAATAAGTCAAATCATCAATTAATAATAATATTAATAATATTGTATGGCCTCGGGTACCGGGAGCAAGCTTTGTAATTTGTCACCCAGAGGGTAGCTTGCATGCCGAATTTCGTTGTTCCTTGAACCACTATGAAAGTAAAAGAGGTTAGATATCTAAGCTCCTTGAACACTATAGCGCTTTCTAGTAGAGAAATGAGGAACTTTGTGTTGGCGGAAACTCCCGAGATTAATTTTGCCATTATGAACACGGCCTACTGAATTCAAATGGGTTCTTTGACATGCCAACATTGTATGGCATGCGTATCGTATTTTTGCCGCCTTTCATAAATCACTTACCACGGCCAGGAGCGAACCTGCAATATTGGGTTTAGTAGACCACTCACCCACCGTGGCAAGCTTAAATCATCAATTGACCATGATATACCGTATTTTCTCGCATAATCGTCGCGCTTTTTGAGCCTAAAATTCGTGGAAAAAAGCAGGGTGCGACAATTATGCGAAGAATATTTAAGTTCAAAGAATATACTGTATCATTATTTGCCGCACGGGCCAGTCATTTGCGTAGCGTGAGTCTGGCGTGAGTCATAGCCTGCAGTCAGAGACAGGCTTCTTTCTTCTAACAAGGTCACGACAGGCTAAAGCTCGCAGAATGTGCGCTGGCCGCTCGCGTCACAGTTCATAGCCCGCAGGCATAAAGAAGAGATTTACTTTCTCCTAACAAGATCACGCCAAATTAGGCCTATAAGCTCTCGGAATGTGCGCTGGCTGTTCGCGTCACAGTTCATAGCCCGCAGACATAAAGACGAGATTAGGCCTACTTTCTACTGACAAGATCATGCCAGATTAGGCCTATAAGCTTGCGGAATGTGCGCTGGCTGTTCGCGTCACAGTTCATAGCCCACAGACATAAAGACGAGATTAGGCCTACTTTCTGCTGACAAGATCACGCCAGATTAGGCCTATGAGCTCGCGGAATGTGCGCTGACCGTTCGCGTCGCGGTTCATAGCCCGCAGGCATAAGGAAGAGATTACTTTCTCCTGACAAGGTCACGCCAGATTAGGCCAATAAGCTCGCGGAATGTGCGCTGGCCGCTCGCGTCACGGTTCATAGCCCGCAGGCATAAGGAAGAGATTACTTTCTCCTGACAATATCACGCCAGATTAGGCCAATAAGCTCGCGGAATGTGCGCTGGCCGCTCGCGTCGCGGTTCATAGCCCGCAGGCATAAGGAAGAGATTACTTTCTCCTGACAAGGTCACGCCAGATTATACGCTCGCGGAATGTTTTAAGTGACGAAGCTTGCCGTTCTCGTCACAGTTCATAGCCTGCAAGCATAAAGACGAGATATTTTTAGTCTGACAAAGTCACGCCAAGTTATAAAGTCGCGGCAGCATGTGCAACTGACTGGCGCACAAATACAAATATGCTATGCGAGGATTATGCGAGGAAATTTTATAAACCTATTTTAGTGTTTGAAGAGTGGGGTGCGACAATTATGCGGTGGCGACGATTATGTGAGGAAATGCGGTATTGGCTTTCACGGTTAAAATTAGCTAATATTGCCGTGTCTGTTGCAGGGTTTCGACTTGGTGCACCTCAGTAGGTTGTTAAAGTGTGTATGTATATATGGTATATGTTTCTCAACTTTCTTTGCCCATATTCCTCACATTAGACCTACTGTAACAACCACCAATATTTGTGTTTTAATGTCAATTGTATTTGAACGTGTGGACACGTTCAAATACCTAGGAAGTGAATTGATGCAAACTGGTAGGTTGGACATGGAGATTGGCAGGAGGGTACAGCAGAGCAATGCATTCTATCGAAGTGTAAGAAAACTTGTTTGGGATAAGGAAGTACCAAGGAAAAGCAAGGAGGTAATGTATAAAGTGTACTATGTACCCATATTAACTTATGCAGATGAGACTTGGACCCTGACAAGCAGGCAAGAGAGTAGAATCCAAGCCAGTGAAATGAAATTCCTAAGAAGTATGATAGGAAAGACAAGGAAAGACAGAGTGAGGAATGAAGATGTTACGAAGGAAGTTGGGACGGGAAAACTAAATGAGAGAATTGAGAAGAATAAACTAAGGTGGTTTGGACATGTAAAGAGGATGGAGGAAAATAGAATACCAAGAAAGATGCTGGAGGCCAAGTTCAAGGGTAAGAGAGCAAGGGGAAGACCTACAACAAGGGGGATAGATTCAGTGAAGAACAGCGTAAGAAAAAGAAATCTGGACTGGGACAAGATCGTGGAAGAAGAATGGTGGAAGGAAAGAGGAAAGTGGAGAAGTGCCATAAATACCCCGACCCGGCAGGAGCTGGATAAGGGGAGATGATGATGATGATGATGATGATGTCACATATATAATATAGTCCTGAATTTCAATGATTTTGTTGTAAAATCCCAAATCTGATAATCTGAGATACTACAAAACCCTGAATTCACAATTCAAAATGCTGTAAACAACAAACTCCACACATAGTATAAGGACTTACAATATGCAAACAAAATGAGAAGATCCCCCTGATTCTCGAACCTTACACCGTCCCCCTCATGTTGTCAGTATTGTTAATAGATATATTGAAGTGATAGGAGCAAGTTTTCAGTGTTAATTAAAAGGAAAGCTTTTTTTAATAACTAAAATAATTGTTATATTCGTGTGGAGGGAGAAAGGGAGGATTTAGAAACCACTTTACAGTGTTGCCTTAGTAATGAACCATTACATATCCCATGTCGTTCCATCTATTAGATGGGTCAGCGAATGAGGCCCCTCCACCAATTTCTGTCTCTGTACTTCTTCTTCTTCTTCTTCAATGCTGTCCAAGTCCTGACCCAATTGTTGAATGTCATTTCTCACCATGTCTGCATATCTCATTCTTGGCCATCCTCTTGGTCTTCGGTCATGAAGCTGCAGTTCATACATTTGTCTTGGAATTCTGGTAACATCCATCCTTCACATATGGCCAAACCACATGAGCCTTTTCAAGGTTATTTTATCCTGTAGGTTGTTGACCTGAACCAATTCTCTGTTATGCTCACTACGAATTCCGACTTTTTTTTGTCTTGCCAACCATGGCTCTGGCAAATCTCATCTCTGCTGCCTGAAACCTTCTCTCATCTTTCTTCCTCATGGTTAGAAATGAGGGAAAATCGCAACTGCGATAAATGCGAATTTTACTTTTTTCTCCTTTTCTAAACTATTTGTTAACTATTATGACAATTGGCGAAACCGAATATGCGACAAAGTGCGATAACTAAGGTTCTTACAAATTTACCCCATAAATGCAATAAATGCGAAAAGTGACCAATTTACCGAAAAATATTGTGTAGGGTTTCTTCTTACAAAATTTTCGCGCCACACTTTGAAATTAGCGAGTTCCTAGCGATGGAAATATCGACATAATAATCGCGAAAGCAATCGATTACGGTAGTATGAAATCAATCGATTTGAAAATGGCTGTTGTTTTCGTCGCATGTTAACTGTTTACAGGTAATAAAACCATGTTTTTGGAGAAATTATTTCGTAGTTTCATTTGATTGTGCTAATAAAAGAAATGTTCTTCGCTTGTAGGCCTATAATTCTGTTTTTACAATTAGAGTAATAAGCGTATATTGGTTTATATCGTGCAGGCCCTCATTTCTAGTATTTGACCATTACAAATAAAACTGAGAACTATGTATCGTGATATAAATGTTTGTATTGCGTTCTCAACTGGTTTCTCCTCGTTTTGGGGAATGTTGTATTAACTGCAATGTGTGAGTTATAGGTTATGTTTCATGCCGTCCAACGATTTCACAGCCATAGGTCAAAATTGGCACATAATAAGTCTGATAAATTGCTTGTTTGCAGAGGCACTTTCTGGTCCCATATGATGACTTGAACTATTAATGAGCCCAATTAAATTAGGATAGGAGTAAAATGATCTATTCAATCTTACTAATTTGCATACACTTTTCAACTTGAGTTAAAGATAAAGTTTGTTTACTCTAAATTGGCACTTTGTTGACAGTTCTCTTGGGGAAGTTGTCCCATCCGTCGCTACCAGAGCTACGACCCACATGGCAGCCATGCATTCCATCACGTGGACAACAGCTATGAACATCCATTCTGTTTTCCATATCAGTTGAATGAACATTTTTTATTAATATTTCTCTTGGACATTTATAAATGTGGTAAACGGCTGCTGTGTTCTGAATAGCATTGGATGGCTCAGCCATGGAAATAGATAAGAATAATCAACACAAATATCAGTCCTTCCTCTTTCATGGGGTTTCAAGATTCTACATATCTTCTTCTGAACCCAGCTTAAACAAAAACTTCACCATTTAATGTTCGTTAAGCTAACACCATCAGATCCTGAACACATAAGGCCTTCATGGGATTTGGTGAATACAGTGAACTCCCAATTTAACGTTTCTCGAATTATCGTTTACCCGCAATTAACATTATTTTCCGATTGTCCCGGCTATTATGCCATAAGAAGCAATGCATATCGCGCTTCATTTTAACGTTTGCCAATTTTACGACTAACCTCCATTCAAGGCTCGAATTTTTAGACCGCTGAATAAATCTGTGTCGATTTGACGTTGGTACGGTCCCAAACAATTTGCAAGTTAATATTTTCTCCTTTGCTATGTGATGAGTATGAAGTCACTCCCTCTGTGATGATGTAAGATCTAAAAAGATCACTAAGCCATACCATAATTTGTTGTGAAAGGAAACAAGCTATTTAAAAATATGTAACGTTATTTCCGCCCAACGGCAAGATTGAGGTTAACCGCGTGCGTCCTGCGGGAAGTCTTAACCGACTGAGAAAATGCATGAATACTGTGCCGATTTATTGACTGGCACAGTATTCTTCTTCACCCCTCCTCCCCCGCGGGCCTTGCTGCCCCCGGCGGGAGCCTTCCGGACATATGAACACTTCTTGAAATTTCAAATACCCGCTTCCCTCCCCCTTGCGCCGAATGTACTTCCGGCCTCGGAAGCAACGAGACGCCACGAGAATGATCGAGATTGTTCAGGTCCTTTCGAGAAGGATTATTGTAATACTGGCTGCGCGGTTAAATGCCGCGGCCTGATTGGACGACGTGTGCGCATGCCATTGCGCGTGGAGCCAAAGCGGGCTCTAGTGTCTAACAGACAAGAGTCGACTTTGAGTTGTTGAACTGGACGGTTGGGCATGTGAGCTAAGATGTAACGCTTAGGGAAAGCATGGCCTGGGGTCCCCGGACCTAGCCCAAATTCACCGCGGCTGGTGGCCGCCTGTGTGCAAGGTACTGTTAATTATATAGACCGATATGCTTGAGTTATTTTATTTATTTTTACTCCCGTTGGAGATGTTTCATATTTCATTTGTTGCTTCTAGTGCGGGTGTAGAAGCCTAGCGTCTGTGAACATTTTGGACATGAACTTGGGTGGGCCACACATTTCTGGAAATTAATTCTACGTTTGGTATTTTGAACTATATTAAGGAATATGCTTTTCATCATTATTCTGGGCTTGGTGCGATATTGCGCGCCAGAAATGTAACATATTATGTGAAGCACGAGGTAATTGTGCAGGAGCTTACGGCAACAGTAAAGACGCCACTGTAAATTGAGATATAACTTAAGTGCGTTAAATGGACATGAACAAACCACATTATTTATCATGTATTGATATCTACCTACTTGTACCATTTTCGATGGGGTTCTTAACTTAATTATTGGCGGCAAACAACTTGCTATTGTTGCCGGGCTGGCCATGCCTTTGTCTAAGTGCCTCGTGGCACATGGCTGTCCTTAGCCTAGAGCCTTCTGCCTACGCATTGCTTTTTGCAATTATTATTAAATTAAGAGCCGCTGGTGCTCAGTAAACCCTCCCGGGCGAATTAAAGTTAAATTCACCATTTGCTTGCCTACACGTGCACGTGTAATTAACGTAATTTCGGTGGGCTCATAGACCACATTTTCCGCCCGCTTGCTGCTTCGGTTGGCAGCCCTTGTGTTTGCTTCCGCTCTCCTGAGCCTGTATTTTGACCTTGGTTTTGAGTATTTTCTTGTCGGGCCTACTGCCCTGGCCTTGGCCAGCATTAAGGGGTTCCTCCCGTGTTTTTATTTTAGGCCCAAGTGTCTGTTTCTCTGTGCCCCAAGCCCCATTGTAACCCCCTTGATTTCAGTATATATATATTTGTTACCTTGTTTTTAAACATGACTATTATTTGGGCGGGATAACCAGCAGTCCAAACCCACATTCTGGATACGTCCAGAGCTCCACTTCATGGTCATTCTGACCACTGCGGCGGGTACGCTACTACTGCAAGTGTAATTTCGCTACAAATAGTGCGTGTTTACCCGCTGGCGTCCGTCAGTACACTGAACATCCGGAGGAGACGCCTTGATATTGGCCGCGACCTTGAGAAACTGACCAATCACTGCAGGCGTACCGCAGATGAGCTCAGTCACATTTATTATAATCGTGAGTCAAGTTAAAGAAACAGGGGACTAGTTAATGAAAAATATATCAATTCCTTTAGCTGTTTTTTAAAAGCTTTATCAATTAGTAAATCCATCACATTTGTCCAATTGTTAGTTAATGTCACGAAATTACAACACGATTTTTTGACAGCAAGGCGTCTCGTATGGGTCTGTTGCATGAGAATGCGTGTGGCCACTTGCTACATGGCCTAGGGCCATTAGCATGTATGTCGTGAGTGGACAACTACCTGAAAGTAACATGGAACACAGGCTATGAAATGCCTACCGGTACTTTTAAAGTTTCCTGGACATTCTCAATGCACTATAGACCAATCTCCATCCATGCTGCACCCAACATTAGAACATGGTGTTCCCATCAACTGCAACTTTTCTCTCCAGTTATTTTGATTCGACTTCTTGTAAATCATGAAACTAAATTTTCATTATGTTTCCAACTTATATTCAATTAAAAGGAGAAATCGGTGGACAACGTAAAACATAACTTCACTCCTCACATTGTGTAAAATGCTTACGACAAATCCATGCAGAATACAAAATAAACCTAACCTTACAGTGGGAACTTTGGTAAGTGTACATAAACATTAAGAAATAACCTTGAGAGGTGGTGAGAGGAGTCCTGGTCGCTTGCCGATGTATCGGTGGCAATGCCCGAGGTGCTGGAGTCGTCGTCACCCAGAGGCGGCCAACTACTCTGCTTCAGGTGGAGGAACTTGAGCAGCTTGCCCAGGATCAAGAGCTTGAGACGATGATGCTTGGTCATGTTGTACCACAAGCACATGGCCTGGAACACAACAACATGCCAAAAGTTCTAAGACACATTATTGTTCATGTTGAGTTTTTGCTGGAGAATAGTTCAAAGAAGCTAAGCCAATGTGTTACAAGTATCAGAGAGTAATAACAGGGTCTATAGCAGTCAGCAGATATCTGGAACATCTATAGCCTATGCCATATTGTTCACTGACGATGCGGCTTCGGTGGCGTAGTCGGTAGCCTGCTGAGCTTATATGCCCAAGATCGCGGGTTCAAACCCGGCCGAAGTCGTCGGATTTTTTAAGGACGTTAAAAATCCCTCAGTATGCCTTCCTTCGGAGGGGAGTAAAGCCAGCAGTCCCATGTCATAGATTTATGGCATGTTAAAGAACCTTTTACTAATTACACCTGTGTGAAGCTAAATTATATATAGGTTAAAAATACAGTCATCACAATCAACACTAGTTATCAGACAGATTCTACACACACCCAAAGTACACGGGACTACATGACCGCGTTGTTGCAGCCCCTAAACTAAGGAACCAACCAAAGTAAAGAGGTTTGCAGTTTTACCTGACCATTAATCTCACGATCATGAGTCACGTACCTCCACTTTTATGTGGAATGCAAACCACAGGACATAAATCTCATAAGCTTTGTCTCAGCTCACCTTAGTGAGAGGCAAGCAGCTTGACCACTACACCACCATGCCCTCCAAAACAGAAGTAAAATGGCTGTGTCAGCAACATCATCATCATCGGGTGTGGACTGATGCAGAGATAAAAGGGTAAAACGGGGACATTCAACTAACAGACAGACACATGCCATCCTGAGACTGGGAGGTCGCAACAAGCTCATCAGAGGCCATAATACTAAAAAGTACAAGTTTATTTGCTATCTCTTGATGAATGCAGTACATTTGCATTTGTCTGTTGGCACAGGCTAGAGTAAAATGTCTCAGTCTCACTCATGGCTGTGATTAAATGGAAGCTACTGGGGTATGGGTGTGCTTATTAATGACATTCAGGGCACAGTCAGAGCCTGTGGATGCTGTGAAACGTTAGTACTGCTGTTCTGACTCAGTGAGGAAAGCAATGGCAAACTACCTCATTTCTCATCTTGCCTAGTATACCTCAATATAACGCTGCCTTGGGGTTTTGTGGGTATCTACCCATATAACCTAACGGCGGTGCTTTTTGAGATTCCAACCAGCCTTTGGGCTGACGACCTAACCAACAGAATACTTAACCACTCAAACCAGTTCAATTTATTTATTTAGCGTATGGCATGGTTACATAATTACAAGCTAAAGAACACATTCAACATATACATTGGTATTTAGCCTAAAAGAACAATAAATATTAAAATAAATTTTGAATGAGGAGACACATATTCAATAGATAAAATGTTCAGATTTACAAGGTAAGATTTAAATTTGAAATCCAATGTAGAGCAGGCTGCGTTGCATCATGAAAGTCTTTCAGGTTCCCATTATAGGCTCGAAGGCTGCAGTCCTCCACAATATGTTGGGATGGTCTGTCTTTCAAAACCACAGTCGCACTGAGGTGAGGAAGCCTTATTCCACTTGTATAAGCTGTCTGTGCAGACCCCATGTCCCGTTTATCCTGTTGAGTGATTTCTAGGGGTCTTCGGTACTGAAAATTTGGGTTCGGTACGGTTTGGTTCGGTAAAAAAAAATTGTACTTCGGTTCTCGGTACAAAATCGGTTCGGTACAGCTTGGCTGATTTTAACATGTTAAATTAGAGTAATCTGTAAACCATTGAGAAAAAAAAGTAACACATGAGTTCTAATGATTATACAGTAAACCAAATACTTGCCAAATAGCACAATTTTTATTTAAAATACAGAAAAAATGTACAGCTAATAATCTCATACAATGTTCCATTAACTTTCAAACTTGCCCTTTTAGTGTGGAGTAAGCCAATTGATGCACACATTAAATAGACAATAGGCTCCCACTGTAACACTTAAGTCCATAATTTAATTTTATTAATCAGAAGAGTTATTGTGCTCTAGTAGTAGAACTTCACTTATACGATTTCCAGGGGACCAAAGGAAAAAAACACGCATAAATGTGAAAAACGCGTAAATGAAAGTCGGTAAATAAAAACTGCAAAATGTATGTGACAATATGGGTTATACAGGGACTTTGTTTTAAAAGCGACAGGGACCCTCGCTCGCACCGCGAGCCGGTTCTCGCCAAGCACTTTGCCGTATGCGCTTCTTGACGCCAAGGCTTTAACAGTTCATATTCTTTGGACTAAGGTATATTACAGCTGAAATAGAGTCAATCGGTGCTGAGGAACTTCAGAACGTAAATGACAACTTCATGAAGAGGTGCCAGCGATGTGTAGCAATGAATGGCGAACATTTTCAGCACCAGCTGTGAACTATAGGCTATAGTCTACTCAGTGACTGTGCAGCGCGAGCTACGCATTACGGCAAGTGCCTGGCGGGAGACAGGCTAGCAACGCGGGCGGCGAGCGAGCGAGGGTTTCCGTTAAGAAGTGAAAAACAAGAAATAATAATACGATTGTTTAACTATAATCGGCAATATGTAACAAAACAACTACAAGAGAAATGCACCCAG